>CM019149.1:116701281-116777011 GCA_009733165.1 Naja naja | reverse complement strand
CCAAGTGTTAGATGACTCAAATGATTAGATGGCAGGCTTCAATCCTATACACGCTTAACTGAATAAAGTCTCACAGAACTCAGTGGGACTAACTTCTGAATATTCAGTTTTACTACCTATATTTTAAAAGTCTTTGATATTTCACTATGGTTCAAGGCTAACAGTATGAGACCTTAGATATGATAAAATCTAATTTTAAATATTTTAGTTGAAACAACAGGCAAGTTTTGGGAGGAAGGGAAAAAGTCATTTTGCATTCACATGGCTCTTCCTACCCTGCTATATGTTCTCAGTAAAGGCAATCAGAATATCACCTGCAACTTTCCTATGGATTTCTGAGCTGATCAGTGGGTTTCCTATTAACATTAATTCTTAATTTATCCATTGGCTCACAGCAGTTTGTTGAAATGAAGTGGCTAAATTTGAGAGAACGTGTTGAAGCAAATATGGGTCTTTCTATCTATATGGTGCAAAGAAGGAAGGAGTTGCTCTTATCATAAGCTTTATTCTTCACCTTCTGCTATTTATTCACCTATTTGAAATGCACCATTGGTGGCAACACAGCAATATTACTAAGGTTAATGACTGTCTGATTAACAACTGACTAGACATTTGCCAGCAAATGAGCTATAATTATTATCGGGAAGAGGCTTCTCCCCCCCTTCGAGCATAACTACTCCCTGAATGAGCATCTTCTCAAACACTTGATGTGTAACTCCATCAGTGCTTCACTGTAGTTAACAGACATCATGTCTACAGGATGTAATCTTCCTAAATAATAACAAAAAAAAGGATAAAGGTAATGGAATGTGTAGACAAATGATACATTTCAGCCACAGTTTGTGTCAGTATTTGTACTGTGCCAGTATTTGTGGGGAGGGAATGATCACAAAACAGGAAACATAGCTGTCTTTGCTACCATCAAGGATCAGAAACTGCCTCAGATCAATTCATTATTATCAGTGTTCTTTTCTTCTTATATGAAAAGAGATAGGTCATGATTACACCACTTTAAAATTTATACTGAGAGCTCAAGCCATAATATAGCAAAATGGCACACAAATTGCAATATACCTACAGAACTTTATTAAACAATAATTATACCTATTTCTGTCTTGAAAATGGACTTTTCTTGATTGGGACTGAATTTCCAAAGCAGAATTTATGCAAATTTCATTTATGGTATAAAAAGCCAACAGAAAAGAACCTAAACAGTCATAACTTCAAGGTAGAAAATCAAATTAAAACTCACTTCTTCCTCCTCCTCACCAATAAATCACATAGAATCATAAGCATACTAAATCAAGCCACAACAGCATCTACAACCCCTACTAAGTATTTCCCTACATTTATTGTTGATACAAGAGAAACTCTACCACATCAGACATTTTATTAGGTCTAAGAAATACAGTATTAAAAATGTTACCCTGGAGCTGATAGATAGACAGATAATACAAAATGGCTAAGAGTGTTCCTCACATTCCCCATGAACCTTTACAATAATTCCTAGGTAATACATGCCTCTTGACAGCAGAAACCTTGATTCAGTTTCTAAAATATTTAAACACTGTATCAGCAAGAGTAGAGACATTCAACAATGATGTGTTTGCAGTACACAGCAAGTGAGGGGTGATAAACTTAATTTAGATCCATAAAATAATTCCTAGGCACATTCTTCCTCAGCTCCAGGTGCAGTTTCTACCAAAACTTTATCCAAGACACATACATGGTTACCCCAAAATAACCCAATAAGTTCATTGTATTTACTTCAAACTTCTCAGCTATTGCTACAAATTGCAATGAACCACATCAATGCACAGAGATGGTCATTTCATAAGTTAATAAACTTTATAAGTTTACTTTTAAACTGCCACCCTCCATTTATAAATTGATTCAATTCAATTCCTGCTTAGCCACCCAGCAACAAAAATAATTTTGTTCACATTTAACCATCCACCTTTCCACTTAAGCTTGTTCAGCTGATGGAGAGAGGCATAATAATAATAATTGGATAACCTTCACATAATAATCAGAAGTTTTAAGAATTATACTATCCTGCCATTAAAGTTGCCAGCCAAGAAAATTAAAGAAAATACCTTTTCCTCCTCAAAACAGCTTTTTAGATAACACTTCTAAAGAAATCAGCTCCATCTTCACTACATAGCTTGCAAACACTGGATTGTAAAACTCTTAACCAATTAACCCTTTATGATTTAGAATGAACATCAATATTACAGATCTTGCATAATGAGGGGAATATCCACCGCTATTCAAAATCAAGCACAACTGCTGACAACTTTCCTCTCCAGCTTAGACAGTGACAGTAATATGGACATTTACTTCCTTTCCAACTCATACCTGACATACTCAATAGCTTAATGGATAATGAATGGATCAACCATTAAAAGTGCAACTTTATTCAGGTCAAGAGGATCTTGCATCAGGAAACCTCATAAACTCAAACAGTGGCTAGCCATCAATGCCAATAAAATCAATGAGCCTCTCCTGCAACACCAGCCCATTCAAAAAGTACATCTTAGACTACTGTTTCATCAGAACTCTCATTATTCCAGGGCACTATCAAGCAAAAACAAAGAAAGTGGCTCCTAAATCACTGCAACAGCCATTCATACTCTTCCAAGATTTAATTGGAATTGTGGGTAGCAAAAACTCCTCTTCTCACATCATCAGAATGGAATGAAGCTGTATATTCATCATCACTCCCACTGCCAAGAGCAGCAGCTGGTCATCACACCTTCCAAAAATCATGATAGATTTCTCTCTCTGAGTCAATGGCCCTGTGTATTTTTCCAGTCCCAGCCATAACACTTCAATGTATGTTCACTTGTCATGTGTTATTTTAAATGATAGCCAATTTAAACTAAAAAAAAAAAAATCCAGCAAAAGCACTGGAGCCTAGACAATTGCATTTTTATAGTTCCCTATAAGGGTTGGGGATATGTTTAAATATCCAAAAATTAAAAAAATGGAACATTAAAAACATATATACAACTTTTTCTATGTCTACTGCCTCATATGATATTCTAAAAGTAGGCTTTTTGCTATACAATTTGGGATGAACATCCTTTGAATGGTGTGGGAGTAGGAATTGATTTCCAGAGGAAAAAATTGCAGACTATAGGAACCAGAAGCTACTCAGGTGACCCTGAGGACAAAGATAAATCTCCAAGTCAGTGGTGGTATTCAGCGGGTTCTGACCAGTTCTGGAGAACCGGTAGCAGAAATTTTGAGTAGTTCGGAGAACTGGCAAATACCACCTCTGACTGGAGATTTTGCAGTATCCTTCCCCTGCCATGCCCACCAAGCCATGCCCACAGAACCGGTAGTAAATTTTTTTGAATCCAACCACTGCTCCAAGTGCTTCAACAACCCTCTAAAAGGATGCAAATAACCAGCTGTCTGCAAGGAATATTTATTTATTTATTTATTTATTTATTTATTTATTTATTTGTTTGACTTGTATGCCGCCCTCTCCAAAAAGGACTTGGGGCAGCTCACAACTAAAACCACACAATAAATTAATTAAATAAAACCATATTAAACAAACCAAGTCGAATTCATTAAAAACCCACAATTTAAAACAAGATCACCCCACCCCCAGGAGGTCAGCACAGCCGGATTGTCCAAACAGCCAGGTCTTTAAGTCATGGCGGAAGGTGCAAAGATCAGAGGCCAAACGGAGGCCCAGGGAAGCTGGTTCCACAAAATGGGGCTGCCACAAAATAGGTCTTCCCTGGGACACCGCCAGCGACACTGGGTCACAGACAGTACCCAAGGAGCCCCTGTCTGTGTGCTCGTACAGGGCGGTTGGCATTCGATGCATTCGAATATAAATCCTTCCATTCCTTACTATCCTGCCAGAGCTGAAGTAAAACATCTTCAAAGAAAACACAAGAAAGTCCAGGTGCCTTCTGAAAAGCACCTTTGGAACAAGCATGACCTGTGTGACTGAGATTCTCTACAGACTTTTAGCTAGACAATTTGGGATGAACACCCTTGGAATGGTACAGGAATGGATTTCCAGAGGAAAAAAACTGCAGACTACAGGAACCAGAAGTACTACTCAAGTGACTCTGAGGACACAGATAAACCTCCAATTGCTTGCAATGCAAATGACCAGCTGTCTGCAAGGAATACATTCCCCACTATCCTATCAGCTTATTGGATGGGAAGCGAAAAGTCCTCAAAGATAAAACAAGAAAGTCCACTTGCCTCTGGGGAAAAAAAGCACCTTTTGGACAACCATGACCTAAGGATTACTACAGATTTATTGCTACTATAGTATTTATTTTATTTATTTATTTTATTTATTTGATTTGTCAATCGCTTACAAGATAACAGGTATAAGTATAAACATAGTTTTGAATACATGAAATGCATACGTTTAAGAAAAATAAAAAGAAACAATAGGACAGGGGCAATAGGCACGATTGGTGCGCTTATGCACATCCCCTACAGGCCTCTTAGGAAATAGGTGAGGTCAATAGTGGACAATCTAAGGTTACAGTTTTTGGGGTTTGGGAAGTCAGGTAGAGTATTCCAACATTGACCATCCTGTTGCTGAAGTCAGTGGTCTGAGGAGGGGCTTACAGAGAGTCTGGCCAATGTCATCTGGGCTGAGTTCGATCCTGTTTCTGAGGATGAGGTGGACAGGATTATGCAATGACTGAGTTCCACCACATGTTTATTGGACCCGTGTCCTTCCTGGATGGTGTATGCCTCCAGGGAGACCATGTGCGGCTGGCTCCGGGCAGTTGTTAATGCCTCGCTGAGGGAGGGGTCTTTTCCTGCCGCCTTGAAAGAGGCAGTGGTGAGGCCTCTCCTGAAGAAGCCTGCTCTGGACCCAGCCATTTTAAACAACTTTCATCCAGTCTCCAACCTTGGTTTTTTGGTGAAGGTTGTTGAGAGTGTGGTGGCTCAGCAGTTTCCGCTTTTCCTGGATGAAGCGGACTATCTAGATCCATATCGATTGGGTTTCCGTCCCGGGTTCAGCACGGAGATGGCATTGGTCGTGCTGATGGATGATCTCTGGAGGACTCGGGACAGGGGATTTTCCTCTGTCCTAGTCCTATTAGATCTCTCGGCGGCCTTTGATACCATCAACCATGGCATCTTATTGCAGCACCTCGGGGGGTTGGGAGTGGGGGGCACTGTTTTGCAGTGGTTCTCCTCCTACCTCTCGGCGTTCACAATCAGTGTTGGCAGGAGGGCAGAGGTCAGCCTCAAGGGCGCTCACTTGTGGGATTCCTCAGGGGTCGGTCCTCTCTCCCCTCCTGTTCAACATCTATATGAAGCCGCTGGGTGAGATTATCCGTGGTTTTGGGGTGAGGTATCATCAGTATGCTGATGATACCCAGCTGTATATCTCCACCCCAAACCAAATCAGTGATGCCCTCTCTGTGATGACCCAGTGCCTGGATGCGGTACAGACCAGGATGGGCAGGAACAGACTACAGCTCAATCCAGCCAAGGCTGAGTGGTTGTGCATACAGGCATCTCGGCCCAGTCAATCGATTCCATCTTTGGTCATAGGGGGAGAGGTGTTGCCCCCTGTGGACAGGGCTCAGAATCTGGGGGTCCTCCTGGATTCATGGCTCAGTTTGGAGGAGCAGGTGAGGGCTGTGACCAGGGGGGCTTTTGCCCAAGTCCGACTGGTTCGCCAATTGCACCCATATCTGGACCAAGATGCCCTTCGCATGATCACTCATGCACTTGTGATGTCCCAACTTGACTACTACAAAGCTCTCTATCTAGGACTGCCCTTGCATACCATCCGGAGGTTTCAGCTGGTGCAGAATGTGGCTGCATGGGTTGTGATGGGAGCTTCCCGATACTCCCATGTTACACCCCTCCTGCGTGAGCTGCATTGGTTGCCAGTTGCCCTCCAGGTGAGATTCAAGGTGCTGGTTTTAACATTCAAAGTCCTTTATGATTTGGGTCCGGGGTACTTGCGGGAGTGTCTCCTGCCAACATCAAATACCGATCGCCCTGTGTGTGTGCACAGATGGGGACTCCTTGGGGTACCGTCGGCTAGACAATGTCAGCTAGCGGTGCCTCGGGGAGAGCCTACTCTGTTGCGGCCCCCGCCTTGTGGAATCCACTTCTTTTGGAGCTCCGTCTGGCCCCTGATCTTTCCTCCTTCTGCCGCAGTCTGAAGACTTGGCTATTTGAACAGGCTGGGCTGGACTGACCTCCTGGGGGCGTTTAACGTATTTTTAACTATTTTATTGATTGGGCTTGTCAAATTTAATTGTTTTTTATATATTTATTGTGTGGTGTGCCGGCCCGAGTCCTCACGGAGAGGGGGTGGCATACAAGTCCAATAAAATAAATAAATAAATAAGTCGTATTTTCTGCAATCAAGTTTGGTGCGGTTAACCTTGAGTTTGTACCTATTATGTGCTCTTGTATTGTTATGGTTGAAGCTGAAGTATTCATTGACAGGTAGGACATTGCAATATATGATTTTATATACTATATTTAGATCTTATATTTTATATTTATATTTATCTTTAGATATTAGTATTACTAATATGTCCTCCCTCCTCTCTTTCTGGGATTTTCTTCTACTGCGAATGGGCAGCAATTAAAGAAGTGGCACCGTCCCAAGCTTGCACTCTGCCTTTTTTCTGCCAGTCCCTTCAGTCTGATCCAAGAACACTTCGGTTTCAACTCCAGCCCACAATTTATGATCTCTTTGACCCATTCTTTAATTTTTAGCCAGTATTTCTTTATTTTTGGGCAAGTCCACCATGCATGGAAGTAAGTGTCTAATTTCTTTTTACATTTCCAGCAATTTGGGTTAGCCGACGGGAATATTTTAGCCAGTCTGGAAGGAGCCAGATGCCACCTGTACATCATTTTGTACAAATTTTCCTTGTGAGCAACTGATTTGGTTTGCATAAGATTTTATGCCAAATTTCTTCCCATTCATCCAACTTTATACTATGACCGAAGTTCTTTTCCCAGGCTAACATGGGTTCTTTGATTATATTCTCCGCTAATTCATTCTCGAGTAGATAATTATATAATTTGGAAATCAGACCCTTCTCAGGGCTCATAAAAATCTTGTCTAACTGTGTATCTTTTAATTCAATTCCGGCTTCCTTTACATCTTTATTATATCTTAATTTGATTTGAAAGTAAGACCATTTATCAATACAAACTTCTTGGGTCTCTAATTCCTGCAGTGATTTAAGTTTCCCTTCCTTATCTAAAATTTGATAGTACCTGAGTTTTTTAGAAATTTCCATGGTATTGGGGTGGAACATTGCTTCCATTGTTGAAAACCATCTTCGGATTTTATTCATATATTTTCTCCTAATATCAGTCCATGTTTTAATTATGGATTTTTGAATGACATGTCTCCTGAAATATGAATGACTTTTGCTGTTAGGGTTCCACAGAAATGCATGCCATCCTATCTGTAGGTCATGGCCCTCCAGTGTTAAAATTCTTTTATTTCTCAAGTTTATCCATTCCTTTAACCATACTAGGAAGCCGCTTTATAGTAAGTCTCCCAGGCAGGTAGTCCGAAGCCACCTCTGCTTTTAACATCCTGTAAGTAATTTTTTTTATTCTTGTTTTTTTCCCTGCCCAAATAAACGTCATGACAATTTTGTCTAATTCCTTGAAAAAAAATTGGCTAATAATATGGGGATCATTTGAAATAAATATAACATTTTTGGTAGCACATTCATTTTAATTGTTGCAATTCTACCTAGTAACGAGATCTACAATTGTTTTACATTCAAGCACAGGCAAATAATCATAGCAATTGCAAATTATGTAGTCAGTTATCTAGGTGGCCATAGTCTAGAATCAATCCATTGCAGGATCAAGGCCTCTTCATTGAACCCTACTAATAATCAGCTATGTTAATCCAATAGGAGCTGTAAGATGATAGATAGATAGATAGATAGATAGATAGATAGATAGATAGATGAGAACCAGTTTGGTGTAGTGGTTAAGGCACTAGGCTAGAAAGCAAAAGACTGAGTTCTAGTCCTGCTTTAGGCATGAAAGCCAACTGGGGAGACTTTGGACCAATCAGTCTCTCTCAGCCCAGCCCACCTCACTGGGCTGTTGTGGGGAAAATAGGAGAAATAAGAGGAGAATGGTATGTTACATCTCTCTCTCCCTCCCTCCCTCCGCCCTCTCTCTCCAGCAGGATTGAGAGTAACTAGCTCAAAATCACTCAATCAGCCCTTGTGTCTAAGACAAAACAAGAACTCTGGGGGTCCCTCTCCTCCTAATACAACATCTATACCATTATTGTCTGTCATTTCATCAGTAATCTACATGAATAGAATATTATCATTATTATTCTGAAAAACTGGAAAATTCTATGGCAACTATATGAATGTATAACTTCAAAACCTAATTATGCGTGGAATGAACTTTTTTATATTTCTTAATCTGTCCCAAAACTAGAGTTGTCAGAGTTGATTACAAAGTGATTCAAAACATGAAGAACACCAAAACACTAAACATAGGAAAGAAATAAAATCCATTAATAAATAACACAGGAAAAAGATGAAAACAATAAATGTATAAACCATACTTATCCCTGCACTATATGGGCATTTGCTTCATGGCACTTTACAAACAGCTTCAGGGAGGGGTGTCTTAAACTGACATCAAAAATATATCAATAAAATGCCAAAAGGGGTTCTTAAGATGGGCATTCCCCAAACTGCCCCCAACTCTGTTCCTTTATTTGGAGACACACAGAGGTGCTTCTCAGAATGTCTGGACAAGCAAATATTAGATGAGGTGTTACTATCACCAAACCAAGTATGGCTGTGAAAGTCAGTAGGAGAAAACAGGAGATAAAACTATATAAATACTAGGAAAAAAATTCAAATACAACAGTTGAACTGAGCATCTGTTATTTATTTTCTAAAATATTTCAGATGGTCTTTTTTTTCAAGGAGAATAGAAAACAAACACAAGTTACTAAAAGGATATTACTTAAGATATGTTACTAAAATATGTTACAACCATACACAAATATTTGTATTGTATCTGACAATAAAACTAATCCCATGTCAATATTATCAACACAGCTATAATATTAAAATACCAAATATTCCACTTTTATAATGTAAAATTCTATCCCAAAGTCTCACTTTGGGAAATTGCACAATGTGAATTCTGATGTTAGCAATTTATTTATTTTTATTTATTTATTGTATCCCACCTTTATTATTTTTACAAACAGCTCAAGGTGGCAAACATATCCAACATATCTTCTTCCTTCTATATTCCCCATAACAATAAACCTGTGAGGTGGATTGGGCTGACAGAAAGTGACTGATCCAAAATCACCCAGCTGGTTTTCATGGCTAAGATGGGGATTTGAACTCATGGTCTTCCTTTTTCTATCCTGATGCCTTAAGCACTAAACCAATCTGGCTCTGAATTTCTCATTTATTTACAGATATTTTCATTTGATCTTAATGTTTAACTATTTTTTCATTAAAATGTTTAAAAAGCTATCTAATTTCAGATGTGTGGTTTATATCCAACTTTCTAATTCACATGGAGCACTTAATAGAATTAACATCAATTTTTTTAACAAGAATATAAAGCAATTTTAAAAACGAGGATATAGATTTAATTCCTCCTGATAGGAAAAAAGAAGTTAGACTCAATTCGAGCAACATGTGGCTATCACTTCGGAAGCCAATTGGTTTTGTGATGGAACTATCTTACATGTATTTGAGGGAATTTCTGGACTCATCAGACCTAATGGATAAATTATAACAGAACAGAATACTAATAAAAGATTTTGTTGATTTTTCAAAGGATGATACATTTCTATTCATTAGCAATAGGAAAAAAGTATTAAAGACAAATTAATTTTCCAGATACATTTTTAAAGGATAAGGAATATTAAGGTGACCCGTTCTCAAAAGCAGAACTTAACACAGTTTTCAAAAGTATTAAATATAGACAATCCCAGGGCTTGGCTGGTTTATCATACAAATTTTATAAAGAATGTTAAAATATCATGGTAACTGCATTTTTCTTAATAAGCTATTTATTACATCAATAAAACCCTTTCTAATAACCTGGTGTCATTCTAAAATAATTTTAATTCCTCAAATGAGATACAGCTGTGCTAGATAGAATTAACTATTTACATATTCTGCCCAGAGTCATGTGAAATCAAGCAGCATATATTTGTAATACATTATTATGGTTTTGTTACATAATCACCTAGTTGTTTGGACTGGATTTGGCATTTTTATCCACTTAATCAGTCCTTCCCAAGAATCTGGGAATAGGAGATATTACTGTTTGATGGTATTAAAAGCATAGTCTCAAGCAGAGGAGTGGAAATTTTGAGTAGTTTGGAGAACCGGCAAATACCACCTCTGACTGGAGATTTTATAGTATCCTTTCCCTGCCATGCCCACCAAGCCACACCCACAGAACCGGTAGTAAAGAAATTGAATCCTACCACTGGTCTCAAGGTGTAAGATGCTCCAAGTAATGCTGTCTTTTGCCATTTACTGATTTTGTCAATGCCACTAGAGTTGAAGTGGTGCTCCAGTTCTTTTTGGATTGCACCTAAGGTGGCTACCTTTCTTTTCTTTTGCCACTGTCGTTCTACTTGTACTGCTATTTATTATTGTTACTGTTATTACATCAGTTTTTATAATACGCGATTGATTTCAACTTATGGACAATCATCTTAAATTAAACTTGAATAATTATACAATCAGGCTTTGTTGGAATAAGAAAGATATATAATTCTATTAGAAAATTGCTAAATATTTATTAGTAAAATTAATACATCTTATTTATCATTGTAGAAATTAATTATCTTTCAAGCTTTTGATTGCATGGATGGACCATACTTAAAACAAACTTACAGAAATTTAAATTTGGCAATTATTTTCATATGATCAATCATTTATAATCTTACTAATGCTCAGATAAAAATGTGTAATTATGACTCAAAACAATTCTTAATCTCAAAAGATGCTAAATAGGACTGTCCATTATCCACTTTATTATTATCCACTTGTTATAGAAACATTAGCAGCAGCACTTTGTGACAACAAGGAAATTAAATAAGAGATAAAACTTATTAAATCTGTTTGTAGTCATTATAATATTAACTTTTTCTTCTAATTGTTTAGCAAAATATACTAGAATGGAGTTGGAAGTATCTGCAGAAATATCAGGCTTAATATTGCATTTTCAAAGGCTGGTGTCTTAGAGATTGGCTCCATAAAAATCTTACTGCACCTCCCAGGTAAATAATATGCATCACCTGAATATCACATCCTACCTTGGGATACTATAAGAAGGGTCTAGAAACAGTGGCCTTTATCCTTTTGCAGCAGCTTAATCTCCCAAGTGTCATGGTTCCAAACCAAGCCAGCAAAAGAAGAGGCCACACTGTGAGCAGAATGGGTTTCTTTACTGGAGTCTCAGCTTGGCATGTGGTGAACAATGCAAATAAAGGGTTTCTAGCCAGCATTACTGGCTTCTGCTTGCCAGCTGGCTATACAGACTCAGCACTCTCCACCTTCCTGTTCCTGGTTGATCGTGGCTCTCTCCAGCAAGTACTCTTCAGGCCTGGCTGGCTTCTGAACTGACCACAGCTGGCTTGCCTTTCTGTCTCTCTCCCAGCATGAGTCCTGTTAAGTTTGCATGAAGAGTCAGACGCGAGGAATTCCAGCAAAAGACTTTATTAATGACAACAGCTCGAATGGACCCGTCCGGGTAAGGCTACGGCTGCTTCTTATAGCCGGCAGCCGTAGCTGCTAGCCAATGGGAGTGCAGGGTTTCTTCCCGCACTATTTAAACCAATACCATTTGACATTTTACAAGACCAATTCAAATAAACCAATAACATTTAAACCTACATACATAACACCCCTCCCCACTAGGTTCAGTCCATACCAAACCCCAACCTATCTAATGTATTCCTTTAAATAGGTGGGGCTCTTACGTGTACGTTGAGACCTTCGTGGTTCAGAATCTTTATTGTTCTCACCCAGTGAGAGGGAAATGTGTCTGCTGACATTTCCCTGTTAGGACTTCCTGTGAAAGAAGACCCTGTTAGACTGTTAGAATCTGGTCTCTCCTCCCAACCCATCTCCATTCCAATGTCAACACCCAAGTCTGGTAGTGATGTACAATCTTCCACTTCTAAGGATGGATCTAGGCATTGTGACAGGGTTCGGGATGGTTCCTGTCGAATGACTCTACTTCTAAGGATGGATCTTGGCATTGTGACAGGGTTCGGGATGGTTCCTGTCGCAATGGCTCGTTACACAAAGGGTTGATTCCTGTTTGCTGATATTCCTCCTGTTCCTCCCCTTCCCCTAGAAGAGACATCAGGTGAGGGACCTAGAGAGAGACAGGGCGATGTTCCTGAGTGAACCGGGATCTAAGTTGGTCAATGTGCCTGCTCCAGAGGAGGCCATCCTCTGTTTGAACCCTGTAAGAAAGAGGGCCAGTGATGTGAGTTATTTCAGCAGGAATCCACAAAGGTTCACCTGTAAGGTTCCTAGCATAGACAGAATCTCCCACACTAAAAGAACGAACTTTGGAAGTGGAATCCAGTGGTGTATTGGGTGCATAAGTGGGATGAAGTCGGTCAAGGGAAGACCTAAGTTTCCTGCCCATTAACAACTCTGCTGGGGACAAGTTAGTTGATGGGCTAGGAGTGATGTGCTGAACACTAAGAAGCTTTTCAAGCTTCTCAGTGATGTCCCCAGGACCCAGCTGCTGAAGCTTTTCTTTGGTAAAGCGTACCATACGTTCAGCCCGCCGTTGGCGAAGGGTGCCCAGGGGCTGTAAGGGCATGTCTGATGCCCTGTTGAGCTAGAAAGGATTCAAAAATGTTAGACGTGAATTGAGGGCCATTGTCAGAGACAAGGACATCTGGTAACCCATGGGTTACAAAGAGCTTTTGAGCTGCTTGATAACAGCCTCAGTAGTAGTAGAAGTCATGAGAATAACCTCTAGCCATTTGGAGTATGCATCTACAATTACTAGAAACGTGTGCCCTCTTGTAGGGCCTGCAAAATCAATGTGGATTCTAGACCATGGGCCCCTAGGACATTCCCATTCCTGTGTGGGGGCGTGAGGTGGGGCAGGCCTGACTACCTGGCAATTGGGACAAGAGGCAACCCAGTTTTCAACCATTTTGTCAATACCTGGCCACCATACATAACTCCTGGCCAAACCTTTCATCCTTACAATCCCAGGATGACCCTCATGTAACATTTCCAAAACCTCCCTTTGCAGTTTTGCAGGAATAACCACCCTGTTACCCCACAAAATACATCCTCTTAATACAGATAATTCAGTTTGCCTGGATTTGAAAGGTTGGGCAAAGTGAGGTAGATCTTGAAGAGGCCAACCTTTTTAATCCAGCCCATAATAGGTGCCAACACAGCATCTTTGGCAGATTCTCTGGCAATCTCAGCAGCATGGACTGGAAGCTTAGCAACGGTCTCCAGGAAAAAGGTGTGAGTCTCAAGTTCACAGTCCTCCTTGTGGCAAGGTAGTGGGCAACGACTCAGTGCATCAGCATGTCCAATGTCCTTGCCAGGCCTGTGAATCAGTTTGTAGGAGTAGGCTGCAAGAAATTCAGTCCACCTCAGCATTCTTGGTGACAGGATAATAGGTGTAGGTTTGTCTCCTGCCACGATGCCAAGCAAAGGTTTGTGATCTGTAACAATGGTGAATGACCTGCCATACAGATATTCATGAAATTTCTTAACAGCTGCAACAACTGCTAAGGCCTCCTTGTCCAATTGGCTGTAGTTCCTCTCTGCTTTGGACAGCGTGCGAGAGTAGAATGCAATTGGGGCTTCCCGGCCATTGGGAAGCCTGTGGCTCAAAACCCCTCCCACTCCAAAAGGGGATGCATCACAAGTCAGAACAACAGGTAAATTCTCAGAGAATTGAATCAACACAGCATCAGACGTGATTAGTCTCTTAATACTGTTAAATGCTGACTGTTCCTTCCGCCCCCAGATCCAAGCAGCCTTCTTATCAAGTAAACGATGTAAGGGTTCAGCAATAGATGCTTTGTGAGGTAGAAACATGTGATAAAAGTTAATAAGGCCAAGGAAGGCTTGCAGATCTGACTTGCAACGAGGTTTAGGGGCTTCCTTGATCGCTTTAACCTTGGCATCAGTGGGGTGGATGCCCTGTTTATCAATCATGTACCCCAGGAATTCAACTCTGTCTGTTTTGAGAGTGCATTTATCTTCCTTGACTTTCAAACCTGCTTTTCTGAATCTGGTAAGGACTTCTCTGAGTCTCTCTTGAAGCTGAGTGTCATTCTCAGCAGAGATTAACACATCATCAAAATAAGGCACTACCCCTGGCAGTCCTTGCAACATTCTTTCCATAAGACTTTGAAAAATGCCAGGTGCCACGCTTACTCCAAATTGTAGTCTTTTACATTTGAAGGCACCTCTATGAGTCACAATTGTTTGTGCCTCTGCAGTGGCATCATCAACTGTTAATTGTTGATATGCCTGAGCTAAGTCCAGTTTAGCAAATACTGTACCCCTGCCAAGGGAATGGAGCAAATGATGCACAACAGGTACAGGGTATGCGCTCTGCTGCAGCGCATGGTTAAGTGTCCCCTTGTAGTCACCACAGATTCTCACTGACCCATCAGCCTTGACTGGTGTGACTATGGGTGTTTCCCATCTGGAGTGGTCAGTAGGTTCCAAAACCCCTTGGGCGATGAGCTTATCTAATTGTGCATCAATTTTTCCTTTAAAGCAAATGGAACCCTCCTGGGCTTTAAACGAATTGGGGGCACCTTGGGGTCTAAACTGAAAGCAATAGGGGTCCCCATATACTTGCCCAGTCCTTCGCTGAAGACCTCTGGAAACTCAGACTTCAATGACTCTTCCCAGTCAGAACTGCTCACATGATGGATGCCAGTCACCTCGATGCCAAGTGGCTTGAACCACTCAAGTCCCAGCAAACTTGGGCGATCCTTGTCCACGATGGTCAGTGGCAAACGTTTGGTGTGGCCTTTAAACTGCACGTTGAATTCCCTCGCTCCAACTACTGGAATCTTGTTCCCTTGGTAGTCTTTGAGGGTCAGTGCTTGCTTCTGGAAATGTTTTTCTGAATTCTTGGAAAGAGTCTGTGTATAGTGTCCCATGACACCATAGATAAATAAGAGCCTGAGTCCACTTCCATGTGGCACGGTCTCCCTTCAATAAACACCTTCACATGTACTTTTCTGCTATTTAAATGTGAAGAATGACCAATGGATATTGTTTGGTGAGTTTCACTCTTGCCATTTGCTTTTGAATTTCGCCCCATTTTTCCACTTAAATTGTTGGGCTTAAAATCTTCCTCAGGAAGTTTCTTCCTGAATGGTGGAGTTCTGGATGATTTGCAGACTCTGGCTATATGACCCGTTTCTCACAACGTAGGCAAATGGAGTCAAAAACTTGCATTCAGTGCGGGGTGGCCCCCACATCCTCTGCAAACGAATCCTTGCCTGTTTTTTCAGAGTCTTTTCTTTTCTTCTCCATTCTGAGCTTAAAATCCCTCTTCTTCCTCACTGCTATCCGAATCAGAGTCTATTTGTTTGCAATGAGTTGTTGAGGATTTTTCCCCATCAGAATGGCTTGAGGCCTGGCTCGAGGCCTTGTTAATCTTTTTCATGGCGCAGCTGAGGACTTGGTGGCTTCTGCTGAAACAGCCTCTTCAATAGCCTCTTTAAGCGTGATTTTTGGTTTCATTAACAGTTTGCTTTGTAAGATCTTATCTTTAAGGCCCAAAACAAACCGATCACGCATGGCCTCTTCTACGTTGGTAAAGTCACAAGCACCCCCAATGTCCCTTAAACTTGCCACGAAGTCATTAACACTCTCGCTATCCCCTTGATCCCGACGGTAAAATTCGTGTCTCTTAATGAGGCACGATACTTGTGGGGCGTAATGGGCTCTTAAAAGTCTTTCTAATTCGGGCCATTCTATTACCTTCAATTCTGCTGCTCCCGCCAACGCCGCCATTTTGAAAACTGCCGGACCGCAGTGTGTGAGAAAGACCGCCCTCTTCCGTCTCTCGGGATGCCGGCGAGATCGTTCCCTTCCAGGAACATGTGGAACCGGTCTGCATACGATTCCCAGTCTTCCGTCGCCGGATCGAACGGTGCTGGGGGTGTTCAGCGCAGCCATCTCGCTCAGTTGCTTGTTCATCGCGTCGTCTTCTCTTCAGGGAAATCCCACCTTCGTCGCCAGTGTTAAGTTTGCATGAAGAGTCAGACGCGAGGAATTCCAGCAAAAGACTTTATTAATGACAACAGCTCGAATGGACCCGTCCGGGTAAGGCTACGGCTGCTTCTTATAGCCGGCAGCCGTAGCTGCTAGCCAATGGGAGTGCAGGGTTTCTTCCCGCACTATTTAAACCAATACCATTTGACATTTTACAAGACCAATTCAAATAAACCAATAACATTTAAACCTACATACATAACAAGTCCCATCACCTGACACCCATCTGTGGCCCCATGCATCCCCCTCCTCTTGAGCATGTGTGGCAACTCCAAAACTGCGCATTGTGGCCACTTTGAATGGCGCACTGTCTCAGATGTTGAGACCAAGGCAAGGATAATGATTACTTTCATGATCTTTAGACCAAGAACTGGTTCTTCCCAAAAGATCTTTGGACATTCACAGCTGAAGTAAGATCTGCATTGATAGAGGTGCTGCTATTATTACTGTTTTGTGATTTTATTGATATTTCATGAAACTAGTATTCTGAATTATTGTCAAGGTTCCAAGTAATACCAACTTTTACCCCAAGTAACTGTAACTTTATTTTGTACACCAGCTAAAGGTTTGGATAAATCTTCCAAATACATGGTATATAAATGCATACAAAAACTGTAAAAAACTATAATACATAAATAATACATAAAATGATAAATAAAAGTAGCACATTAAAACTATAAATGATGCCTTGAATACTGTTATTCCTCCTGGTGAGAAGCTTTCTTTCTCTTCTCTCTTACCTCTAATTGTGCTTCATTAGAATATACTGTTTGCTATTTTGACTGCTTTTTAAGTGGGTGATAGAAATTGCATTTCTGTTTTCTGCTGGCAAACCCTATACAGTACTCAATTCAAGTACAGATCTAGGAAAATGTTTGATCATTATATATTCACTTGTATTTTATTTTACTCTAAATAAAAAGATGTCATGAAAATAAACTTTATCTTTATCATGATAGCCTGGATTTTGGTATATGTATTTTTGCACTGCGAATTTGCTTCCTTTCCATCATGCTGAATATTCCCAGATTTGTTATATAATATTCTTTCTATTCTGTCTTTTGAATATGCAGAAGGTGGAGGGTGTGTGTACAAAAGGTAATAATTTCATGAGTCATCAGTCCCTGTTTTGCAGTAGAAGGGACACTACTGGATATATCCCAATACAAATTAATTATTGATCTATCAATATTTTAGACTAAGTTGTTTATTCAACTTGTACAGTCACCCCTATTAAACCGGTGAGTCTGATTTAAAACAATTACACAATCAATTAAAACCTGGCACAAAAAGAAATACAAATAGCAGCCACTATAATTCTTTAGCGTCAGCATAATCAGAAAACAGGGCCCTTCATACTTTCAGGATCTCAGGCCTGGGTCTTCAAAATTTTACGAAAGGCCAGCATGGTGAAGGACATCCTCAGGGAGGACGGGTGTTCCAGAGAGTAAATGCTATGGTAGAAAAGCATGCCTTCATTCCTTGGCTGATGACCCAGAGTGTTCCCATCCTGGCAAACTAGATTTTATGGGTAAAAACAACTGGAAGAAGACAATATCTCAGATACTGATTCCAAGTCTTGAAGAATTATAAAGATGAAAATAAAAACCTTCTGGTACACATTGGTAGACAAAGCAGCCCCTAAAGTAATGGTGTTATATGTGCCTAATAGCCAACATAATTTACAACCCATACAGATGCATTTATACCAGCTGAAGCATCTAAATTCTCCTCAAGGGCAACCCCATGTAGGGCACATTGCATTGGTCCAAATAGGACCACATGAGTGACACAGATTCCTGATTCACCAATGGGTGCAATTGGTGTACAGCTTGAAGGTGTGATGAGGCATCTTAGCCACACTAATCACCTGTTTTCGATTAGGAGCCATGAGTACAAGTAGACCATCAGATTGCGTACCAGAACCATCTGAATACAAGTAACAGAAAATGTAAATTACAGCTGAACATAAAGCAAATTATTGGGTCTGTATCAATCTATCACATGCAAAGGAAAGCAGTTTAAACATTATGAGCACAACCAAAACATGGTTCATACTTGAGACAAAATATATACATTGCATGATTTGGATTCAAATATGAAATAAAATGCAGCTATTTTGAGTAGAATGGCTTCAATGTTTGTGTTCTGTTTCACGAGAAAGTTGCTTTCCTCCTGTAGTAGAAGTTTCATCTTTTGAATGTTCCTGTCTGGGCCAGCCATATTTCTGTTGCTTTTGGATTAGGCTCAGTGAATTAAGCTGGGAGTAGAGTTCTAGAGCATATTAGTTTTTAAGGAGTTCATAGCACAGTAGGAGAAACATTCTGGACCTCCTGTTTGTTTGTTTGTTTAATTTATTTATATAAATTATATGGATACCCCTCTCACACTCCGGGTGGTGTACCAGAATTAAAAACATTTAATTTAACAGATCAGCCATAATACCTGAGGTCACAAATTTAATACTAACTTATAAAATGACAGCATTAATCAGAAGAACTTACCTAACTACCTGGCCCAAACATCTGGGTGGAACAGCCAAGGTCTTTAATGCTTTTCTTATCATGACATGGCCTGACTGCTTAGATAGAAATCCACTGCTGCTTTTTGTAAACATGTCCAAACTCCTGGAAATTTAATTTTCAGGTATACATGGACTTCAAAAGAAAAGCAGATGAAATGTAAAAAGGAAAAAAAATCAGAGAGAAATTGGTTTTATTTGGCTGTTGTGTCCATGCACACACAATTTCTTTCTTGACATGCTTTTGGTTTCTGTGATTTTGATACTATTGATGCCTTTATGAATATAGTGTATCTTCCTCTTCAAAGACACTCTTCACAATCAGTAAGATAAGAATGCATGAGGACAGTATATACCTAAGTTTAATAAGCCATCAAAACTATCCCTTTTACTTTTGAAAAGTTTCTATACTGGTGGTTTATTTTGGTTTGGTTGGCTGTTTGAACATTTATTCTTTTGGAGTTTAAGTACATTTGAAAATGCAGAAAAATTGCATCTGGTTGATTGATGAGTTTGCTATGTTTATCATTGCATCCTGCTCTTTCTCTCTTTCCCTTTTGTTTGTAGAAACTTCAGAGTGCATTGAGAATAGTTGGGCTGCTGAGCTGCATTGGAATGGTTGTTATTCTTTTCACCTTCTTGTATGCTTTTTTTTAAAATTACATTTATATGCCGCCCTTCTCCGGAGACTCAGGGCAGCTTACAATTTTTGGGATACAACCCAGTGTGCTCAGCAATAGCCTTCATTCCATTGTATATGCCTGCTTATTACTAAGCAGCATTTTTACAAAGTCAGCTACTTGCCCCCAACAATCTTGGGTCCTCAATTTACCTATGGATGGAAGGCTGAGTCAACCTTGAGCCTGGTGGGATTCGAGCCTACAGCAGTTGTAGGCAGCTGGATCTTAAGTGCAGGCAATTAACAGCCTGAACCACCAAGGCCCTGCTTTTCATACCTTTGTGGTGCATTTTGCCACAAAGAAATATTGATGGCTTATTTGTCACAGTTCTTCTGTCCTTTTAACACTTCCAGTGTAAAAATAAGGGCTGTTTTGCTGAACAAATATGTATGCATGACTCATGGTCTGAATCAGACATGATTGAATGGAAGGGGGAAAAAAGGCTGTCCATGTCACTGAACATTACTCTGGGTAATGTACAGCCAACAAGTAAAACAATGTTATAGCTGTTAAAAAATAAAATCAAGATTGTTGAAGAACATCTATCTAAATATAATATAACCACTGTGTAGACTCCCCATAAAATGTTCAATGTTGTTGGAAAAAAACATGTTATTGGGGCTTTCCAAAAGGCTACAAAGATGAAGCTAACCATGATATTCCAGAGGGTGAGTGTCACAGCAGAAAATATATACTGTCTTGATCCCACCAGATGGACCTCTTTAGCAGATGAGACCTACAACATACCCCTCCTGCTGGACCCAATGAGATGGGTAGATGTGATTGGGAAAATGTGATTCTTCCAGTAGCTTGTCCCCATGCCACTTAGAACTTTAAAAGTAAAAAACCAATTACATCTGGAAGCAAACTGACAGCCAATGCATGGAACAGAGATGGGTTGCAGACCCATTTGGCACCAGTTCAACCTTCTTCAATGTACAGCACATTGTAGTAATCCACTCTGGAGATGACCAGGCTATGAGAGACTGCCAAGTGGCTATCTGCAGATACAATATGGAGAAATATTGTTGCTCTTGATTTTTCTTTTGCTTTGTGTAACTACTAATGCTGGCAGTAAATGCAGGGAGAGACCTCGTTTGCTTGTTCCCCAGGTAGAACCTTCCTTCCTTCCTTCCTTCCTTCCTTCCTTCCTTCCTTCCTTCCTTCCTTCCTTCCTTCCTTCCTTCTTTATTTTTCAGAAAGAAAACTTGTGCATTTCTAGATGAGAAAAAAATGACAATTCACATTTCTGATTGACTGAAAGATTGGGTGAAGCATACACAGTTTAGATTAAGAAGAGTTTTATTTTAAAAGATATTTTTAAAAGAATAATAAAAAGATATGTTAATGGTTTGGCTGGGATTCATTTTCAGCCAGGTTATTCTCCTACCCCAGAGGAGGCAAGTCTTTTGAAAAGGGTGTACAAGTGAGTAAGAATTCTATTTTCTTCCTTATTTTTAAAAACGAGAAAGAAGAAAGAAAGAAGCAGTCTAGTAATCTCTTCTCTCATTCCTTTCAATTAGCATACCCAAGGGCAAAGGAAGAAGGACACACTTGTACTTGAATTGAAGAAAGCCATCTCAGGAGGAGGTTGAAACAAATGCCTCTGTAATGGGGGTTTTCAGACCCCCCCCCATCTCAACACACACTCACCAATTCTTCTCAAAGCTGCCTTGCTGGTCATACTCAGCATGAACAGCTACTTATCTGTCCTTGTGATCCTGAAATGAAAAAGGAACAATAAGCTTTTTCTTTGTTCCCAATAATTCCTATGGTTGAAAGAAGTAAAATGATTTGTATGTTGTGATGAAATGCAGAATGCTTAGATTGGCTTGAGACTCATTCTGATATAAAATGCAGCCATTCCTCCCCCTTGTATTTTGTTTTTTACCAGATTCAAGATGCATGTTGTTGTTTTGTATAATAAAGTGAATTAGATGTGTTGCATCTACTTGCTTAAAGAATCCTGTTTTGGAGAAATGTAAATAAACAGTGTGTTTTACAATAATTTCCAGTGGCTGCTATGGTGCTTCCATTTAGTAAATTGTTCCAGGATCAAATACAATCATGGAAAATTATGTGTTACAGCATCTTTGTTTTGCAGGAACTCCCTATTTTCTCTCTGCAAAAAAATGCCTTATGCTTCAATAGCTATTGATTCATAACTGAAGACAGTAGGAAAAGAGAGAGAACTCATAGCAAGAGATTGCGATACAGATAAATAATATATTCAAAAAGGTTTTTCATGCAGAGTTGGCTAACTTAATTGGCTGTATCTTTGTCCAAGAAACCTTAAGTAAACAGATATTAAAAATAATTATTATTTGTATGGCTGCTCATCTTAGAGCACAACTCAGCTGGCAATTGGTTGAGTTACTTGCAGAAAATAAGCTGGTGTTTGTTTGTTTGTTTTTGCTGACAAAAAAAGTACAAGATGTACTTTTATAACATCTGAGCATGTGTAGTAATATTTCTATGCTTGTCCTGCCCCACAGCAGTAGTACAATACAGTCATGTAAATCGGGAACTTACCCAGAGATATCTCAGCAGAATTGTGCTGCTTATCCCACTTTATAATAAACTTCACATGTGAATTACCATTACCGCAAGTGCCACCATTGCTATTTATTTTAAACAAATGCCAAAGACAATGAGTTGTACTAGCAAACAACCCTGTTGTAGGAAATGTTGAAAAGTCAGGAAATAACATTGTTTCATAAAACAATACTAGTGGCAAATCATCTGCCTTGCAAAATGACAAAAGATTGCTGATGTTATTTCACCAACAATCAACCAAGTACATAAATATACAGAATTTTCCAAAAGACAATTATTATCTCAAAGTGAAAATGCAGACAATCATAGTAATATTTCATTGACTTTTCTTCATGTAATAGGGCAGGAAACTATATTCTCAAATTTTCACAAACTTGTATGAAATAATGAAGAATCACTCTTATTCATGTCTTTCCATACGTTTGGAGCGAATTGGCTCATCTCTTACAGAAAACAAAAAACTGCCCTTGGTTTTACATTTCTTCCCAGTAAAGATACCTCTTTCATACTTCTATTCAAATGTGTGACCATGCATCCTTGTTATCCTTTAAACAAAAAACAAACAAAATCCAATAAAATGTAAAGCTAGCTTTCATTTACTTGAAAGTGACTTGCTTGTTCAAAGTCTTTAAGATTATCTCTCTTAAAAAACAATTTATTCTCAAAGGTAACCATCCTTGCTTAACTTCAAACTCTTCTTAATCCCTTGAGGCTTGATTGATAGTTTGCAATTATGTTTGGTATATTCAGGAGCAATTTACAAGCCTTATTTCAGGATGAATCTCCTTTTCTAAGAAATTATTGAAACCAAGTAGGCTTCAAATGATTGAAACATTGAAATGTGTAAATTGCTAGGATTTAAGAAGAGCCCGGAAATAATGTTTAATCCAAGTATCCAATGCCTTCCTGAAAATCTAACCAAAATGTTGTTGTTTTCATTTATTGTAGCCTTCCTGATTCCTAGAAAATTCACTTTCAGACTGAATTTTAAGATGAAGCTGTTCAGTCTTTTTGTAGCTGGCAGCAGAGTTACTCTTACTGTGGGGGTTAGGTGGTCAAAGCCTAACCAGGTAGGGCAGTGGTTAAAATGATTTTTCTTCTAAGGTTTTTCTGGGAAGATGGGGTATTTACAATTATGTCAGGGTCATTTTAGGTGTTACGTTCTATGTATTTGCATCCTCCTTCTTTGAGGGGCTATAGAAAATAGTGCTTTCAAATTGAAGACTGAGATCATATTATTTACCATGTCGTGTCTGGTGGATATTAGGGAGAGGTGTTTTGCTTTGCTCCTGAGCATGATTTAATTCAGGAAAAGCATTAAAACTTCATTCTTCCATTACAGTAATCTTTGTCTTTTTATCTATTCAGAATTCCTTATAGTTTAGAATGCTATCAGTTTTCAGTGCCTCTGGATTTAGAGGTGGAATACAAATTATCATAAGCATAAACAGATTTTTAACTTGCTAGCAGTCTGCTGCTGGATAACAACTGCTGAAGACATCGTTGTACTATCTGTGCCTCACTAAAATCTGGATTATATTAGTCTCATAGGACTACAGGATATGGTGTATGCATTGCCAAGCTCCTTGTAGACTCTAAATCGAAACCATGACATCCCCGAGGGAGTGTAGAAAGTCAAATGTTTATCTAACAATTAAGCTCTTCTTATGTACAGAGCTATTTACTTGAGAATTCATCAATATCTGCCATTTTTTTCTATCCTCTTCAATCTGCTTTCTCAGCTGTGATTCTCTGAATGCTCATAGAGCAACTTAAAATTTTAAAATCATTCCTTTCACCATTGCCTTTGTGTGTGTGTGCATGCACGCTCATTTGGGTATATATTCTTACTGAATGAACAATAATCCACACAATTTTGAGGTGGTTTTTCTAAACTTGCATGAGTTTCACTGGAAGTTATATTTATTCTCACTCAAATTCTTTTCAGTAATGACATACGACATTTACAAGTACCTTCCTCCAACTGGATGCTCTCCAGATTCACAGCTAGGTTGATCATACTGCCTGAAACTAAGTCCAGTATTATTGTCTGGGGAAAAGTTGATATAAAATACAACATTAATTGATAAGAAAGGAGGATGGCAGGATGCCCTTGCTTCTCTAGAGTATGAGGCAATAGCCAAGGGTTAAGACTAAAATTCTAAGTTCTGGAAAGCTACTCTTTCAGAATGATCAGCTCTGGGTCAGTGCTATAAACTAGCAATAGATGGGCAGGAGAACAGGTCTTTTGAGAGCCAATCAGAGAACAGTGTTTACCTTTCCAGTATATTCTTCAGACTAAAAGAAAGACTGACATACAGTCTAATGCCAGTTTCCCTCATGTGTAATAGATGGATTTGCAAATTGTCTGAGTTGTAATATAAGTTGCTGTAGGCAAAAGTCATCCACTGGTTAATGAGGTTTGAAAGGAATTTCCTTATTTGTGACATAGAGACTCTTTTTCTTTCCTTTTAGCAAACTTTGCTGGGGTTTTAATTATAGGTTGTCACAAGTTTTCCGACAGGTGTGTCAGCCATTGGACTGAATGCACCTCAGGGATAAGTAGCTAATGCTTTGTCTCACTTCCCTAACAAACATCCCCCATAAGGCCTATTAAATGGGGCTAAGCTAATCAGTTCAGCTGAGTAGGGGCAGGTGCTTCTATTTCTCTTACCTTTGTTCCATGTATGTAGAGTAGGACAGGAGGAAATTAACCAGCATTCATTGCACAATTATAGACCCTCTGTCTGATGCCTAGCCAAATCTACATTAGCTGCAGGATTTTGCTGTTTAAATGTAATAATGACAGTTTGTAACACTGCTAAAGCAGTACATCTGTATTGTGGATATTGTGGATCTGTATTATGTATTGAATGTGCAAGATCAAAGATGTCTCTCTGATGGAAAAAATGTCAAAGCCAGTTGCCTAATTTTCTTGAATCAACTTATATTTTAAGGAAAAGGTAGACATTTTGCATTCCATTTAGTTTTAGAAATGTTCTCTTATTTATTTAGATGGCAAAAGATTTCCATTCAGTACAGAACTCCTAATTTCCATAAATTGAAGAATCCCAGCAGAGTCTGGTAATTCAGTCAATACATATTTAATGTTATTATTTTAAATCAGGCCTACCTTATAGGCACTAAGTGGATAATGGTTATGGCCAGGCTTCAGTTCTGTTTAATTCTGTTCTTCCACAAGCTGCAGGAGGAGAAGGCCAAATGGTAGGAAGGGCATAGATTAACAAATACAAAAAGAAAGCAATTTACTGCTAAGGGCCAAGACTGGTGTTACCTTTTCACATGTCATACAACAGTTAGGGAGTGCCTCATTCCTCAGTTGCAGTGGAGTAACTTGGCTTGTTAGGCAGTGAAGAGAAATAAGATATTCTATTTGTTATAAATACATGGAAGTGTATTTCCACAAACTTTTTTTTTTACATTTGGTCACTAAATATTCTGAGATTGCTTATTCTTGCATGAATACTCAAAACCCCACACTTATTTATCCAATGAGAATGACTTTTAAACAGCTGGATTGCTTCCCAGCTAGCAGGTAATTTTAGTTGGAAAAACTATAATGACCTCTGAAGGGAATCTTGACAGTAATCTATTGCCACAAAGCTAAGGAAAAAACATTTTTATGCACTTGAAAAAACACACAAATAAATCTAACAATACTACTGTAAATGTGATATGAACTTGTATCTAAATGTTATTGTGTAACTTGTATCTTGTTATTGTGAAACGGTAAAATATTATTTTAATGCAACAAACATGATGAGGGGACTGGAAGCTAAAACATATAAAGAATGATTGCTGGAACTGGGAATGTCTAGTTTCATGTAAAGAGGTGACATGATGGCAGTGTTCCAATATCTAAGCAGCTGCCATAAAGGGGCTTCATCAATGTATTATATCAAGGGTCTTCAAACTTGGCAAGTTTTAAGACTTGTGGACTTCAACTTCCAGAATTCCTGAGCTAACATGACTGGAGGAAGTCTGAGAGTTGAAGTCCACAAGTCTTAAAACTGTCAAGTTTGAAGATCCCTGTATTATATAAAGCACCTGAAGGCAGGACAAGAAACAATGGATGGAAACTAATCAAGGAGAGAAGTGACCAACTAAAACTAAGGAGAAATTTCCTGACAGAACAGTTAGTCAGTGGAACAACTTGCCTCCAAAAGTTGTGGGTGTTCAACACTGGAACTTTTTAAAAAAGATTGGACAACCATTTGTTTGTAATGGTAAAGGGTTTCCTGCCTGAGCATCGTTGGACTAGAAGACCTCCAAAGTCCCTTCCAGCTCTGTTATTCTGCATATATATCCAGTTTTGTGGAGTGCAGTAGTTTTCAACCTTGGTCTCTTCAAGATTTGTGTTCACCTCTCAAAATCATGTAATATATGGTTTCATACAACAAATTGGGGAAAAAAAATCACATTATGGCTTAGGGTGACATGCAGATGCAAGCAATGCAGATGTGTGAAAGATAATAATTCACCACTGTTGCCTAATATTATAGTTACCCCTAGAAAGACATCTATAGATTTTTTTTATTAATTTGGCATTTATTTGGGCTACTTCTTTTAGTTATCATTCTTGTAGTTATCAAAAGCATTCTTGTTTAATGTATCACACTGGTTTCTTTTAAAAAAAAACAACTTTTTTAGCTCTTCAGATCAATACAATATAACTGAGATATATTTAAGAACAGATGAAAGTCTAACACTATAGACATAGTGATGGACAGGAAGAGCCACTGTCCACAGACAAGACAATGCTAAAAGGATGTTTTGCTTGCCTTTAAGATGTCTTGAAGGTGCAAAAGAGATATGGAGAGGTTAGATTTAGACTTTGATCTTGTCTTGCATACTAGTCATGCTGCTAATAGCATGATGCTAAAGAGAGAATGGGAAAAGGAATGATATACAATGAAGAAAGAAGTAACTAATTCAAAGGATTCCTCTACTCCCCCTTTTGTATTAGCTTGATTTTTGAAATCCTTCTCTGTGACTGAGCAAAGCAGCTTCTTGATAGAGAACAAAGTGTCAGCTGCTTACCTTCTCTTACCTACCATTTTTATTGATGTGTTCCTTGTGAGTTTCCAAAATGTCATTCATGCCTTGAATAAATTAAACATTTTCTCCAGTTCTGTAAATATTAACAGTATTGTGTACCACAGAATGGTTATTTGCCCACTGAGAGCACCCCTTTAAACTTGCACACATCTGTAGCTTTCTGAATTAATAAAATTAAACTGTCCTTCCCTGAGTGGTCTTCTGGATAGAGTTTGATACTCTTGTTAAATTTGATAGTGTATCTTAATTTACATTAGAGTCCTATGGTGAAAGCTTAAAACATACAAATTTATACATAAAATATTAACATGGATGTTTCCTAGGAGAACTAAAAGAACTCAAGTGTCAGTTCCATCTTTGTTATGGTGGTTGTTGTTTACTTAAGGGGACTTAATGCCCCCTTGACTGGAATGCCCACTGGCAGGTTCACATGTTTCAATTAGCCTTTCAAAATAATTCCTTTCTACATATTTTTTAAAGAAGTACTACTACTTTCCCTAGTTATATGATGGGAATCATGTATACTTGTCTAAGTTTAGGCTTCTTGTTGGGAAAGACAGTGAGTCTTGAGGGGGGAAGCAATCTCTATTTCAGGACATCTCTATTGAATCCCTTTGAAAATACAAACATTGGGACTATAATTATAGGCTTACAGGAGGATGGAAGATTGTAAAAGCAGAGCCAATGATTCATGGTAATGAATGAAAAACTGATGAGTAGACTGGCTCTTTGAACCTCTCCAAATAAGGAGAGGACTTGAGGGTGTCCACAAGTGATAGTTGCTTTCTCTTTCTGTTTTTTTTCTTTTTTCCTTTCTGCATCTTCTACTTTCTATTTATACTTTGTCTATTGCTTTGTTTCATTGCACACTCTGAGCTGTGGCATGATGTCATACTAGCAACATGGTTATGGAAATTTGTTTGGGCAATACTGGCTCCCTCAGCTAAGAAACAGAGATGAGCACTGCCTCTTAGAGTCAGACATGACTGAATAGGGAAAACCTTTACCTCACAAATGAAGGGAAATATATAGTATGTGTCCCAGGATAATGTTGCAGGATCTAATCTGGGTCAGTCACTGGAACCAAGAGGTTTAGTCTTCTGAGCTTTTGGACTCATGATGGAGCCTATTTTCAGGGAACTTCCTTCTAGAAAAATATGTCACACATTCTGCTAGAGTATAGTCTCCAGCAGTGGTGGGATTCAAATTCTTTACTACCGGTTCTGTGGGCATGGTTTGGTGGGCGTGGAAGGGGAAGGATACTGTAAAATCTCCAGTCAGAGGTGGGATTTGCCGGTTTTCCAAACTACTCAAAATTTCCACTACCAGTTCTCCAGAACTGGTCAGAACCTGCTGAATACCACCTCTGGTCTCCAGCACAAGTCCAAAAGCTCGGAAGACCAAACTTCTGGTCCCTGTGACCAACCCAAATTGAAACCTTTGCCTTTTTACTGCAATTATAGTATTTAATAAAATGTTCTATATAAGTAAAAACAAAATATGCAAACATCTTACTGCACAAAATGCATGCATATTAACTTTTGCCAAGTTTTTTTGTTTTGTTTTTAATTATTGAAATTGAGAATTTCAACAGTCTTGGATTGTTATAACACAATTTATTCTTGAAACGGCTTTTTAAAATAGTATTGTGAGTTGTTTAGGGAAAAACTAGTTTGTTATACATTTTTTTAAAAAAATTCTTTATCTTTAACAGATTGTCAACGTGAAAACTATTACCACTGCAAGACTGCTGATTTTACAATCTTATAAAAAGAAAAGTTTGCTCCATTCCTCTGCAGTTTTGAATACTTGCATGCTAGGAATTCCTGCAGTACTTTACATTTTCAATTTGATGAAGTAGTATCAGCTTCTCCAGGCCATATGTTGCCTAATCCTTTTGCTTCCAGTTGCCTCCCCAGCTTTCAATGTGGGACTTGCTACACAAACCACACAGGAAATGCATAAGATGTACACAACAGAAGCCACATTGGTTTCTATTCCATTTAAAGAAAAATGAAAAGATTAAGGAGATATTTATGGTTTGCAGTGTTGATCCTAATTCTCACAGCTCTTCTTATTGCTGAGATTTTCTATTTGTCCTGCCAAGCATCCTAAAGGAGTGGAATCTGTGCATGTTGTGCTACCTATTTTGATGATCTCAGCCCCAAATGAAAGTTTCATGTTTATCCAGGGATTGCCTAAACACTGTCACTGCTTCTTACACTTTTTCTTTTTCAATCTGTGAATACATTCATTCCCAGCCAGAAACTGATTATAAGCTAAGGCTTGCAGTTTATAAATCAAGATTTTAGTGACACTGAAAACTGTGGAAAACATAACAGCAAAAGAAAGATGAGAGGCAGCCTGTGGGATGGAATTGTCTATTTTATTGCTATCATCTTAGAAGCACAGGGTGAGATATTCAGATGGGAATTAACTTAAATGTTCATTCAGCAAAACATAGCTTCCTGTTTTGATTAGTTTAAAAGCAGGGTTTTCAAGATGATATGTCTTTTTCTTTTTCTTTTCTCCACCTAGAACAACACTTAGCTTCCTGATAAAATTACCGGGGAATGTGAATTGCTAAAATTACATTTTCCTTAGAGAATACACAAGTATTTTATGGCATAACAAACCAGGCTATCTGAGTGATTTAGGATAAACAGCCTGAATAAACACTTGTGTGTTTCTCAAGAATCTCAAGTCATGTTTTTTCTCCTTTGCATTTTATAAATTTAATTCTAATAAAGTTTAACTTCAAATGAAAATAATCAGAAGGAGAATTTGTAAAATACTGCCTTTCTAAACACAATCTCTTATAATATCATTTTGAAGGACACTGATAAGAAGATGCCAAATTTACATTTGATGATCCTTTGAAATTGCAAATTTGGCAGTAAAAAGTAAATATTTGTCACTCTCTATCATGAATAAAGTAGGATATAGTAAGTTGAAATTTAAGCCTGGAAGCACCAATTTCTTTATCTAATATAGGGCCTTGGTGGCTCAGGCTAGGGCCTTGGTGGCTCAGGCTGTTAAATGCCTGCATTTAAGTTCCAGCTGTCTACAATTACTCTAGGCTCAAATCCCACCAGGCTCAAGGTTGACTCAGCCTTCCATCCTCTTGGGGTAGGTAAATTGAGGACCCAAGATTGTTGGGGGCAATAAGCTGACTTTGTAAAAATGCTGCTTAGTAATAAGCAGGCATATACAATGGAAAGAAGGCTATTGCTGAGCACACTGGGTTGTATCCCAAAAATTGTAAGCCGCCCTGAGTCTTCAGAGAAGGGTGGCATATAAATGTAATTAAAAATAAAAATAAATAAAATAATAACTTCAAACAAATGAATACTTTAGCAAAGACTTTAGGGACAATCTATCTTTTCTATAATTAGTATCCTGAATTATCTTTCTTTGTTTTGCTAAATTAAGAGTAGATGTTACTATTTTTATTGGTCTGAGCCTTTCCCTCTCCAAGGTCATTCTTTCTAGTGTCTAAATGCTTTTCCCCACATTCACATTCATCTGCATTTCTCAAGTTCTTAAGTCAGCATAAAAAATATGATTGTATCACAGCCAAGATGTAATTGGCCTCTGTGATGAGTCTTGGTAGTGACCCCCATCTTCATAAGTTTACTGTGAAGCAATTTAGGGGTAGCAATTGGTAGATTTCCCTGCCTATGTTTCCCTTTCTCCAGTACTGGCAGTCAGCAAGAAAAAGTGACTTTCCTTAAAATATGTCAAAGCAGACTTGGGTAACATAGGACAGAGGTTCAAGATGAGAGGTGGTATTCAGCAGGTTCTGACCAGTTTTGGAAAACTGGTAGTGAAAGTTTTGAGTAGTTCGGAGAACCGGTGAATACCACCTCTGACTGGTCCCATCCCCATCTATTCTCTGCCTCCCAAGTCCCAGTTGATTGGTTGGGTTTTCTTCTGTTGCCTTGCACAGGAGAACAGAGCTAGAAAGCAGGTTAGTGGGGTGGGGAAGGAATGGATTTTGAAGTAACCTTCCACAGGAGTGGGGAGGGCAAGAGGATTGTACAGTATCCTTCCTCTGCCATACCCACCAAGCCATGCTCACAGACCTGATAGTAAATTCTTTAGAATCCCACCATTGTTCAAGATGTAGCTTTTATCCATCTATCATGGCAGTGGACAGACTGATAACTGTTACATGACTGTTTCCAAATGTTGGTTGACTGATCTTCCAACATATTGATGCTCCAGTATACATATATGAGCTACCTCTATATGTCTGAATGAATGAGTCAAGCTTTATATAGGCAGCTGTCCCTGGAGAAATCTAGTACCTAATTTCTTTTGTACCCCAAGCCATGTAGGGCTGTGACTAGAGAAGGATGTTCTCTAACTGTGTCATCAGCAATCAAGTTTATAAATGAGACACCTATTTTAAAATCAAACCAGCTGAAAAGCCATATATTGTAGAATGCCTCCATGGTAGGCTGGGTTTGATAAATGGATGTTTCATGAAGAAATGTCCTTTAAAAATGGTTAATGGGTATTTTCATACTGCAGTTAAGGAAGCATGAGACTGAGCTATAAGCATGGTAAGAAGGTATGCACATACTGCTAGTCACTTGTAGGGAAAGAACTTCAATAATTGATGGTAAAGTTAGGAGTGTGTCTGTTCATAATCTAACCTCCTTCACAAAAATAAAATAATTCTTGATTAATTTACATAAACAGATATCTGTTTTAGATTTTAAAAATGTTTTTAGCTCAGAGGTGGGTAGTGTTTTCTGACCAGGGTCACAGGACTTGATAACCATAGGCATTGGCTAAGGATCTAAAGTGGATAGGCTGTGCCATGTCAAAACCAGGTTTTATGCAGTTCCTGAAAAGAATGTATGTCTTGATTATTTCCCATTTGGATTGCTGTAACACACTCTACATGGGGCTGCCCTTGAAGCTCTCCCGGAACTTATAACTGGTGCAGAATGCAATGGCATGCAGACTGTGTTGGGCATTCCTAGGTTCAACCATATTACACCTCTGTTGCACTTGCTCCCAGTTTCCTTCCAGATGCAATTCAGGATGCTGCTTATTACCTTTGAGTCCAACATAGTACAGATCCAGATTATTTCTTGGATCACTTTTTCCTGTGGGCAGCTGCCTGTCCCACTATTTTGTTTAGGGAAAGCTTGCTCCAGGTCTCTCCCCTGGGATATTGATTTCAAGTGGCAACTCAGAAGTTTGCCTTTTTAAAAACTGCCTGAACCTTATAAGACTTTCTACCACTGATGATTTGGCAGGCTGATACTCTTTTAGCCTTTGGGAAAGACATCAAGACCTTGCTGTTAACTAAGGCACTGGGTAGAGTGATGGCTGCCTATGGATGGTTTTGGGGCATCCTAGTGAGATGATTTTTGGTTTCTATTTTTATGGTTTTATTATTTGTTTATAGATTTACTGTGGACTGCCCATTGTTGTGTTCTAACATGGATGGCCATACAAATGATTTAAATAAATAACATCACCAAAAGATGAAGCAAATTCTTACCCCCCCTAAGAAACTCTTGGTAGAAAGCAGTGGATGAAATCCTTATAGTGAAACACAGTGTGGTGTTTGGTATAGTGTAGGTTGGTTGCACCAGTTGCTAGTCATTCATCGCCCTTTCATGATGCAAAGTGAGGAGCACTCCATTCACTGTTGCTTGGTAATTATTGCAAACTTCCAGAATTTGATGCATGATTATTTCACAAGGCTTTATCAGCTGTTATATTGACTTTTATTCTATATTGGTTTTTTGGGGAACAGAAGAATGAAAAAACATGTCAACAAGCTTGCATTGTGGTGATTATACCAGAAAGAATTCCCATTGAAAATGCTTTGATTTTTTTTCCTGGGTGCAGTGCGGGTAACTTGGAATTAACCTACATACTTTTTTTTAATTCACTGGTGGTTGACCCTCTCAGTCAGCTCTTTGTCCTCAGGCTTAATCATTCAGGTTCCAATTGTCCAAATGGACAATTCAAGAGGGACCTCTGAATAATAGAAAAGAAAATCAAGCGAAGTATTAGTAAAACAAAATGAGTTAATCCGTGACATGATAATTTACAGCAAGTCTATTAGACCAACAAAAGTGCTTCCTGCCATATGCAAAAGATTAATAGCTGCTACATTTGCATCTGTGACAAGTGATTAATAAAAATGGTGATTAAAAAATACTATCCTTGCATTGCCTCAGCAAAGAACAGATTTTGTAACATCACCTTCTGTAAAATTCAATTATACTGCATACCATATGCTGATTTTAAAAATGGACAGGAACATTAAATTCTAAGAGATGATCCATAGGAAAACAGATTGCATGTGCATCTTTACATGACATAAAGATTGCAACTGCTGTAGGAGGAGAGCTATGTTAATCTTTGATAGCAAAAAGAAAATCGGAAAGGGTCTTATAATTTTTAAAGAAAATTTTTTTTATTAAAAAAGGCTAGTATATTCCTTCTAATATTTGCAATTGTGACAAATTATGAGATAAATGTTCAAATGTTTATCTTCCTGTCCTTAGTAAATCATAATAGAATTTTTAAGGGTGATTTGCATATCTTCTTTTATGGAGTTAGATTTCTGATGGAAGAAGAAAAAGACACAATTTTAGGGGAATAACTTTCTTTCAGTACTCTCCCAATTATTATTCAGATAGAAATGTTACAGAATATCTTTCCATTTCATCTATTCTATAAGTAGAATATGTGGTGCATTTTTCAGCTGTGGCATCCAAGATGATTTACTAAAGCTAACAAATTGTACAAAATTCAAAGAATACCTCTGACACTTTTCTTTCTTTCCTTATTGTGGCGAGAAAAGGTAACTTTTCTCAGGGTAACATCTTCTATATTGTATACACACCACTACACCACTCCGAAACACATTGCTGCTATTGTCACTTGCAAAAGTTATACAATTAATTACAGTTAATGAGCCAAGAAATTGTTGGAGTAATTCTCTTCAACTCAAAGTCTCATAGGGTTGGTAATTTTAGGGGGATTGAGTTAGGATCAAGTTTTTCACTAATAAATAAAAAAAGAGAACTTTGAGGTGCCACCTGCAGTTGGCTACATGGTTTATATATTATGTTACATATTTTGCATATGTGCTATACGTCATTTGAGGAGGCTGCATATACATAGTTGATTCTACCTTGGAAACATATTTGGTACCTCTTAAATCAGAAGCGTATTAGAATAGACCTAGTTTTGAATTCCCCTTTTACTTATCAGCTACAAGGGACACATGTTTTGCAATAGCATGCCAATTCTAGCATTATTGTACAACATTATTATAATGGAGATTCTACAGCTGAAAAGAACAAGACTATTCTTCTGCTGAAAACTCTGTGTGCAAATTCATATAAATTAATAGAATTAAAAATTAATCTCATACTCGAAATGCTGTAATATAAATATTTCCAACCAAAAAGTTCAGATTGGTAAGTATCTTCTTTTAAAATATATATTACAACATCTAAACAACTGGAGCTGAGTCAGATTATTAAGTAGAGTTTGGTCCATATCAGTATTTTAAAGATTTTAGGGATTCAACTTGGAGAACTACTGTATTTAAAAATTTGGACTGCATGTATACTTAATGTCCCTAAATCAAACAGTTGTAAATGCTAATTCAATTATACTATGCTAATGTACATGTAAGCCTAATTATTGAAATATATAAGAGGCATACAGATAGTCGTCGAATTACAACCACAATTGAGCCCAAATTTTTTGTTGCTAAGCAAAACAATTGTTGAGTGAGTTTTGCCGCCATTTTACAACTTTTCTTGCCACAAATGTTAAGTGAATAACTGCAGTTTTTAAGATTGCAAAAGGTAATCACATGACCCAAGTACATTGTAACTGTCATAAATACAGGTCAGTTGGCAGTTGTCTGAAATTTGATCATGTGACCATGGGATGCTTCAATGATCATAAGTGTGAAAAATAGTCATGTCACTTTTTCAGTGCTATTATAACTTCAAAAGTCAGTAAATGAATGATTGCAGCTGGATTACTTGTATATTCAATCCATATGTAATTTCAAGGATACATATGCATACATAAACACACACACACACACATATATATACACCCACACACATATAGTAGTAACTTGGTGCTCAACTGTTTTGAAATTCATTGGATTTGGTATTCAATGAAATTTTGTCATGAAAACTTTGTCCTGGTACTCACAGTTGGTTTGGTATTAAATGCCCGACCTAGAACTTATTGGCTGCTTTGTGACTCACTACATTATTATTTTAAAAAGTTTGGTACTCATCATGTTTGGTACTCATCACTCCTCCTGGAATCAGTTAACGATGACTACTGAAGTACCACTGTCTATAATTAGAACATTGCTATTTGCAATATTCCAACTGTACGCTGACACAAAAGTTTCTGAAACCTAAAGCTCTATGAAGAGAATAAGACTTTTGAAAGGAATTCTATATAATACAATATATTCCTAAAAACTAAGCTCCCAACATTAATTATTCCACTATATAGGGGTGGGAGGGGGAGTTTGAAAGAGAGGAGAGAGAGACACCCACACCCACACACAGAGAGACAGATAGAGAGAGAGAGCTCCCCTATTGTTTAATTCTGTAAAGTTGATGTACAAAGTTCCTGTGACTGCTGTTACTTCCAGGGGAATTTCCAATCCTATTTAACTGATCTGATGGCTGCTGGGCATGAAAAGAGATCTAAGCTTCCAGAAAGACTTTCTTATTTTTTTATAAAAATAAATTTAAAAGGAGGCCTTTAGACACCTTTGTGAATTTGTAAGTACTAAGAGTTAAAAAAGAAAATCTTGGAAGTTCCTATGCATAGGGCTTGGAACAGAAAAGAATGCTCTTGATATTGGTCAGATGCAAAAGCAGAATAAATTAAATAGATACCTGATCTGTCCAGTCATTACTAGACTGACTTTTTTCAAACACCCTTAATTGTCCAGGCAGATTTCTAGCTGTAGCTTTCTATTTTTATTTAATTATTTTCATTTTTTAATATATCTAGTCTAAAACCTGACCTAAAGCAGCAGGAGGCAGAAATGATGGCCATGGTTGTAAAACTATCTTTATTCTCTAGTAAGCCTCAATTTCTAGATAAGACTGGTTAATTCTGAATTAATGTGTTCTGTTTTCCTTGCTGAATTTGCAATATTTACCTTTAGCTGTTGATGTTTTAATTCATGTTAAGTGCATTATTTGCCCCTTGCGTTAAATAGGGAAAACTCTACAAATAAACAGCAAGTCCCACTTGGACAATCATTCGGTAAATTAGCTTACTTTGTCAATATAGCACATGCCTATCAGCCTGTAGAAACAGCAGGCTCATGGCTGTTCATTTACTTAAGCAGTAGGTTCTACCATTAATGTGTGTGATTGGTGTTAATTAGTGCTGTATGTTGATGTCTCTATGCCACAGAGCCTACATTAACACCAAACATGCAAACATGCACAACTTCAAATTAGCAAAATATTAATTCATTAGGTACAAATGGACTAGTGTACCTTTAAGGACTTTGGCTATTATTAAAAATCATATAGGATCTGTAAAACATAAGGGTGCTGCTTGCATTACCATTTCTACCATGTGGCAATCTCCATGGGAACAATCCAGTCAAGTAAATACCATATGAAAGACAAAGATGGATTAGGCAAATCAGTGACAGTCTAACAACTGCCTGTCCTGAGTTGGAAAACTTGAGTTTAATAGCATGGCAAAGCATGGCATAGTGTAGCGTAGCACAACACAAAGACTAGGGGGTGACATGACAGAGATGTTTCAATATTTGAGGAGCTACCACAAAGAAGAGGAGTCAATCTATTCTCCAAAGCACCAGAAGGTGGGACAAGAAGCAATGGGATGGAAACCAATCAAGGAAAGAACCAACCCAGAAATATACTAAATAGAAATTTTCTGACCATGAGTACAATTAATCACTGGAACAGCTTACCTTCAAAGGTGTGGGTGCTCCATCACTGGAGGTTTTTAAGAAGAGATTGGACAGTCATTTGTACAGAATGGTATAGGCAGTGGTGGGATTCAAATAATTTAACAACTGGTTCGCCCGGGGTCAGGTTGGTTGTCATGGAAGGCGTGGTCCATCTCTGTCCTCCAGTTCTACTGCACATGTGGGATGAGCCTTCTGCAATGTCCACCTGATCTTGGGAGAATTGGTTGTTAAATTTCCACCCTTTGCCAAAAAGCTCTTTTCGAAGGTGCTTGTCTGCATGTTGATCTCACAGCTTTCTCATCCTTCTGGATGTGGCTCCTTTAAAAGGCAAGGTTTCTAAGGAACAAGTTGTGGGGGGTTACCATAGAGGCAAGAAGTTTATGCTCCTGAGAGCTCATGTGGGAAGATGGAAAATTGGGGGGAAGTAGGGGAAAGGATACCTCCCTCCCCATGGAGGTGTGTGCAGGTGGTGTTGGTCAGTCTGCATCCAAAAGTGAGAGGGGTGAGGAATTAAGTTGGCAGCATGATCGAAGTTGGCTCCAATGTAGGGGAAACTGTGGGGTTAGTTTGGCCAGTCAAATTGTTATCCCCCTCGCTAGCAAAGTGGATCCTGAGCCCTGCTCTGCAATGGAGAAATGGGAAATGGAGTGAATGGCATGAGGGAAGGAGGAAGGAAAGTGGCCTTCTCCTTTCCTCATGCCTGTCACTCCATTGCAGCACAGTGCCCAGGATCCACTTTGATAAGGGTGGGTTGGTGGGGTGGGTAATTTAACAACTGGTTCATGTGAACTAGTATGAACCAGCTGTTTCCCACCACTGGGCATAGGGTCTCCTGCTTGTGAAGAGAGTTGGACTAAAAGTTCTCCAAGATCCTGCAACTCTGTTATTATTCTGTTACAATGCAGCATTGCACTGCATAGCACAGCATAGCGAAGTGTTTTAATTATAACTAAACATTTGGTGCCAACTCTAAAAATCTCTGACAGTGTATAGCAAAAACAAAGATTAAAACAATAGAAAAAACAGGAAATAATGTAAAACTTAAAGGTACTGTTTGAGGAGGAGGAGGAGGAGGTGGTGGTGGTGGTGGTGGTGGTGGTGAATAATACAGTGGCATGAAAGACTTGAAATAATATGTTCTGAGTGATTTCTAACCTGAGCAGCAATTTAATCCCTAACATGGGTTCTACCCAAGAAAATGCTGAATCATAAACATGGTAGGATTTCAATTAATGTCCCTTTTTTAAAAAATTACATTTATATGCCGCCCTTCTCCGGAGACTCAGGGCGGCTTACAATTTTGGGGATACAACCCAGTGTGCTCAGCAATAGCCTTCATTCCATTGTATATGCCTGCTTATTACTAAGCGGCATTTTTACAAAGTCAGCTTAGTCCTCAATTTACCTACCCTGAGAGGATGGAAGGCTGAGACAACCTTGAGCCTGGTGGGATTTGAGCCTACAGTAATTGTAGGCAGCTGGAACTTAAATGCAGGCATTTAACAGCCTGAGCCACCAAGGCCCTTTTGTGGCTTTAGAGGACAGGAATAAATAAGTCATATCAATAGGTCAAGCCTTGATTGTGTATGCTTTTCTATACCATCAGAGACATCTTGAATTGGCTTGGAAGTCAGGTGTTTCATTATGAAGATGCTATGGACTCAAAGAAGCATTACTTTTTACTTGTGATATTCTGGCCCAATTATAATTTATGGACTATTTTTTCTGAAATCATATGCTTATTGCAATGTGACTGCTTTAAAAAAAGGATGTGTGTACACATGTCTGAAAACAAAATACACCTGTGCTCATATTCATGTAGATAAATAAAGATGTCTCTTTCTATCTGTAGTATGGGCATAAAGACATATACATGCAAACATTACATATTAATATTATTACATGATATTGATTTCTGTGCATGCATACTGACAACAGTATGTAACATATCTTTGAAGGAATTGAAAGTTATTATTATTGTGTGTGTACATACTGTAGGTTAATATCTTTTGAAAGTCTTTTTTCCTCACACACCTACTCAGAGCTCTTAGTTAAAAATTAGAAATAATGTATTACATCTGTGTAAGATTTCACTGAGAGGTTTTTTGTTACACATAAAGCCCTTCCTTTTACATTATTGAGAAGCTATAATAGTTTTGTAATTACAGTGAAGCTGCTGAGATATCGGTAGGATAGAATTTCATCAGCTTGCAACCTATTGAGTTACATGATGTTATGTCTGCAGCTGATGTTATGCACTTACAAGGTAGGATCAACATTTAAATAAATGCCTTAAATCTCTTCCAAGAAAAAGGTGAATATATATGTGTATAAGCTCTGTTAATAATTGGTGAATGATATACAGTTGCTTTTCTCCCTGGTATGCTATTTCTTTTTAATTCATCCATCTAAAAGAAAGCTGAATTCCATAATAGTATTGCATTTGTTGTGTCTTGCAAAGTAAAACAGATGTAGCTTCTCAGTTTATACTCATCTTTTTGCATATAATAATGGAACATTCAATGTGCTTGAGGATGTGAATTAAATCTCCAGATATAACTTTTTCCCACTCCATATTATTCTATGAGTAGTATAATCCAACACAATTCAGTACATAATTCAAAATAAGATTCCATTTTCCTTTAGAATATCATATTTGTATGAAATGATACAGCACATTCCTGACTGCAGTGGAGATGATTTCAAGGAGTTATGGTAGAAACCTAAGAGATTGTTCTCCTGGCTTTTTCTATAGAATAAACCAGTTGCAATTATGGCAGGCTAGCTGGCTAATGTTGACCAGAATTTGCTGCCCCATTATGGAATTTAAGGTATAACTAAGGATCTCTTTCCTGCATACACGGCTATTAGAATTCCCTCAACAGGTTATACTAGAAGCATCAATAGATTTCCAAGGACATAGGGTTTAATAAATAAGAGCCTTGTAGAAAAGCTAATGAAGTCATTAAGATTGCTGTATATCAAATGCAAGTCCCATTTATTCTGAAATTAAAATTTTAATATTGTTCCTCTTTATTTTACCTGTATGGCATAATGAGTTAAAAGTCTTTTGGGTCAGGGGTAACTATTTCCACCTGTCTCTTGTTTTACTCATGGGATAGTCTAGTTTCTGGTTGTTTGCTTGTGATCTTCTGACAACAGCACTTTTAATCATCCAATGGGTTTTGGAACAATTTATAGTCTGATGAAAGGCAGGCTATTCACTCACTGAGTCCAATATTTCCCTTTCATGCTTTCTCTTTCATAGTATTTTATATAAAAACAAAGACATTGGTGCTGGTTTGGTGCTGTTTTTTTTCCAGTGTGTTGAATTTCTAGATAAGCAGATTGGGGCCAGAGGTAAGCAGACTGAAGGCCAGAATCTAGAGGCAGTTTGCCCATCCCATGCATACACCAGCCAAATAATTAACATTTCAGGCATCAGGTCTATAGAGTTTTTGGGAAAAAATGAATTGAGAATTTTGTCAGTGTCCGTGTTTGTTTCTTTTTAACGTGACGTGTAAAAAAAATGATATGTTTCGGTAAACTTGTTCTATATTTGATATTACTTTAACTCGAAGCAAAATCATTTGACAGAAAAAAAGCACTCATTGGTAAATAAAAGTTGCTTTTGTCTAGTGAATATTTAAAACTATTTTGAAAATTTTTGATCCTCACCATATAGAAGTTTAGCATATATGTATAATAACAGATTTAATGGTGGTTGAAAAGAAGAAATGGTGGATAATTGATATGGTAAAACCAGGGGATAATAAAATAGATAGTAGGATAGTAGGATAGAAGATAAAGAATTGGGGAAGACCACAAAGTATCAAGATCAGAAAATCAAAAGTGAAAGATTGTGATATAAATCTGCTGTGCTGGCCTCAGTACACTGGGTGACATATGAAAAAAATCTTGGATTGCATTTAGAAAAAAAGCACATTGATAAAAAAATTCTATTTTTGGGCCACCACTGAGCTGTGGTGGTGCAGTGGTTAGAAGGCAGTACTGCAGGCCACTTCTGCTCATCACCAGCTGCCAAGCAGTTTGGTAGGTCAGGTCTCACTGGCTCAGGGTTGACTCAGCCTGCCATCCTTCTGTGGTTGGTAAAATAAGGATCCAGATTGTTGAGAACAATATGCTGACCCTGTAAACCATTTAGAGAGGGCTGTAAAAGCACTGTGAAGCAGTATATAAGTCTAAATGCTATTGCTATTTCTATTCATCCATTACAAAAAGCCACACTGCTTGGATCCACACATAAACTAAATCGATATGTAGGTTCTTGAGAAAAACTCAATGCTTATAAAAGTCAACAATAGTTGAAAAACTGGCAGCTGTGATGCCATTGTTGTATGTATAAGTTATGTATAAGAAAATGAACACAGAAATAACCAAAAAAACTATTTTATGTATGTACTTGAGAAATAAAAAATGTAAAAAAGAAACATGTTCATTAGAAATAGTTTCAACTGAAAAAAGTAGTTTAGTGCTAAATAAACAAAAACACAAAACTTGTTTAGTGTTAACAAAAAAATGAAGACTATCTGCATCCTATTTGCAACTCACACAAAATATTTTCTTTTTTTTAAGGAAAACTCATTGATAATGTTATAAAACTAGGGGTTACAAGGTTATTGCTTGTTATTCATGTAATACATATACTGTTTAGTGAAGAAAAATCTTTCTGGTTGTTTTGTTCCTGTACCTCATTGTTGATCTGTTTAAGCTATGAAAATGACTCTTCTATTGAACTGTTGAAAAATGAGAATATTATTTCTACATTGAGAAAAAAGCTAAATGGGTGATAATTTAATGTCCTCTGTTTTATACTGTGATGTGACCACTACACATGAGGATCTTACAGAGCTGTGAAAAAGCTGACTTTTTATTCTCCCTTCCATCTGGGCCAAGCTGCTGGCTTACTGATTGACAGGTGGACTGTGTGTGATATTATTTGTACAGAACTTGCATGAACAGAAAGAACATGCAATTATTGTTCCCTATCTCTCCCACCCCATGGGAGTTGGGTTTTTTTTAAGTCACCAAGTCAAATGGGAAAGAGCCCTTCTCTAGTTCTACCCCAGAATCCATTTCAATTTTGCTATGTCCCTAAATCTGACACAACTTTGCACATAATCAAAATGTGTTGTTTTGTTGTTATATGCCAGCTTTATTGCAACTCCAGGTCTTTTTATTCTTTTAAATACCTGGCTGAGAATATTAACAGTTCCTGCCCCACTTCCTTATGCATGCTTGTATAGTATGTTAACTACATCATTATCCCTTCAATCAAAAACCATCATTGAATAAAGCAGACAAGATATAGTTTTTTCTCTTTTCTCTTTAATTTTTAACTTGCTGTGAAAAGCTTGAAATTCAATTAGTTTTAATTTTCAGAGACCTCTCATAAACTAAGGATGTAAGCTGCAGCTTACTTAACTTCTGACTAAAGTTAACATGTTTCAATTGTGGGAAGAAATATCCATCTGGTTCATTCCAAGCTGGGAGAAAGACACTGGAAACATGGAGGCTGATTGAAAAGATGGTTTAATGATGAAGCAGAACCATATGGGTTCTGGGCAGCTGACAAAATGGAGTTGAGAGTGGATGGCTTTTATACCTTCTTTTGGACTTTGTATTCGAGCTTCCTGTGCAAGAGCATGTCTTTTAATATTCTATTGACTGTTGTCAGATTCCTATGGGGATTATGTAAGGGTTATGTAGGGGTCATAGCTGGCTCTATAGGCAAAAGAGGAAATGTAAATCCTAGATGTTTGTCTGAGGTCCCAGATTTGGTTGAAGTTTGGACTGCTCTGAGATGATGCAGTGGCTGAAATACCCTTAGGAGATTGTGCAATGTAGTGAGCTCTGTGTCTTCTGCTAAATGATAATGGGTTAATCCTATTACATCCTGAAGGATCATATCCTGTTCTTCTTAATCTCGTCATCCTGGAGCTGAAGGCCTTTTGTTTTGTAGCTAAGCTGGCCCAGTCTTTCTTTATGGGCACAAAATATCTGCTGTGGGGAAGTATTAAGAATGAGTTTGCTTTCTGCCTCTAAAAATTCATGTTTCTCCATTTCTCATTTAGGGAAATATAATATTCTGCCTTTTTATTATGTCCCCAAATATTTCATTCTCCTGGGAGATGGGGCTTTTCACACTATCTACCTAATGATTTTGATTGTCTTTTTCATATACCCAATGTCCTTTTTGAAGTGCTGAAACCTTAATAATACACATATTTTAATTTAATGTGTTTAATTTAATTTAATTCCAATATGTGCTTCATTAAGGGATGGGTATATAATTCCAGGCAATGGATGCAAGCCATTTCAACCAGCATTTATTTGTCAATCAAACATATGAACATTTTAGAATGCTCTAAGATCATGTCTGGGCATGAAAATAGGGTTTAGAATGAAACACTGCCTGCAACTATAGATTAGAAAGACCAAGCATACAACGTTTGTATTGTTATAGAAATACACATACTTACAAAATACATGTACTCAAAGTCTATAAAATTCTACAAAGATAGCAATATGAGGCAGCTGTGGGATTTAAAGACATTTCTTTATGAGGGAGTTTCATTTTTCTACATAAAGTATAACAAACAATATCTTATACGTTTAATTATTTTCTCTTTAATAACACTTTCTATCATTATAACAAGAATTGGTTTTCAGCTGATTGCACTAAATACCCTGTAGGGAAACAGGATACTTCTTACAAGGACAAAATGTAAGCAGATGACAGATACACAGATAATAGTATAATATAAATCTTACATAGTTAAATGTAAATGCTGATTTATTTGCAGAAAGGATAAATAAAGTAAAGACAAATGTTATAAAAATACTACAGGGGATTTTTTTTATTAAAAAATGACAGGAAAGGAAAGGGAAGGGAAGAGAAGGAAATATAATCAAGTATATGTACTGAACTGTTTAAATTCCTCATGAAAACTTAAATTGTGCAAACACTATATAAAAACACATTCTGGCTAACAATTGCTGTCATGTCCAATATAATATTATTTCTGTACCAAAGACATTTCTCCCTCTCCGTGTATGTGTGTGTGCGCGCGCATGCGCCAAACACACCACAGAGAATATATACATACACATACACACATATATACACAAAATCTACACATACACACAAGCAATTTCTATAACAGAATTGTTCCTTCAATCATCCCATCATTTTAATGGAAAAATGATACACAGATTGTTAAGGCTTATTGCTGATTTTTAATACAGAACATATTTATTACATTACAGAAGGTTGTAATATTTATACGATGTTTTGTATAAATATTACAACTTTGTCTTTTTTAAGGAATTCAAATGTCTGTTCTCTCTCTAATTGGTTGGTTCAGGCCAAGGATCATTAGTATTCCTTCCAACTTCCTTTACTTTTTTTTTGTCAAGTAAAAATACATGATCCTAACAGATTCTTTAATAATGAATACCTAGAGTCTGCTCATGAAAACAGATCACATCATAAGGACTGGTTAACAGAAACTCTGTACATTAGTAAATACTTCTTTAAGTTAGTCTGAAACAAGAAATAAAATCATCACATAATTATTTAAACTCTCAAGACTTCTTAAAACAGTTTTAAACATGGAATAATTCAAATTTATACAGTATATAGCTATACAATATTTGCATAATATATTTAAACAATTCCTCTGGTGGTCATGTGTTTCATGATGCTATCTTCACTCCCTTTCTTATAGGAACTTTGCAAAATCATTTCAGTTATACTTTAATGTTGCTCTCATTTATTTCTGATACAGGAAATGATTTTGCAATGGGTCAATATGGAATGTTTAATATAGAGTATCATCTTTGATGCTATAGGGCACTGCACACCAGAACAACAAGACACAAGGACAGTTTTTTCTGAATACCATCACTCTGCTAAAGAACTAATTCCCACAACACTGTCAAATTACTTAGTAAGACTGTATTATTATTATTATTCTCATCCTTCCTATTACCTATCTCTTCCCACTTATGACTATAACTGCGTTGCTTATATCTTTACAATTTATATTGTTTTATTTGTTTCCTAGTATGATTTGATTGCTTTTAGTAACCTGTGACTATCACTAAGTGGTATATCTTATGATTCTTGATGAATGTATTTTAATTTTTTTCTCTTATGTACAGACAGCCTATGCACCAAAGATAAATTCCTTGTGTATCCAATCACATTTGGCTAATAAAGAATTCTATTCTATTATATTCTATTCTATTTGTCAGAGTATTCGTTTACTGGGAGAGACATAGTAAACAGAGTCAGTGAGTAACAATGGTAACAGACCAGCCAATGGGAGCTGACATGGAAAGTGAAACTAGAAGTTCTCTCTCCATCTGTTTTTTTTTTTTTTGCTTGTCTGCTGAAGTTGAGTTGCTGCTCTGAACTTGTAACATGTGTGCTTCTGTTTGAGTTTGCTGCATGTTAGAGAAATCTACAACTGGTATTGTAAAATTTACTTAATATGTTTATAAAGATGTTAAATGAAGCATCAGCCATCTGTGTTTACTTTTCTGGTGCTGAATTTACAGTGCAAAATTCTGAACAGGTTAGAAGCCCAGAAAAAGACTGAATTGTAATTAAAGCTGAGAGACTGCCTTTTTTAAAAGTAAGAAACAAGGCAAGAGGCTTTGCAGGATGGCTGAAAAAAATAAAGAGAGCTCTGTACCCTGTTTGGGTTAGAAGAACTATATTGTTTGGGCTGCAAACATGGAATGTTTCCTGAAGAAGCTTTGGAATATTGTTGAAAATCCACCCAATGCACCATTGAATGCTGCAGATCAGAAGCTGCATGATAGAGCATTTGCTTATATCATTTTAAGTTTAGAAAATGAACAGTTTATCAATGTAGCTGATTTAAAGACTGCAATGGAAGTCTGGGATAAATTAAGGACTGTTCATGTGAATGTATCTGCATGCAACATTGTACAATTATCAAGAAAGTTATATAGAGCTCGTTTGCAGCCAGGAGATTCAGTGGAACAGCATTTTGTTCATATGCAAACTTTGTTTGTGGAGTTAGAACAGCGTGAGATGAAGATTCCAGAATCTCAAAAAATACTGCTAGTTTTGAACAGCCTAGATAAAACTTGGGACATTGTTTCTGCAGTGTTTGAATGCAAACCAGAGCAGGAATTGCATTTGGAAGCTCTGAAAGCATGCCTGATAGCTGAAGAGCAGAAACACCATTATAGAAAAAGCCATGAGGAGGAAAAATTCCTGAGGAGGGGGCCCAAGAGGAGTAAAACAGAGGTGCTACAGAAATTTAAGCAATAGGTAAGCTTTGTAGAAAAAAGGTATAAACAACAGTTACGTCAGTTGCAAACTGACAGAATTCATGTCAACAAGGTTTCAACAGTGGTTGGCACAGTTAGGAATAAAACACAGACACACAAATCCTTACACAGCAGCTGAGAATGGTGTTGAGAGATGGAATGGAGTCTTGCAAACCATGAAGGACTCACTGCTAGAAGACTCTGGTCTAAGCAGATCATATTGGGGTGAAGCCATATTGACTGCTAATTATTTAGTTAATAGGTTATGATTGATGATACTCCATATGCAGTGCTATATGAGCGAAAACAATCTCTAGCACATTTAAGGGTGTTTGGAAGTAATGTGTGGGTGCATATTCCAAAAGCAATTAGAAGAAAGGGGCAACCAAAGGCTAGAAAGCTCAGGTTTGTGGGCTATGAGCCAGGCTCAAAGAGTTATTGTTTTAGTGATGGGAGCAAAAGAATAGTGTTTTCAAGGCCTGCAAGCTTTGCAGAGCAAAATTGGAACAGAATTCATGCAAATTTGTGGAATGATCCACTTATGATGGTAACTTGCTTTGTGATGATGTCAGCATTCAGAGAGGAGAAGCTGAACAAGATATGAAGCAAGAGAGGGTTGACACACAGGAGCAGTCAGTATCATGCAGGTCCAAGCAATGGAACAAGGGGATTCCACCAGACAGGTATTCTGCTAGTGAAGTTAAAGTGTATAATGTATGGTATGAGTCAAGGAACTACAAAAAAAAAAGCATTGGCATTACCTAAAATTGAACAAGTAAAGTGGAAAGAAGTCATGGACAAGAAAATGAAATCCATGGGAGAACATGAAGTGTTCACATATATGACTTTGCCACAGGATAGCAAAGCTGTAGGATGCAAATGGATATACAAGAAAAAGATACTGCCTAATAATGAAGTACAATATAAAGCAAGCTTAGTGGCACAGGGGTTTTCACAGATGAAAAATATGCACTATGATGAGGTATTCGTGCCAACTGTAAAGAGTGAGAGCATCAGGCTGGCACTAGCATTGGCAGTGGCACATGGCAATAAAATTTGGCATTTTGTGATAGCGACTGCATTTCTCAATGCAAAATTTGAGGAAGAAATTTACATGGTTCAAGCACCAGGGTATGAAAGTAAAAAGCCTAACACAGTATATAAATTGAACAAGGCCATTTATGGGCTGAAGCAGTCAGCCAGGAATTGGAATATCTGTTTACATACTGCATTGAAGGGTCTTGGGTTCAAGAGTTGCAAGGCTGATGGTTTCATATACACTGGAAAGTTAAAAGGTGGGGATTGTCAACTATTAGCATTTGTGGATTATCTTTGCTTCATTGCAAAGGTTGAATCACAGGTAAAATGAATTTGCAAATAAGTTGAAGAAGAAATTTGAATTAAGGAATGTAGGAGAAATAAAAAAAAATCTCGATGTAGAAATACATAAAACTGAGAAAGGTGATTATATTCTCAGTCAAGAAAGGAAAATTGAACAGTTGTTGGAGAGATATAACATGAAAGATTGTAATACTGCTCCAATGCCTATGAGAACAGATTTGGGTGAGGACAAAAGTGAAGCCTGTGATCAGGAGATATATCAGTCAGCAATAGGGAGCCTATTGTTTCTGTCACAGTGGTCCAGACCAAACATAGCTTGTACAGTAAGCATTTTGAGTACTTTACTGCTGCACCAAGGCAATTGCATTGGATGGGTGTAAAAAGGATTCTCAGGTATTTGAAGGGAACTGTGAATTTAGGTCTTCAAATACAGGTCTCTGAAGAATTAAAATTGAAATGCTATGTTGATAGTGATTGTGCAAATGATGTAAAAACCAGAAAGTCCAATTCTGGGATTGTGATATTGTTTGGAGGTGCTTTAATTGGTTGGAAGTCCAGAAAGCAAATAACCGTAACCATTTCTACTGCGGAGGCAGAATTTATTACTTTGTCTGAACTCTGTTCAGAGATAACTTGGTTTGTACAATTGTTACAGGATTTAAATATAAAGGTAACTGAAGCTGTCTTAATCTATGAAGACAATGCTGCTTGCATTAAAATGGCTACAGGTGACAGAGTAAAGAGTAGAAGCAAGGATGTGGATAATAAGTATTGTAATGTAAGAGAAGCCATCAAGTGTAAATTGATTAGCTTCCTTCATTGCTTTTCAGAAGACAATTTGGCCATATAATGACCAAGCCATTGGGTGGAGTGCACCATGGGAAGTATATAAAGTTAATTGGATTTATGTCTCTTCCAGTTATGAAGGGAGGAGTGTTAGAGTATTCATTTACTGGCAGAGACATAGTTAACAGAGTCAGTGAGTAGGCATGGTAACAGACCAGCCAATGGGAACTGACCTGGAAAGTAAAACTAGAAGTTATCTCTCTTTGTGTGTTTTTTTGCTTGTCTGCTGAAGTTGAGTTGCTGCTCTGAACTTGTAACATGTCTGTTTCTGTTTCAGTTTTCTCCATGTTGGAGAAATCTACAACTGGTATTGTAAAATTTACTTAATATGAAATTTCAATGAAACATCAGCCATCTGTGTTTACTTTTCTGGCACTGAATTTACGCTGCAAAATTCTGAACACCTACTCTATTCTACTCTACTGTACTCTACTCTACTCTACTCTACTCTACTCTACTCTATTCTATCTTTTGGAATGAACTGTATCCACTACAGGGGAAAAAAACCCTCTGGAAGTAAATATTCATTGTCCCTTTTATCCTATTTATCACCATTAGCATTTGAAACAAAGAAAACAAGGATTTCCATCTTGTTCTGTTCTTTATCTTTGATTTTCTCAAATTGGAAGACCCATCTCCTTCCTTCAGCCTACTTCCTATAGGAAGAGTGATTTTTTTTCTTTAATCTTCTTCACCTCATCCTCCATGAGAACAGCAAACCCAATGATGCTGAGGGTTTTTTTTAATTAGAGAATGTAGAGTTAATTGAGTTTACGTGCCTTTTGCCCCTTAAAAATCTGTCTCTAGATACTTTTAATGGGTTTATTCTCATCTGCTAAATATGGAACCTTTTGAATGAAATGGAGGATTCCAATCAAGGTGACCTTGACAATTCCTTTCATCCACTTCAGTATGCTTCTTCATGAATCATATAATGCAAACAAGTTTTCAAATAAGATTAAATTATGTTTCACACAATATAGGATTTTAAGGTGAAACTAACGATATTATCTCATGTAAAGACTTTCTGTAGGGGATAATGATAAAAATAGTAGGGATTTGGTTTGTAGTATATGAAATTCTTGTTTCATTCTCCTTTTTAATAATTTCCCTGTCTGAACTAGGAACATGTTTATGTTATATGGAAAGAATTGCAGGAAAATGTAATCTCTTAGTAAATAATTTTAAGAAACAATTATTTCTCAAATATTAAATATTTTGTATTTTGCTATATATGTGTACTTGGTCAGTGGACCTTTTGAAGTTCATCTGAAACTTGAACATTCCTAAAATATTTGTAGTTTAGCCACTGAAGGATGATGTTATTGTTTTAATGCCACTACTCTTTTTAACTCTGTGATACAATCTACTAATAATGAGATTCAGCATATAGAAAATTATTATATCGTGGTAATCTTTGCTTTATTGACTGGAGTCTTTACCTTCCAATACTGTATAATGAAAATTATTCCAAAGTAGAAATGAATTAATCTTAAAATTTTTCACCATGGAAAGGTTAGGGAAGGTGGGGGGATTGAAGTGTTTCTGTATACTTATTGTGTGTGTGTGCATGTGTAGTGTATGTATGTATGTATGTATGTATGTATATGTATATATATATATATGTATGTATATAGATGGATGGATGGATGGATGGATGGATAGATAGATAGATAGATAGATAGATAGATAGATAGATAGATAGATATCTTCTTTCTTCTTCTATGTATGTATGTATGTATGTATGTATGTATGTATGTATGTTCCAGCATAACTCTGGAACACCTCGACAATTCCAACCAAGCTTGGTTCACAGATGACTTACCCTCTGGAAAGAAATACTGTGGAGGTAAGACACCCCTAACACCCTTCAGGGGTGTGTGTGCTTTGAATTGGCTTCTGGAATGGTAATGACTTTACAGGGCTCTCTCTTGTGGAGGAATACAATAATTGTGACACTGCACGACAGACAATACAACTGCATGAGTCCCGACTATAGGATTTTCCTGTCTAATACAGATTGGGATTAATAAATACCCAGGCAACGCTGGGTTATCAGCTAGTAGATGATAAAGAGAGACTGATACCTCCAATACTAGGCCTTTCCTCTCTAGCAAGTGAACTATTTTGCAAAATGGACCCTCAAAGTAACATAAAAACATTTTTTTTTAAATTAAAACAAACCATAAATGATACTGAAATCAAAATAGATTTTATCAGATCAGTAGTTGATAACAGAGTGCTCTTTATTTGCAGGGATAAGGAACAGTTGCCCAACATTTATAGGTGAAAAGCAACTTTAAGCATTTGTCATTATTGGCAAGAGTTTTCCTACAGTTGCATTTCAACAACATCTGGGAAAAAAGATTTTTTTCTACAACTGCTGTATATTAACTGAACAGCTGGGACTCAGTATAAGCATTTGTATGTAGAAGATGTTGAAGTTATTATCTTTAAAGTTGAGGGTTCTTCCCCTCCTGAACTTTAAAAAACAAATTTCTATCCAGTTGCTGTTAATTACATTTGGTTGTCCTCAGTCTTGTATAACTCTTAATTCTAAACCAGTTTACTGGCTTTGGTAATTGCATGAAACTGCTAAAAATGTATTTCTTCCTAGTAAAATTTAATTTGTAGTAATAGGTAATGTTTAGTACTTAATTTAGCAACATTTGTTCCATACAGCTATATCTACTTTATGAAATGGAGGTAAAATGTTATGTTACAAAAATAGATGCTTTTATGCCTTCCCCACAAAGGCTTTGGAGCAGAACTTACAGGAAAATATTGTTCGAGAATTCAAAGTCACCAGTCTATATCAGAATATTGTTATTATTGAAGATTCTTTGTTAATGTAGTGACCTAGAACACAACAGTTACAAAGAAGAGTGGGTCCACATAAAAGTCATTTTGCCTGAACACTGAATCATGGACATTCATCAGGGATTCTAGATACAATACAGGATTTTGAGATCAAACTATGCTTTCTAAATAAATAATCAACAGTGCTTTTCTCTATTAAAATCTGTGTGGCCCAAATTGTGGACATAATTCTGATATCTGAACTTAAATACCAACCTCCTCGTGACAGTTATAACCTTAACAAAAAGATTGGCAAGTTTAATTTATGCTGAAGTAATAAAGTTTAAGCCAATTTTGTTCATTATTGGCTTCTAGCTCAGCACTGCAATTCAACTGCTCCCTTTTGTTACTAAACTGCATGATACTGTTCACACAGAGAGGGAGGAAACATGCCAACTGAAGTTTTCAACTGGCAGTTTCATTTATGTTTTCTAAAATTCTGTTCATACAGAAGTGTGTCAATGCAGCTGCTGTTGCTTGATGTTATTTTTAATCACATCAGCTTGGACTTTTATTGTATCATGTTAAAATATTTCTTTCAAAGAATACAATAGATTCAGGACAAAAAAAGTATATTCAGTTGAACAACTACTGTTAAAGCAAGAAAGCTATTTACAGTATTTCCATTCTCAATGGTCTTGAATAAAAGCTAAAATGCCAGAAAAGATCAAAATGTGTGTCATTTATTAGAACTTATTTCATGCTATTTTTTAAAAAAGATGCACCCCCACTTTTTAGAACATGTAAATATATTAACATTTCAAAAACAAAACAACAAACGAATAAAATATAATTTTACTATGCTTGTTTCAGGGAACCATTGCTGCGATTGTATTGTTTTTATAGATCATATCTCTTTTTAATGTTTGGTTTCATCAAATTAAATTTTCTTCTGAGATTATGATACCTTTTAAACAAATTTTAAACTTTCATAATGAATTCAGCTTTGAGTTGTTTTCATTTTTCTGCAACATTGACAGCTACCTCACATTTTTATGCATTAGAAATAATTAGATAGGTGGAAAAATTGCAGAAAGAAAAATTATATGTAATTATGTACATTTGACTCTATGGCAGGTCCCACGTCATAGAATAAATTGCCACTCTAGAGTCAAGGCAGTCTCCTTTTTCTCCTATAATTTCAGAGTTAAATTAATATATCTTTATTTTTCAGACCTTTTCAGATTTTTTTTCAGGTTTTGTATCTTATATTGATGATAATGGTCTTATAAACTGCTTAGTGCAGTAAAAGAGTTGGCAGTTTAGAAATAAGTAAATAAAGAATTCAAAAAGTGATTATTCTAATTTATTTATCTCTGATTTTCTTTGTTTAAGCAATAGTTCATTGCATTCTGCACAGAAACTGAAAGAAAACACTAAATGTTGCACAATGCTAATACTGTTCCGCTACCTGGTATCCTCTAAATCAGGACTGTCAAACTCCCGGCCCATGTGACGGATGCGTCATGCGTTGGCTATATCCATGTCCCATTTACCGAAGGGGAAAAAAGTCCTGATATGTCATGTGATGCTGTGACGACATGAGTTTGACACACCTGCTCTAAATAGTATACATATTCAGTGCTCCCTACTAAAATTCTTGAAGTTTGTATGAACATCAGTATGGTTTGTTTGTTTTTAAAAGAAAAGCTTGCAGAAATGGTTAGAAGTTATATGCAAATAATTGTCCTTCAAATGGTAATTAAAATCTCCCTTCTGGATGTTTTCAAATTGAGGCTGGATGATCATCTATCAGAGACAGTGGATTCTTGTACTGAGGTTATGCTAGAGCATGTGTCTTCCAACTCTTATACAGATACTTCTCATTTATCTATTGTTTGCAGTTACAGTAATGATGAAAAAGTAACTTTGCAAACAATTCTCACATTTGCCACCCTGACAGGTTTGTAAAACAAAGGAAAGCTGAAGTAATATCATAAGCACAGTCACAATTTTACTTAGCAACCACATCACCAAGTTACCAGTTCCAATTATGGTCCCTAAATGAGGACTACTTAATATTCTAGAATTCTATGGAATGTTAATATTTTAATTGTATTTATAATTAATTATAAATATAATTCTTTTTTTAATGTTAAACCATAATTATAATCCTCATAATTGTAAGAAATAAATAAAATATTGAAGGGTCCTTGGTGCTACTTAAACTTGTTCATTTTCTTGTAGATATTTCATTACCCAGACGAGGACCATTTGCACATCAGTGCTAGTATTTAGAATATTAAAATGTGTCACAAGTCAATCATATACAGTAGATCAGGGGTGTCAAACTGGCAGCCCCAGACCGGATGTGTCATGCACAGGCCATGCCCATCCCAGTTCCACAAAGGCAAAAAATGTCATGATATGTCATGATATATCACATGACATGATCAAGTTTGACACCCGTGCTGTAGATCATATACTTGCATTGAATGGATGGTAGAGCTTGTACCCACTGGCAGGGAATGTGAACAATTTTGCTATCAGAAAAAAGGTTCCCTTTCTGGAATACATATCTTGAAAATAGGCAAACAATGTGGATAAGATCAGTTGTGTGCTTGCTTAAATTATGATCCTCTATATAAATTCTCTTCAGTATTGGACAGTATGGGACTGAAAGTAAAATATTATTTTTTAAGTATGATCCACAATGAAGATCCAAGTATCCATTATTCATAACAATTGTTTTTAAACTGTAGGTTCTTAGTTTCACCTGCTGGGTCTAAACTGGGAGAAAATGTGGCATGAAAATATTAAAATCAAAATAAAACTACTTCATTTCTTGAAAAAGCAGCAAAGTATACATACAGCATGTTTCTAGTGTTATGCTGGAATAAAAAGTACTCTCTTCTAATTTTAAGGTTATTATTTAAAAAACCACACTGTGCTGGTTATAGTCCGAAATCTGCATATTCTGATCACCTGTTGAACCCAACAGTAATTCTTAAATAAATATTGGAATCAGGAATCAAAAGAAAGGGATTACTGAAAGCTAATATTGCTCTTGTTTCGAATATTCTTCTTGGAGGATTAAGGATGTTTAAGCTTTACTTGGTAGGTGTATTCCTTCTTTCTTGAATGCAGTGACTGAATTGAGCTTGTCACAAAGACGGCACTTTTTAAGATATATTGACACTGGGAAAAAACATTTGTTAGCTAGAGCTAAGTAAGTTCAGACTTTTAATAGAAGCAAATGATCCATAGATATAAGAATGTGTCATTTAAGAAGGCTGTGGTATGAAAAATGATGATTGATAACTGAACTTGAAGAAAATATCATAAGGAAAAATGAAGGCTTCAAAGAAGGAGGGAAGCTTGTATTAAAAATGGTTCAGGTTTTTATTATCAACACAACCCTGAATTTTCAAAGCATCAAGACCATGTTTTTCCCCACTAATATGAGAAATCAAAACATACTGTTAAATATGTTCTTTTGAGAATGCAAGCACACATGATTGATTTAATGCATTTCAAAAGTGGCCATCCGTGTGTTCATATTCTTTGGGATGGTTTTTCTTTTCTAGGCTGAAGACATGGATAAGGTGCGGCATACTAGCCTGATTGCCTATGGCCATCTGAACATCTTTGAAAAAAGCCAGGCTGTGCCTAAACTAGCCAGCTCTGGTTGCTTTTCTGGCAGTCAGATATCTGGCTGAGATACCAGTATGGATGCCTTTAGGCAAAGTCTCTGTTGGTCAACTTGCCTATGATAGCATATCTGGTGAATTCAGCAGAGAATTCAGGAATTCTTAGGTTTCCTGGTAGAGTCAGGACTGCAGAAACTTTGCTTGCCTTCACTAGGGAAGTAGGGGTAAGTACTGAGCCATTTTTCTAGTGGCTTTTCACTAGGCTTTTCCTAGTGAAGATGCTACTTTCAGCTACACTGCTTTTTCCATACTCACACCAACAAATCATTTCTTCTTCAGAAATATCATAATATCTGATTTTCTTTATCAATGGTATCTTTCAATTCTATGTCATCCAGATTTTTTTCTCCCTTTCCTGCACTTCTTTTGTTTCTGAATTCTGGTTAAGCTCTGCCATCTGCTAAAATGAATTCTATACAATTTTACAAAAATGCAACACAATAATCAAGATCCTGAAATTCATCAATGAATGAACCACTCTCATTTCAGACAAAAATTTTCCATTGCTTCTTTCCATCCTACACACACACACACACACACACACACACAATATTTTTACCCAAAACTTTCAAACAAGTTTTGGAATTTAATATAGCTGTTCCCTGGAGTATATCCGCTTTGGAAGGATATCTAACTGTATTTGCTATTCTGTTTTGCAGATAGCAGCTTGGCTAGGCTGTGAAAAAAGGATGTTAGCATTTTTAAAGCCTTTCTACCCTCCCCCCCTTTTATTATATGAATCAGTGTTCTTGGAAAAGTCAAAGTTCAAACCTCCTGCTGCATTATAATGCCTTTCAGCCTGATATTAGAGAGCAAGTCCCATTTTACTTTGCAATATGGAGCTTCACTTCAGCATTAATTCCATTCGGAAAGCAGCTGCACTTATAATAGATTCCTTTTAAGCAAAATGGAAAAGTATACATTTATCAAATAACTTTCTTTCAGTAGTGCTGCTATGGCCTTTGTTGCATCAAAGTTGTCAGCAATCAGCCCATCCTTTTTGAATAAATATGTGCCAAAATCTAACATCGGACAATATATTGAATAAGCAGTGAGAAAAAGTATAGGACAGCATCTGTCTGTCTCTCTTTCTCTACAAGCTATTTTAATATATATTTATTTATGCTCATTTTACCTTGCTGTACCAAATAAAAACTGCTGTGTATTTATTTGCTCTGGCAGCTAAAACCATACATTCACAAGCATTTACCTTTATTATTAAAAATGAGGAATGTTTTTAGTTTGGGGTTGTTTCCTTTTGAGGGCCTGAGAGAGAATGACTGGGACAATTATTTGCAAAATAATATCAAGATTAATGTCTTGCAACCAAAGGGCAGGGGCAATCTATCCCAGCCTCCATTTTGGTAAGCAGATCACAAAAGAAGGTACTGTGATATTTAAGCTATGTATTGGAAGATTAAAAATGCTATTAGTATGTGCTATGATTTGTGGGGTTTAAAAGCCAGATAATGGGCAAAGATGCTTTGCAATAATTGAATGAACTAAAATGACTACTTCATGAGAGACCCAACCATTATATGTTGTTTGATGTACCATGTGAATAAAGTCATAGATTGTGGACACTGATAGTCCATGTTTTCCAGAAAGTGTTCTACAATATTTTCATGATATAGATTGATTGTCTTAGTATTTACAGCAGTCATCTCTAGGTTAGTAAAAACCCATTCAAATCAAAAATAGCTACAGTATATATTAGCCTAGCCCAGTCAACCATGTCTAAATGGCAGAGAGACAGAATTAACAGACACTTAACTCTCTATTATTATGAAAATAATAGCCTAGAGTGGGAGGGATGGGAGAGAAAGTAGAACCACTCTAGGACCTTTGTTTTTATACCTTCTTTCTTATTAGTGACTTACAGAGTTTTAAGATATAACTCAGGCATTGCTGAGGTAATATAAACCTGTCTCTATTGTTGTTATATCGCTACACCGATGGTTGGAGGACAAAAAATATATCAGTGTTTCTCATCCTTGGCAGCTTTAAGGTATGTGGACCAACTCCCAGAATTCTGACTAACTGGGGAATTCTGTAATTTAAAGTCCACATATCATAAAGTTTCAAACCTTGAGAAACACTATTGTGAGTCATAGTAAAGATCCTGTCTCTGCTCATTAGCTGCCATTGTAAGGGATTTAAAGTGGGCAAGGCTGCTTTGTGGATAAATGATAATCCTTCCATGCACTTTGGAACACAAATATGTTACATTTCAGTATTCATAGAACATTACAGGAATCTGGTAAGCAAGTACGATCACTATTTTAAAAGGAAAAAAACAGTATTTAAATGTAGGGGATTATGTTCTTTGAAGGAGCTTGTTGTTCAGCATGTTTCACAAGACACATCTCAACCAAGTAGTGGCATTTTGACAATATAATTGTTTCCTGCCATAACATTTACCACAAATTGTGCTTATTCTCCAAATTTAAACCAGCATAAACTCAGTGAGATCAGGAAAGTTTGCTTTTATTTGTTACAAGTAATTTTCTACCATCCTACCTGACAGCTAAATAGAAGCTTGATTGGAAAGCAATTATCATATTGGGGAAAATTGTGGATAAACAACATATTTTCAATCAATGGCAGGTGAATATAAATGGCAAGTGATTCTGTCAGTTGCATTTTGTTGCTTAAAATTTTTGCAAATGTAGTCAAGTCCAATTATTTTGTAGACAGCTGTATTCCAAATAAAACATTGAAAAGCATTAACAAGAGTGTGTATGTAGAAATATCTACAGTATGTATCTATTCTCAAATATTCCTGTATATATGTCTTTCCTGTATATCTATTCATGTACTAAATATCCATCTGTATATTTTTTAAATTCTTTTAGCAGCACAGCTTTGTGCAGATTTAATTTCATCCCAGCCAATCAATTATGATTTAGCAAATGGTACAAAAGCCTAAAAATGATGTTGTGTTATGATGCTGTATTATTTGATGAAGTTCCAGGTCCTTACCAGTTTCACTGGTAAAGTATATAAGATGCAACCCCAGCATTTATGTTCTATGAAAACGAATCAGGGCTATGCAGTGTTTCTTGTGACAGAAAAAGTTAGATATTTTGAAATATTTCAGTCAGGAGGGATAACTTGCCCTGTTCCTTCCATTTTTTTAAATTAATCAAATTAAAACAAGCGATAACTGAGGGCAATGTCTGGGTGATCTCACTCATCTCATCCTCCTAAGGAAAGTTCCATTTCAGTCAATAAAGGCAGCATCTGCTAGCTCTATTTATGCCTAGTGAATCACTTCCATCAGCAGATTAAGGCAAAGTGTTTAAACAGGGAGGAGTGCCAAAATACTGCCACACGTTAAGCAATGCTGGTGATTTTTAGGCTTTGTATCATTTGCTGAATTGTAATTGATTGGCTAGGAACAAATTAGATCTGCACAAACCTCTGCTGCTAGAAGAATAAAAAGACAAAGGCCTTTGAAGGAAAAGAAGGTAAAGTGTTCTAACAAAATGTGATTAATTTTGGTTTTAACATGCAATAACAACAATTTGCAAGATGTTTTCATCTTCACAATTGTGGAGGACAAAAGAAAGACAATAATAGTAAATCATAAAAGCAATGTTATATCTTTATATTGGACAAATTCCAGAGAGCTAGTACAGATCTAAGACTGAATTGGCTGAGCCATAATGTAATTGGGAAAGACAAATGGTGTAGCAAGACATATCTAAAGCATGTTTTAGATTTTTTATAATTGCTAAACAGCCCTTTTTTAGGTTTACCCATTTTGCCTTTATATCAGGCAAATGAGGATGAACAGTAGAGGCCCATGGGTTTCATGTGGCTCGCAGCCTAATGTTTGTGGTCACAAAAACTTTTAGGATTGTGCTTGAAAACTTGAAAGAGCAGACTCCATGTGAACATTTACATTTTTGAGGATGAATTTTGTTGGGAGTGCTCCAGGGATATTCCGGGAGCCACAAAATAGGGTTTGGGAGTTATTAAGTAGCATAGGGACAGTGGCTACACATCCTTGCGTAAGAAAACATCAGTAGCTCTTTTTAATACTGTTTTGTATTAGAAAAGTGAACAATGGTAAGGATGGAATATTTTCACCCTCAGTCCTTCTGTGCTGTACACACAATAGTAGGAATCAGCAATTGGAGATTTTTTTAAATTGTCCTATTGCTGGGACTGCATTTCTACATGTAGAGACACATGTGTATACACACATGCATTTTTATATTTATCTCAAACAAATTTGTAGTGGGCTTACTGGAGGAAGAAAACTTTCTTCTTATTTCTAGTGATGCTGTTGCACATTTCCATTATCTCTAATGGAAATTTACAGATATGTGGAGTGGGAGTGGGAAGACAATGAAAAACAACTTGTGTTACCTGAAGTTTAGCCTTTTCCAATGAAGGATATTCTCTATCAAGTGCCACAAATGGTCCAGAGAAAAACAACTTTGAGATATACTGATATTTTATCCATGAACAACACATTTCAGAAGCATCTCAGCTTCTTTAAAGACAGTTTAAAGCAGTTCACAGGAGTCATATCCTTGGCTTTCTCTGAAAACTGTTTCTCCCTTGCTCACTTCTTTATGCTGTCAGAGATTGGAAAGGCATGAAGATAAGGGGAATAAAGGAGGGAGAATTTTATTCAATCTAGCAAACAAACTAGGTTCAAGTAAATATTCTATTCTGCCACTCCAATAAAGAATAATAAAAGAGAAAGGAGATGAATCTGTATAATGGTTAATGAGAGATCTGTGGAAATGATTTTATTTTTCATTTGTTCCTGTTTGCCCATTTTTGCCTATTTCTATATCTTTATATAGGTGTTATACTACTACATACTTCTTCTTTATTTGTTGTGATATCTGTTGAAACTAATAAATCAGTAATGAATATCATAAATGGGCCTTGGTGGTACAGGCTGTTAATAGCCTAGCACTTAGTTCCAGCTGCCTGTAATTATTGCAGGCTCGAATCCCACCAGGCTCAAGGTTGACTCAGCCTTCCATCCTCTCGGGATAGGTAAACTGAGGACCCAAGATTGTTGGGGGCAAGTAGCTGACTTTGTAAAAATGCCGCTTAGTAATAAGCAGGCATATACAATGGAATGAAGGCTATTGCTGAGCACATTGGGTTGTATCCCAAAAATTGTAAGCCGCCCTGAGTCTCCAGAGAAGGGCGGGATATAAATATGAATTAAAAAAAATAAAGATGCTTTGATGAACAAGTGGTGAGATTTCTATTCTGTTCTTCAGTATCTGCAACACAAAATGTTTACCTGGTTTTAGTGTGGAGAGTATATATTTGAATGTATGTATACTGCAAATGATTTGTATTTAACTGCTATATGATCAGTTATTTTTCTGAGCTCTTTGGAAGTTCTTTAATTTGTTTTGCCTGAAATTTTATTGTGGCTTAGTGAATGAAAGAAAATAGCAATTTGTGCCTTTCTAAAATTTTGTTGGTGCCAGCCTTTTATTTTGGAGTTTAAAGTAATATGCAATGCCATTTTCATGAAATGCAAGTGACTAAAAACACTATCTGGGCGGACTTTATATTTAGTAAATTGACTACCTTGCTGGACTGTAATGGTATTTTTGAAAAAAATCTTAACAAAGCACATATAATTTGTATTTGTAGTTATTTTGTTATGAATAACTGTTTGATGGTAGTTAATAATAATTATTGATCCATAAGATCATATCAAAATACAGAATTGGTTTATTTATTGGCTGATTATTGATTTATTGATTATGCATCATTAAATTGGTATCAACTCTTAGCAACCATGTAGAAATATTTTTTCTACAATGATCTGTCCCTAAGCTTCCAATTCTTTACTACTTCTGCATAATATAGGTGCCTGTTTGCTTTATCTATCTTCATGTGCTGAATATTCTTGTTGGGAATGGTGCAGTGGTTAGAATGCAGTACTGCAGGTTACTTCTGCTGACTGCCGGCTGCCAGCAATTTGGCAATTCAGATTTCATGGTCTCAAGGTTGACAGAGCGTTCCATCCTTCCGAGGTCGGCAAAATGAGGACCCAGATGTGCTGAGTCTGTAAACTGCTTAGAGAGGGCTGTAAAGCACTGTAAAGCAGTATATAAGCCTAAGTGCTATTGCTATGCTTACTCATACCTCTCAGGAACACCAACTAGTCACACACCCAACTAAGGGGCAACATAGAAAGACTTGAGAGGGAGAGTATAACATACAAGACAATAATAAGTCCATACGTAACAAAATAGGGTAAAAGGCAAAACTAAATGTTTTCTTGTTGTTTTGAGCATTTGTGACTTGCAGCTATCTAAAAGGTATTTCCCTTTGAGAAGCACAATGAAGTAGACTCCTATTTTTTTTAAAAAATGATATTTCTGTACTCTTTGCTCCAACTTCATATCACAATTAAATTTAAAAATCAGACTATGCAAACAAATAGCATGCTTGAAAACTTTCAAAACAATACTAATGATTTGTTTCAAATTATTGCTTTTTCACAATATATCGTGATAGATATTGTTATGTATGCAGAGTTTGAACTGATTGGTTGTTCTTGTAAAGTATTTGAAATCATTGGTTTAAAAGTGCGGGAAAACCCTGCACTCTGATTGGCTGGCAGCCGAGGCAGCCGGCTATATATAGCTGCCTCGGCTAAGCCAAATCGGGTCTGTTCTGAGCTGAAGTCACAATAAACTTTGAGCTGTAGCACTCCGCATCCTGCCTCTCTATGCAAACTTAACACTGGCGGCGAGGATGGGATTTCCCTGAAGAGAAGGCAACGCGGAACAGAGAAGAGCGAGATGGCTGCGCTGAACACCCCCCCAGCCCCATTCGACCCGAAGAATGAAGACTGGGAGTCGTATGCAGATCGGTTTCAGATGTATCTGGAAGGAAATGATCTGGCTGCCATTTCTGAGCAGCGGAAGAGGGCGGTCTTTCTCACGTATTGCGGTCCGGCAGTGTTCAAGATGGCGAAGGCACTCGCTGGCACAGCAGACGTGAAGGTAATGGCATGGCCTGATCTGGAGAGGCTTTTAAGGGCACACTACGCACCACAAGTCTCGTGCCTCGTTAAGAGACATGAGTTTTATTGCCGCGATCAGGGGGAAGACGAAAGTGTAAATGACTTTGTGGCAAGTTTAAGAGACATTGGGGGTGCATGTGAATTCAGCAGCTTAGAGGAGGCCATGCGCGATTGTTCTGTTTTGGGCATTAAAGACAAGGTTTTGCAGAGCAAATTGCTGATGAAACCTAAGATCACGCTGAAAGAAGCCATAGAAGAAGCGTCTTCAGCAGAGGCCACCAAATTCTCAGCAGCAGCCATGAGAAAGATGAACAAGACTACAGGCCATTCTGAGGAGGAGAAGACCACCACAACCCATTTTGATGAACTGGATTCTGAGTCAGATCACAGTGAAGAAGAAGAAGGAATTAATAGACTCAGAATGGAGCGGAAATGAAATGAGCTGAGAAGGAAGAGGCATGATTTCCACTGCATAGGTTGTGGGGGGAACCATCCCCACACTGTATGCAAGTTCCTGGACACCATTTGCCTCCAATGTGAAAAAAGAGGGCACCTTGCAAGAGTCTGCAAATCATCCAGAACTCCACCCAACAGAAGGAAGTTTGCTGCAAACAACAAAGACAGAGAAGTCAAGCCCAACAACTTCAGTGAGAAAATGGGGCGCAACTCAGAAGCAAGTGGAAGGAATGAAACTCATCAAACAGTAACTATTGGTCATTCATCCCCCTTTAAATAACAGGAAAGTGCATGTCAAGGTATTCATTGAAGGAAGGCCTTGCCAAATGGAAGTGGACTCAGGTTCATATTTATCCATGGTGTCATGGGACACTATTCAAAGACTGATACCAAACATTCAGAAGACTCACTTCAAGAAGCAGGCATTAACTCTTAAAGACTACCAAGGGAACAAGATTCCAGTAGTTGGAACAAGAGAATTCAACATGAAGTTCAAAGGTCACAGCAAACGCCTACCCCTGACCATCGTGGATAAAGATCGCCCATGTTTGCTGGGACTGGAATGGTTCAACCCACTGGGCATCGAAGTGACTGGCATCAATCGCGTGAGCAACACTGAGTGGGAAGAGTCTTTGAAGTCTGAGTTTCCAGAGGTCTTCAGCGACGGATTAGGCAAGTACTTGGGGACCCCTATCACTTTTGCCCTAGATCCCAAGGTACAACCAATCCGTTTAAAGCCCAGGAGGGTACCCTTGGCCTTAAAGAAAAAAATTGATGAACAATTAGATAAACTAATAGCTCAAGGGGTTCTAGAGCCCACAGACCACTCCAGGTGGGAGACACCCATAGTCATGCCAGTCAAGGCTGCCGGGTCCGTGAGAATCTGCGGGGATTACAAGGGGACATTGAACCATGCGTTACAACAGCGTGCATATCCGGTTCCAGTGGTCCATCATTTATTACATTCTCTTGGCAGGGGCACAGTCTTTGCCAAATTGGACCTGGCCCAAGCATACCCACAGTTAACAGTAGAAGTCTTAACTGCAGAAGCCCAAACCATTGTAACCCATCGGGGCGCATTCAAATGCAAGAGGTTACAATTCGGAGTAAGTGTGGCAGCTGGCATATTTCAAAGCCTTATGGAAAGAATGCTACAAGGATTGCCTCGGGTGGTGCCTTATTTTGATGACGTTTTAATCTCTGCTGAAAATGACAATCAGCTACTCGAGAAACTCAAAGAAGTTTTATCCAGATTTAAGAAAGCGGGATTAAAAGTCAAAAAAGAGAAATGCACTCTAAAAACTGACAAAGTAGAATTCTTGGGCTATATGATTGACAAACAGGGCATCCACGCCACGGAAGCCAAAGTTCAGGCAATCAAAGAATCCCCCAGACCAAAATGCAAAACTGACTTGCAAGCATTCCTGGGACTTATTAATTTCTATCATATGTTTCTACCTCAGAAAGCAACCACTGCAGAACCTTTACATAGATTACTGGATAAGAAATCTGCATGGGTCTGGGGCATAAAAGAAGAAGCTGCATTTAACCATATCAAAAGCAAATCACTTCTGATTGTGTGCTGATACAGTTTTCTGGGGATTTACCTGTTGTACTAACTTGTGATGCATCCCCTTTTGGACTGGGGGGGGGGTGTTGAGCCACATGCTTCCCAGTGGAAGGGAAGCCCCAATTGCATTTTACTCTCGCACTTTGACTAAAGCAGAGAGAAATTACAGCCAACTGGACAAGGAAGCTTTGGCAGTTGTGGCAGCTGTCAAGAAGTTCCATGAGTACGATTATGGGAGAAGTTTCACCATTGTGACAGATCACAAACCTCTTTTAGGCATTGTGGCAGGAGACAGACCAACGCCCACAATCCTGTCACCAAGAATGCTGAGATGGACTGAATTTCTTGCTGCTTATTCATACAAACTCATCCACAGACCGGGAAAAGACATTGGGCATGCTGATGCTTTGAGACGCTGCCCACTTCCTTCGCACATTGAGGACCCTGCCCCTGAATCTTACACCTTTTTCTGGAAACTGTTGCCAAACTTCCAGTCCATGCTGCTGAAATTGCCAGAGAGACTGCCAAAGACACTTTATTAGCTCCTATTATAGGCTGGATTAAGAAAGGTTGGCCACTTCAAGATCTACCTCAAGGTTCCCAACCTTTTAAGTCCAGACAAACTGAGTTATCTGTATTAAGAGGATGTATTTTGTGGGGTAACAGGGTGGTTATTCCTGCAAAACTACAGAAAGAGGTTTTGGAAATGTTATATGAGGGTCATCTGGGAATTGTCAGAATGAAGGGATTGGCCAGGAGTTATGTATGGTGGCCAGGTATTGACAAAATGGTTGAAAACTGGGTTGCATCCTGTCCCAACTGTCAGGAAGTCAGACCTGCCCCACCTCTCGCCCCCAAACAGAAATGGGAATGTCCTAGGGGCCCATGGTCCAGGATTCACATTGATTTTGCTGGCCCTACCAGAGGGCACACTTTCCTTATTGTGGTAGATGCATACTCCAGATGGTTAGAGGTTGTTCCCATGGCATCCACCACAGCAGATGCTGTTGTCAAACAGCTTAAGAAACTTTTTGTAACTCATGGGTTCCCTGATATTATTGTTTCTGACAATGGTCCTCAATTTACTTCCAACCTTTTTGAATCATATTTAGCACAGCAGGGCATCAGACACGCCCTTACAGCCCCTGGGCATCCTTCAGCTAATGGCCGGGCTGAACGCATGGTACGATTTACCAAGGAAAAACTCCAGCAATTGGGTCCAGGGGACATCACTGAGAAATTTGAAAAACTACTCAGTGTCCAGCATATCACTCCCAACCCATCAACTAACTTAACCCCAGCCGAGTTGTTGATGGGTAGGAAACTCAGATCTCCCCTTGACCACCTTCATCCCACTTACGCACCCAACGCACCACTAGATTCCACTAGCAAAACTCGCACATTCACTGTGGGTAAACGTTTCTGTTTATGCAAAAAACCTTGTGGGTGAACCATTATGGATTCCTGCAGAGATAACCCAAATTACAGACCCCAGGTCTTACAGGGTTCAAACTGAGGATGGTGTCCTCTGGAGCAGGCACATAGATCATTTATGGTCCAGATTACCGCAGGAGCATCACCATTGCTCCTCTCTGGTTCCCATACCTACTGCCTCTCCTAGGGGGGAAGGGGGGGATTATGAAGGTAATCAGCAAGCAAGAATCAACCCCATGTGTAATGAGCTAACACAACAGGAACCACCCCAAAACCTGTCACAGTGCCAACAACCATTTTTACAAATGGAAGAGTGCACATCACTACCAGACTTAGGTGCTGACATTGGGTTGGAGATGGATTGGGAGGAGAGACCAGGTTGTAGTAACCAAACAGGTTATGACAATACTAGAAGTCCAAGTAAGGAAATGTTAACAGACACATTTCCTCCCTCACAATGTGAGAACCCCAAAACACCTGAACCACGTAGGTCTCAACGTACACGTAAGAGCCCCTACTATTTGCAAGAGTATATTAGATAGGTGGGATTTGAGTAATGGACCAAACCTAGTGGGGAGGGGTGTTATGTATGCAGAGTTTGAACTGATTGGTTGTACACTTGTAAAGTGTTTGAAATCATTGGTTTAAAAGTGCAGGAAAACCCTGCACTCTCATTGGCTGTCAGCCAAGGCAGCCGGCTATATATAGCTGCCTTGGCTAAGCCAAATTGGGTCTGTTCTGAGCTGAAGTCACAATAAACTTTGAGCTGTAGCACTCCACGTCCTGCCTCTCTATGCAAACTTAACAGATATAATGCTATCATATTTACAGAAGATAGTAAAAATACTTTTGTATTTTGAAAGTAACCTTTGCAGTCCCCTTCCATGTCTGAAGCAATGAGATTTTTAACAAGTTGAACAAGATAAAAAGCCGATCACTGTAATCATACACTTTTTATTTCATCTGATATGATTTTAAGGTGTCTTTGAACACTTTTGTTAATAACGCTAATTATAGAAAGACCTCATCAAACCTAACCTAACACTGTAGAACATTACTGTCTTTGAACAGTATCTTTAAATGCATAATTACAAGAATATGCAGATGTTTACTATCGTATATCACCATCCAAAGTACAACTTGCTTTATGGGTTAAATTGCTTTAGTTATGATTATTATTCCATTGACTGATGTCATATAATTTGCCTTCACTATGTCAAAGTTTACCATATCTAGTAGTTAACTCCGTTTCCAGGAAATATTTGTTAGAAGTACCAAATTGCTGAAAAAGGGTGCTAGGAATATCCAACTCCTTTCTTTTTTTTCACATTTCCTTCTGGAATGGCTGCGGAAATAATTACTTGTTTATGTCCCCAGAAAATTAATAAATTGTTTGCTTCAGTGCCTATTCTTTACTTTTACAAGTAGAAGGAATAAAAAAGAATGTTACTACTACTATGTATAAAGGTCTCCTTGTCACTTTCTCTCCCTCTCCTCACTCTTCTCAAGTGTCTGTTCATTCTAGGTGACTTGAAAACTATAAAGAAAGAAGGGCAACATATCTAGGACTGTTGCTTGTAAAGGCACAGACATAAAATTGTAATTAGAGTACTGAGAGAAAAACGAAAAGGGAGGAAAAGGCATATGCTAAAATAAATTTCAAAAATGTTCCAGATTTGAAAGGTCTTCAAAGAAGTGAATCAAATTCTGTCCATATAAAACCTGTTGTGTTTTCCATTTATTTAATGTTTTGCCTTTAAAATAAGTAAATATTTACAAACATGTTAAAATATTCTGTCATCAAGAAGAAGGAAACCACTTTCTCTTTGCACTGAACTAGCTAGTGAATCACACTGCTAGGAATTTTGTTCAAAAAGGAGGCTATGAATTTTTAACAAGACCCTGCATAAAGCTGTCTTTTGAAATGCTCTTTCTACAACGTAGCATTTTTATTGGAAGTAATGTTTGAATTTAATATTGTACTTTAATATTTAATATACTTTAATATACTTACCTTCCTCTGTCAAGCAGTACCTAAAATGATCCTTGGAAGGTATTGCCCTACATAGTTAACAAAAAGGTTGCCAATTGAGGGTAGTAATTTTTTTTCAATAGTTCCTTGGCATTATTATCCCACAAGAAACACTATGAATCAAATATGTAAGGATGATATATGTTTCCAAATTTGAAATTAGACCAATATAGAATTAGAACTCAGATTCAGCGAAATAATTGTAAATAATGATTAAATATCTCTCTTTATGACCAAGGGTTTGAATCAATACCATATCATGATAATATATATATACTTGCAGAGAAGTCAACATATGATCAACTATACATGAAAGTCTTTCTTAGTACAGACCTCTGAATCACCCACATGGGACCTGAAATTATTTTAAGCAGAAATTGTCCTTGTTACTTGCATGGTGAGCTGAACCTTCCCCCACACCCATAGTGCCTGCCTTGACATAAAAAAAGAACAGAATTGACTATTTAGAGTTCACGGAACATCCGCTACATTCAGTGCAAAATGATATAACTGAGTGAACTGTGTTGGGGGTCCAATAAGAGCATTAACCATTACCTTTCTCATTTTTCTACTTTTGACATTTTACTACAGGGAAGTGTATAGAAGCATCACAATGTCAGCTGCCCTGGCTGTTGAAAATGAGAAATACTAATTTCCAATATTGGAACACATTTTAAGGGTCAAGACAGGATGAGTGTCCAAAGTATGTTGGATCAGACTAAACACATGACTTACATTCCAAAAGGAACTGTTCAGTAATCTACTTTGGAATTTTGCAACTGTTTGGACTTTAATAACAGCAATAAACAGATCAAGTATTACTATGGGAAAAGTGGACTATAGTGATATACCATATATTCCTTTAGGGGAAATGTGTAGTTTATGTGATTTGCAGTAAAAGGTGGAAACCACTGATGGAAAAAAGGAGAGGAATTTGTACAATTTCATAAGGTGTCATGTGGGAATAAACTAGCTGCCACTTCTACCTAAATGAACCTTGGAAATGAATATAATTGCTTCAGTATATATCCATTATAATTTGTTGTATAGGCAAAAATCAAATTCTCCATTCTTTTGAATTCATGATGGCCCATCATCAAAAAAAGACTGGAGGCTAAATCTATCCTAATTTGCATTTATTTCTTCTCAATCAGACTTAAGAAGGAATGAACGAGCACATTTTTCTGCAACGGGGAAAAATATATTATTGGACACATAGTTCCTGAAAGTGGCAAAAGAGACATAATGTACTTTTGTCTAATGCAATGAGTCTGTCTTGCAGTATTTAGGAGGATGCAGCCCATGGTGATACCACATAGAAACACCTCTGTCCTGTTTCACCTAAAGCAGGGGTCCACAACTCACAGACCACAGGCCACTACCAGGCCACAGCTTGCTCAGAACTGGGCTGTGAAAGCAGTGTGTGAGCATGTACACACACATGAAACTCCTCTCATGCAAGCAGCAGCCACTTGCCCTCCCACATAAAGCTCCCACTTGTGTGTGTGGCAGCTGCTCGCCAAGCCAGAAATGTTGGAGACCACTGATCTAAAGCAACCAAATACTATGAAGATAAAACATAAATTGTAACTTCTATATTTATTAACACTTTTTGATGACATATCTTATGAAAGTAATTTGTACAGATTTGCAAGGTGATGATGGTAGAGAGGTTTTTTCACCCAAAGAAGTGAGAATAGTTATTTGAGAAGAAAATAAGTATTTTTTTTTAGTATTGAATCAATTACTATCAGTGAAAATTGTAAAGGTTTTTTAGTATACTGACTCAACTCACAGTGACAGATCCTGCCATTAGAAAGCAACCTTTTCATTCAGTATAATGCAGCAGAGTATGATTTAGTCATGTATAATTAGGATGCAAGATAGAGATGCCAAATTATCTTTGTCTTGAAGAATAAATTTGATCGATTCAAGATTGAAGCTGTTAAAGTAGTAACATAGCACAACCTGCCTCTCTGCATCAGATATTTTAATAAATAACTATTGAACTGAAGTTGTAAAGAGCAATGTTAGATTATCAGGAGATTCAGATATTTCAGTCAGTCATATAATAGGTCATCTGAGTTTTCTTAGTTCCCATGAACATTTCATCTAAGGTAGGAATACTTTCTTAGGCAATATTTTCTTCTTTGTAAAGAAGAGATTTTAGGTATCAGTTTTTCCATCTTTCTGTCTCAGGAAATGTGTCACCATGCTATTGTTACATTAATACAATATATCTTTTGTAATGATAGCCACATCCAGTTCTCCCCTAACTTAGCTCCACTGCTCAGGTTACCAAAGCAATTGATATTGCTCTTTTGAGGCTTACTGAGCAACCACAGTAATTGTTTGGAAGTAGCCTTTCAGACAAGGTTGCCAAAGCTTCCAAAGATCAGGGAACTTCAATTCCAGTTCTTCTTTGAATGTACATCTTCTACCAATGAACTAAGGGTATGTGGATCATGTGTTAGTCTGACACTAACACATTATGTTTTGAAGGATTATGGCGTTTGACCTGAAAATGATGAATTATTTTTACATCTCTATCTTAGGCAGAGCTTGTTCCCAATTGTTCATCAGCTGTCTGAACTTGTACTCAGTTTACAACTGAAGAATAGTCATGGCTAAGGGGCTAAATAAATAAAAGCTTAAATAAAAAAACTTTGCTTCTTGTCTGTATATTCAAATTTTCCCAACAACAACTGTTGGAGGAAAATTAGATGAAGTGAGTAGCTGAAAGTCATTCAGCAATCCCCAAGATCAAGGAAAGACCTGAACCCAGATCTTCCTAATTCACATAAAACACATTAACTATACAATCATACATAAAAATTAAACCACACCCATACAAAAAGTTGCCATTTCCATGGCTATATGCTAGGATCTTCATTGATGAGCTTCAATGAAATCCTGAATTGAAAGGACAACCTTCCTATAGTGCAAACTTATGGCTTCAAACAAATTGTCAAGGAGCCCAGTAGTTTGCTGTTCTTTAGTGATAATGAAAAATGTGATTCTTGAAAATGTATGAAAAAAATCAAACTTTTGACCTTTTCTTTCTTTTATATATAAAAAGAACCTGTGTGTTGAGCACTTCCTGAAGGGACCATACAACTGTGCAGCTTTGTTAATCATATATTCAGTTGAGAAACTACTGAAAATAAACAGTGTCTCCTGAACCAACTGTAGTTCTAAGTACAAAGAACATTTTACAATAAAGAAGGGGAAAAAATGAAGGGACCTGATCATTTGTTAATTTTTTTAAAAAAGGACCATTTCCTATTGTCAGTACATTTATATATCTTGATATTTCTAACATTTTTGACATAAACATAATTATATTTTATATGTTAAAATTTTGGACATATAGAACATAAATCCTCTTGCGGAGTAGAACATAAAATAGATTACATTACTGTCAACCTACACATCCTTAATTTGCGTTTACTGATTCTGATACTATAACTTGCCACTACTACTTTCCCTCTGTAATGTAAATAGGTGGATATATGCTCCATAGACTGAATCTGAGCCAAATTGTGACATTCACAATCAATTCTGTATGAAACCAGTTGGAATTCAGAATAGAATATAGGACTGATTTATTTTATTTTATTTTTTGAGTCTATATACGTTTTCAAAGATTATCAGTAAATTTTCTGGAAACTCACAATGGACAGTTTTTATTACTTTTATTCCTATTGGATGAAACTGCGTCATCATTTCCTTGTATATGTTTTTTGACAATGCAGAAGGACAAATAGTGTTTTTGGTGATTTTCTAGGAATCATTATGTACTTACCATGAAACTGCCATTCTGTGGTTTCACTAGGGGCAGTAAGGGACAGTGGTTTCATTGTGGGCAATAGGGACAGTAGGGGACATATAGTATGTTCTAAAATATTTCTTTAAAAACATTCAATATAGTGTTTTAACACTATGTACAATGAGGACTTATATTAAGCATTTACAGCAGCTACAAATTCACAGTATGGGTTGGTGCAGTAATAAAAACAGAAAGAAATTGGGTCTTGTTATGTATGCAGAGTTTAAAACGACTGGTTATTGTTGTAAAGTGTTTGAATTCATTGGTTGTAAAAGTGCGGGAAAACCCTGCACTCTGATTGGCTGGCAGCCGCAGCAGCCGGCTATAAATAGCTGCCATGACTGAGCCAGTCGGGTCCGTTCTGAGCTGAAGTCACAATAAACTTTGAGTTGAAGCATTCTGCATCCTGCCTCTCTATGCGAACTTAACACTGGCGACGAGGATGGGATTTCCCTGAAGAGAAGGCAACATGGAACAGAGAAGAGCGAGATGGCTGCACTGAACACCCCCCCAGCCCCATTCGACCCAAAGAATGAAGACTGGGAATCGTATGCAGATCGGTTTCAGGTGTATTTGGAAGGAAGCGATCTGGCCGCCATTTCTGAGCAGTGGAAGATGGTGGTTTTTCTCACGTATTGCGGTCCGGCAGTTTTCAAGATGGTGAAGGCATTAGTGGGTGCAGCAGACGTGAAGGTAATGGCATGGCCTGATCTAGAGAGGCTTTTAAGGGCACACTACGTGTTATGTATGTAGGTTTGAATGTTATTGGTTTATTTGAACTGTTCTTGTAAAATGTCAAATGGTATTGGTTTAAATAGTGCGGGAAGAAACCCTGCACTCCCATTGGCTGGCAGCTACGGCTGCAGGCTATAAGAAGCAGCCGTAGCCAAGCCAGAACGGGTCCATTCGAGCTGTAGTCACTAATAAACTCTTTGTGACTCACTAATAAACTCTTTTGGCGAAAGGTGGGATTTCCCTGAAGAGAAGACGACATGACGAACAAGCAACTGAGCGAGATGGCTGCGCTGAACACCCCCAGCACTGTTCGATCGGCGACGAAGGCTGGGAATCGTGATGCGGATCGTTCCACATGTTTCTGGAGGGGAACGATCTCGCCGCATCCCCGAGACGGAAGAGGGTGGTCTTTCTCACGACTCGGTCCAAAATGCGAAAGGCGGCAGGAGCAGAGCTGAAGGTAATGGAATGGCCCAATTTAGAGAAACTTTAAGAGCCCATTACGCCCACAAGTATCGTGCCTCATTAAGAGACACGAATTTTACCGTCGGGATCAAGGGGATAGCGAGAATGTTAATGACTTCATGGCAAGTTTAAGGGACATTGGGGGTGCTTGTGACTTTACCAACTTAGAAGAGGCCATGCGTGATCGGTTTGTTTTAGGCCTAAAAGATAAGGTCTTACAAAGCAAACTTTTAATGAAACCTAAGATCACGTTTAAAGAGGCCATTGAAGAAGCTGTTTTAGCGGAAGCCACCAAGTCCTCAGCTGCGCCATGAAAAGATTAACAAGGCCTCAAGCCAGGCCTCAAGCCATTCTGATGGGGAAAATCCACAACAGCTCATTGCGAACAAATAGACTCTGATTCTGATGGCAGTGAGGCAGAGGAGGGGATTTTAAACTCAGAATGGAGAAGAAGAGAAAGACTCTGGGAAAAAACAGGCAAGGATTCTATTGCAGAGGCTGTGGGGGCCACCCCGCACTGAATGCAAGTTCTTTGACTCCATTTGCCTACGTAGAGAAACGGGGTCACATAGCCAGAGTCTGCAAATCATCCAGAACTCCACCAACTAGGAAGAAATTTCCTGATAGAGACTTTAAGCCCAACAATTTCCTTGAAAAAATGGGGCTAAATTTAGAAGCAAATGGCAAGAATGAAACTCACCAAACAATCACTATTGGTCATTCTTCACCCTAAATAGCAGAAAAGTACATGTGAAGGTGTTTATTGAAGGAAGGCCTTGCCAAATGGAAGTGGACTCAGGCTCTTATTTATCTATGGTGTCATGGGACACTATCCACAGATTCTTTCCAAAATTCAGAAAAGCATTTCCAGAAGCAAGCACTGACTCTCAAAGACTACCAAGGAACAAGATTCCAGTAGGTTGGAGCAAGAGATTTCAGACGTTGCAGTTTCAAAGGCCACACAGTTTAAAGGCCACACCAAACGTTTGCCCCTGACCATCGTGGACAAGGATGTGGTTGCTGGGACTTGAGTGGGTTCAAGCCACTTGGCATCGAGGTGACTGGCATCCATCACGTGGAGGTTCAGACTGGGAAGAGTCCTTGAAGGCTGAGTTTCAGAGGTCTTCAGCGACCCCTATTGCTCAGTTTAGACCCCAAGGTGCCCCCAATTCATTTTAAAGCCCAGGAGGTCCCATTTGCTTTAAAGGAAAAAAATTGATGCACAATTAGATAAGCTCATTGCTCAAGGGTTTTAGAGCCTACTGACCACTCCAGATGGGAAACACCCATAGTCACACCCAGTCAAGGCTGATGGGTCAGTGAGAATCTGTGGTGATTTCTGAGGGGACACTTAACCATGCTGGCTGCAGCAGAGCGCATATCCTGTATCAGTTGTGCATCATCTGCTCCATTCCTTGGCAGGGTACAGTATTTGCTAAACTGGACTTAGCTCAGGCATATCAACAATTAACAGTTGATGATGCCACTGCAGAGGCACAAACCATTGTGACTCATAGAGGTGCTCAAATGTAAAAAGACTACAATTTGGATGGCGTGGTACCTGGCATTTTCAAAGCCTTATGGAAAGAATGTTGCAAGGACTGCCAGGGGTAGTGCCTTATTTTGATGATGTGTTAATCTCTGCTGAAAATGACACTCAGCTTCAAGAGAGACTCAGAGTCCTTACCAGATTCAGAAAAGCGGGTTTAAAGTCAAGGAAGACAAATGTACTCTCAAAACAGACAGAGTTGAGTTCCTGGGGTACATGATTGACAAGCATGGCATCCACCCTACTGATGCCAAGGTTAAAGCAATCAAGGAAGCCCCTTAACCTCGTTATGCAAGTCAGATTTGCAAGCCTTCCTTGGACTTATTAACTTTTACCACATGTTTCTACCTCACAAAGCATCTATTGCTGAGCCTTTACATCGCCTGCTTGACAAGAAAGCTGTTTGGATCTGGGGGCGGAAGGAACAGTCAGCATTTAACAGTATTAAGAAAGTAATCACGTCTGATGCTGTGTTGATACAATTCTCTGAGAATTTGCCTGTTGTTCTGGTGTGATGCATCCCCTTTTGGAGTGGGGGGGGGGGTTTGAGTCACAGGCTTCCAAATGGAAGGGAAGCCCCAATTGCATTTACTCTACTTTTTCTGTCAAAGCAGAGAGGAATTATAGCCAACTGGACAAGGAGGCTTTAGCAGTTGCAGCTGTTAAGAAATTTCATGAATATCTGTATGTCAGGTCATTCACCATTGTTACAGATCACAAACCTTTATTAGGCATTGTGGCAGGAGACAAACCTACACCTAATATCCACCAATACAGAAGAATGCTGAGGTGGACTGAATTTCTTGCAGCCTATTCATACAAACTGATTCACAGGCCTGGCAGGACATTGGACATGCTGATGCACTGAGTCGTTGCCCACTACCTCTCCCGCCAGGGAGGACTTTGAACTTGAAACTCACACCTTTTTCCTGGAGACCATGGCTAAGCTTCCAGTCCATGCTGCTGAGATTGCCAGAGAGAAACTACCAAAGATGCTGTAGTGGCACCTGTTATGGGCTGGATTAAGAAAGGTTGGCCTCTTCAAGATCTACCTCACACCCAACCTTTTAAGTCCAGGCAAACTGAATTATCTGTATTAAGAGGATGTATTTTGTGGGGTAACAGGGTGGTTATTCCTGCAAACACAAAGGGAGTTTGGAAATGTTACATGAGGGTCATCCTGGGTTGTAGGATGAAAAGGTTTGGCCAGGAGTTATGTATGGTGGCCAGGTATTGACAAAATGGTTGAAAACTGGGTAGCATCTTGTCCCATTGCCAGGTGAGTCAGGCCTGCCCCACCTCACGCCCCACACAGGAATGGGAATGTCTGGGGCCCTTGGTCTAGAATTCATTGATTTTGCAGGCTACAAGGGCACACATTTCTAGACACTAGTAGATGCATACTCTAAATGGCTAGAGGTAATTCCCATGACATTCCACTACAACTGAGGCTGTCATCAAGCAGCTCAGAAAATTGTTTAT
>CM019149.1:116534714-116700281 GCA_009733165.1 Naja naja | reverse complement strand
AACACTACGCACCCCAAGTATCGTGCCTCATTAAGAGACGAGTTTTATCGCCACGATCAGGGGAAGACGCAGCATAAATGACTTCATGGCAAGTTTAAGGCATTGGGGGCGGCACTTCAGCAGCTTAGAGGAAGCCATGTGTGATCGTTTTGTTTTGGGCCTTAAAGACAAGGTTTTGGCAGAGCAAATTACTGATGAAACCCAAGATCACGCTGAAAGAAGACAAGGTTTTGCAGAGCAAATTACTGATGAAACCCAAGATCACGCTGAAAAGAAGCATCTTCAGCAGAAGCCACCAAATCCTCAGCAGCAGCCATGAGAAAGATGAACAAGACTACGGGCCATTCTGATGGGAAAAGACCACTACAACTCATTTTGATGAACTTGAATCTGAGTCAGAATACAGTGGAGAAGAAGAAGAAATCAACAGACTCAGAATGGAGCAGAAAAGAACAACCTGAGAAGGAAGAGGCATGATTTCCACTGCATAGGTTGTGGGGAACCACCCCGCACTGAATGCAAGTTCCTGGACACCATTTGCCTCCGATGTGAAAAAGAGGGCACATTGCAAGAGTCTGCAAATCATCCAGAACTCCACCAAACAGAAGAAAGTTTGCTACAAACAACAAAGACAGAGAAGTCAAGCCAAACAACACCAGAGAAAATGGGGCGCAACATAGAAGCAAATGAAAAGAATGAAACTCATCAAACAGTAACTATTGGTCATTCATCCCCCTTTAAATAACAGGAAAGTACATATCAAAGTATTCATTGAAGGAAGGCCTTGCCAAATGGAAGTGGACTCAGGTTCATACTTATCCATGGTGTCATGGGACACTATTCAAAGACTGATACCAAACATTCAGAAGACTCACTTCAAGAAGCAGGCATTAACTCTTAAAGACTACCAAGGGAACAAGATTCCAGTAGTTGGAACAAGAGAATTCAATGTGAAGTTCAAAGGTCACATCAAACGCCTACCCCTGACCATCGTGGATAAAGATCGCCCAAGTTTGCTCGGACTAGGATGGTTCAACCCGCTGGGCATCAAAGTGACTGGCATCAATCACGTGAGCAACACTGAGTGGGAAGTGTTTTGAAGTCTGAGTTTCCAGAGGTCTTCAGCGACGGATTAGGCAAGTATTTGGGGACCCCTCTGACATTTAACCTAGATCCCAAGGTACAACCAATCCAATTAAACCCCAGAAGGGTACCCTTTGCATTGAAGGAAAAAATTGATGAACAATTAGATAAACTTATAGCTCAAGGGGTGCTGGAGCCCACAGACCACTCCAGGTGGGAAACACCCATAGTCATGCCAGTCAAGGCTGATGGTTCCATGAGAATCTGCGGGGATTACAAGGGGACATTGAACCATGTGCTACAACAGAGCGCATATCCGGTTCAAGTAGTTCATCATTTATTACATTCTCTCGGGCACAGTCTTCACCAAATTGGACCTGGCCCAAGCATACCAGCAGTTAACAGTAGATGATCTAACTGCAGAAGCCCAAACCATTGTAACCCATCGGGTGCATTCAAATGCAAGAGGTTACAATTTGGAGTAAGTGTGGCGCCAGGCATCTTTCAAAGCCTCATGGAAAGGATGCTACAAGGGTTGCCTGGGGTGGTGCCTTATTTTGATGATGTTTTAATCTCTGCTGAAAATGACACTCAGTTACACGAGAAACTCAGAGAAGTTCTAACCAGGTTCAAAAAGCAGGGTTAAAAGTCAAAAAGAAAATGCACACTAAGAACTGACAAAGTAGAATTCTTGGGTTATATGATTGATAAACATGGCATCCACCCCACAGAAGCCAAAGTTCAGGCAATCAAAGAAGCCCCCAGGCCAAAGATGCAAAACTGACTTGCAAGCATTCCTGGGACTTATTAATTTCTATCATATGTTTCTACCTCAGAAAGCAACCACTGCAGAACCCTTACACAGATTACTGGATAAAAAATCTGCATGGGTCTGGGGCACAAAAGAAGAAGCTGCATTTAACAACATCAAGAGACAAATCACTTCTGATTGTGTCCTGATACAGTTTTCTGAGAATTTACCTGTAGTATTGACTTGTGATGTATCCCCTTTTGGAGTGGGGGGGGGTGTTGAGCCACATGCTTCCCAGTGGAAGGGAAGCCCCTATTGCATTTTACTCTCACACTTTGACCAAAGCAGAGAGAAACTACAGTCAACTGGACAAGGAAGCGTTGGCTATCGTGGCAGCAGTGAAGAAGTTCACCATTGTTACAGATCACAAACCTTTTTTAGGCATTGTGGCAGGGGACAGACCAACGCCCACCATCCTGTCACCAAGAATGCTGAGATGGACTGAATTTCTTGCTGCTTATTCATATAAACTCATTCACAGACCGGGAAAAGACATTGGGCACACTGATGCTTTGAGTCGCTGCAAACTTCTTTTGCACACTGAGGACCCTGCTCCTGAAACTTACACCTTCTTTCTAGAAACTGTTGCCAAACTTCCAGTTCATGCTGCTGAAATTGCTAGAGAAACTGCCAAAGACACTTTATTGGCTCCTATTGTAGGCTGTATTAAAAAGGGTTGGCCACTACATGATCTACCTCAAGTTTCCCAACCTTTTAAATCCAGACAAACTGAATTATCTGTCTTGAGGGGATGTATTTTGTGGGGTAACAGGGTTGTTATTCCTGCAAAATTGCAGAAAGAGGTTTTGGAAATGTTACATGAGGGTCATCCGGGTATTGTCAGAATGAAGGGATTGGCCAGGAGTTATGTATAGACAAAATGGTTGAAACCTGGGTTGCATCCTGCACAAACTGTCAGCAAGCAAGGCCTGCTCCACCCCTCACCCCCAACAAGAATGGGAATGTCCTAGGGGTTCCATGGTCCAGGATTCACATTGATTTTGCTGGCCCTACCAGAGGGCACACTTTCCTTATTGTAGTTGATGCATACTCCAAATGGTTAGAGGTTATCCCCATGGTTTCCACCACTACAGACGCTGTTATCAAGCAACTTAAGAAACTTTTTGTAACTCATGGGTTACCTGATGTACTTTTCTCTGACAATGGTCCTCAATTTACTTCTAATCTTTTTGAATCATATTTAGTGCAGCAGGGTATCAGACACGCCCTTACTGCCCCTGGGCATCCTTTGAGTAATGGTCGAGCTGAACGCATGGTACGTTTTACCAAGGAGAAACTCCAGCAATTGGGTCCAGGGGACATCACTGAGAAAGTTGAAAATCTACTCAGTATCCAACACATCACTCCTAGTCCATCCACTATCTTGACTCCTGCCAAGCTTTTGATGGGTAGAAAACTCAGGTCTACCCTAGACCGCCTTCACCCCACTTACGCACCCAACACACCTCTAGATTCCACCAGCAAAACTCGCACATTCACTGTGGGTGATTCTGTTTATGCTAAAAACCTTGTAGGTGATCCATTATGGATTCCTGCTGAGATAACCCAGGTTACAGGCCCCAGGTCTTACAGGGTTCAAACTGAGGATGGTGTCTTGTGGAGTAGGCACATAGACCAGTTATGGTCCAGACTGCCTCTGCATCCCATGCTCCTCTCTGGATCCCATGCCCTCAGCCTCTTCTAGGGGGGAAGGGGGAGATAATGAAGGTAATCAGCAAGTGAGAATCAACCCCATGTGTAACGAGCTAACATGACAGGAACCGTCCCAAAATCTGTCAGGGTGCCAACAACTATTTTTACAAATAGAGGATTGCACATCACTACCAGATTTAGGGGGTGACATTGGGTTGGAGATGGATGGGGAGGAGAGACCAGGTTGTAGTAACCAAGCAGGTTCTACTAATACAAGAAGTCCTAATAAGGGAATGTTGGCAGATACATTTCCTCCCTCATAAAGTGAGATTCCCAAAACACCTGAACCACGCAGGTCTCAACATACCCGTAAGAGCCCCACCTATCTACAAGAGTATATTAGATAGATGGGGTTTGAGTATGGACCAAACCTAGTGGGGAGGGGTGTTATGTATGCAGAGTTTAAAATGACTGGTTATTGTTGTAAAGTGTTTGAATTCATTGGTTGTAAAAGTGCGGGAAAACCCCGCAGTCTGATTGGCTGGCAGCCGCAGCAGCTGGCTATAAATAGCTGTCGCGGCTGAGCCAGTCGGGTCCGTTCTGAGCTGAAGTCACAATAAACTTTGAGTTGAAGCACTCCACGTCCTGCCTCTCTATGCGAACTTAACAGGTCTGACTGTGATTTTACAACTGGAACAAAGGGTTGAAAGTTTAAGACTTATCTTCCAATTCTCTTTGTTTCATATTTTTAGCTAAGCTGCATATCAGCTGAATGAAACCTTTTACATGACAAAGAACATTTGCAAATTAGGGCCTTCAGTTATGTCAAAAAGACAAGTAATTTGAATAGAACATAATCACTGCGGGTCAACATTTCCTCATAGTTACTATTCTGATATTAAAGAGTTCATAAATGCCAATCCATTTATAATTCACTCTTTTATATTTATTAACATAGAGAAGCCTGGCATTATTTCAGCATTATAGTTATAGTTCAAATCAGCAACCTATTGCATTTAAGAATACAGTCAAGATTTCAGTGGACATTATAAATAACTCCAGACTCCTAAAATAATAAGAACACCTCTTTTCACTAAAGATTATCTTCACTGAAAACATTGCTTTCAGGATGAATGTATGTTCAAATGTTATGTACAGATGTAAAGGTCTGGGATTCAAATAGTTTAGTATGATACACAATCTAAAAGAGCTATCATTTATATTTCAAAACTCTTTGGGAGTTTCCTATCTCTGTGTTCAGCAAATTGGTTTATATCCAAATTTAAGTAGAACAGTAACTAGAATCCTGAACCACCTATGCATAAATTTGAATAAGACTGGATTTATTTGGAAATGTTTATTTTGTTTATTATAAAAGGAAATAATTTCTTCAAAGGGATAGCAGGAGTGAGAAACTAGTGAGCTTCTTGATGTTTCTGAGCTATACCACTGACAATTTTTTCTTCATTGACCATGTTATCTGGAACTATTATTTCTGGATTGTCCAAGGCATTACTTTACAGAAAATAAATGTGTCCTTTTAATCCATTAAGGGATTTTAAAATCTCTTAATGATGTTTAGGCTAGGAAGAATAAAGCTAAATAACAGTGGGCAGAGAAAACAAGGAGTTGAATTTACTTTATCTAACTCATTGCCAAAGTGTTTGGTGGTAGTATACGAAAGTCAAACATATTAAAACAACAAATCCCACAGTTAAATTACTAATTGTTATTTTAAAATTTCAGAATTTGCTGTGTTCTTTTCTTTCTCCTTTTCTTTTCTTTTCCCTTTTCTTTTCTTCTTTTCATTTGGATGCTGTACCTCAAACTGACAGCTGTTTCTGCTGGGATGTGCAAACAGTATAATATCACTTTCTTGTGGGGGCAAATTGCGATCACCCTAGCATTGCTAAAGTTGCTGAAAATGCTATAGATCTGTTTCATCACTATAGAAACATGTATTCTACACAAATTCCATACTGACATTTATAACTGAGAGTACAAACAAACAGTTGAAATAATTTTTCAAAAGCAGGAGTATTTACCATCAGAAATAACATCTGTGTTAAATTTTCTTCATTCTCAAAATGTTTGGGGGCAAAATAAATAATAAAATAATAAGTGTATATTCACATGTCCATGTTCTCCTTTACACATACACACAGACATACATTACACACACACAAGCAAACACACACAGAGACAATTTTATTCATATGTTTTTATTATTTAGTAGATTTTTTTAATTCCATGAAATGATTTTGTGACACAGTTTTGATGATTAGAAAGAATAGCTTATAGTAAGAAGAAAATTATGATATAATCTTTTATATTTAGCTTTCAGAGATCCTCGAGCATCAGGAAACTACCAGAGGACTGGAAAAGAGCTGATGTAGTTCCCATCTTCAAAAAAGAAAAAAAAATAAATCCACGAAATCACAGACCTATCAGCCTGTCCTCAAGACCTGGGAAGATTCTGGAAAAGATAATCAAGCAACAAATCAGCAAACACCTAGAGGCAAACAAAGTCATAATCAAAAGCCAACATGGGTTTATCAAAAACAGGTCTTGCCAGACTAATCGTATTGCATTCTTTGACAAAGTGACAAAATTAATGGACCAGAGGAATGCTGTGGATATAATTTACTTGGACTTCAGTAAGGCATTTGATCAAGTAGACCACTACTACTACTTGATAAAATAGAAAGATGTGGATTAGACAATATCACCACCAGATGGATTTGCTTACCAAACACACTCGATATGTAGTCCTCAATGGAACTGCATCCACATGGAGGGAAGTATGCAAAAGGGTTCCTCAAGACTCTATTTTAAGCCCAGTACTCTTCAAAATCTTAATCAATTATTTGGATAAGAAGATAGATGGGGAACTCATCAAATTTGCAGATGACATCAAGCTGGCAGGAATAGCCAACACTCCAGAAAATAGGCTGAAGATACAGAAGGTTCTTCCTAACATAGTTGAACATTGGACCCTACCTAACAAAATGAAATTTCATGATAAAAAAGTAAGGTTCTATATTTAGGCAAGAAAAAAAACAAATGCACAGGTATAGTATAGGTGGTGCCTGGCTCAATAGTAGTAACTGTAAGATGGATCTTGGACTCCTAGTGGACAATCATTTGAATATGAGCCAGCAGTGTGCTGCAGCTGCCAAAAAAAACCCAACATAGTTCAAGGCTGCATTAACAGAAGAATAAAATCAGGATTATATGAAGTGTTAATACTACTTTATAATGCTTTGGTAGGACGACACTTGGAATACTGCATTCTGTTTTGGTGACCACAGTGTAAAAAAGATGTGGAGACTCTAGAAAGAGTGCAGAGAAAAGCAACAAACATTATTAGGAGACTGGAGGCTAAAACATATAGAGAATGGTTGCCGGAATTGGGTATGTCTAGTTTAATGAAAAGAAGGACTAGGGATGATATGATAGCAGTGTTCTTCTCAGAAGTTGCCCCAAAGAAGAGGGGAGTCAACCTATTGTCCAAAGCACCTGAGAGCAGGAAAAGAAGCAATAGATGGAAACTAACCAAAGAGAGAACCAAACTAGTACTAAGGAGAAATTTCCTGAGAGTTAGAAATTAATCAGTGGAACGACTTGTCTCCAGAAGTTATGGGTTCTCCATCACTGGAGGTTTTTAAGAAAAGATTAGACAACCATTTGTCTGACATGGTATAGGGTTTCTTGCCTGAGCAGGAGTTGGACTAGAAGACCTCCACAGTCCCTTCCAACTCTGTTATTATATTATATTCTAATCTGAAAGAGAGAGTTTTGATTAGAATTGTAAGTTTGATTGCCAAGAAAAAGATCAGAATCCATATATATCCTTCCTTTTTTCCATTTAACAATTAACATTTTAATGTAATTCTTTAATGTAATGTAATCTAATTTATGTTTTAAATCTTTCACACATCAAAAATCCTCACTTAAAAAAAGTCTTATATTGCTGTAAAAAGAAATCTACACAATAGACTGCAATGCAGCTTAAAATATTTCTTTGGCCAAATCATTGACTGTTATTTGTATATCGAGAGACACATTTTCCCCCATGCCTGCTTGTATTGCACTACTGAGGCATGAGAACTAGAATCCAAAATATTACTTCTGTTATCTGAACCAGCTTCCTGAAACATCAACAGGCACAGTGTGTTTTTTAAGTACTTCTCATTGTGTTCTGCTCTGCTGCACCGATTCAAAATGGCTTTCTGTCTTGCTCCACTGATTTCATGGAGGTGGGGATTGATCTGTGAATCTCTTGCATGATATGTTTGAAATATTTATCTGAGGTTGAGCTGTCAGGAGGTGTCCAACTCACTCATTACTAAGCAGCAGAGGGAAGCAGCGCTGTCAGAAAGTTACCATTTTCTCAAGATATAGTTCTGTTTAGATTTTTATGGACAGCAGGTTCTGTACTTTGTTAGACTTTGTTCTGGAAAATCTAGGACTTAATTGAAACAGTCAAAATGTTACTGTAATGGTGAGTTATAAAGTAATATAAATTACTTGATTATGTCAACCCTTTTCCCCCCACTCATCCCTTCTACCTCTTTTCTCTGGGGTGATCATTCCTTCTTCCAATCCACCATTTCCAGATTTGTCCTCTTCAGTTGTCAAAAGCCAATTGTTACAAATCCAGTTTATCTATTATTGCTTCAATCACAGCATTCCACAGTATTCAGGATAGAGCTTTTTGAAAAAACAGTCTCCACAATATAGTTTAAGAGAAATATTCCAGTAATGTCCTAGGCACAGATAGCACTCTCTTTGCCTTTCTTTACAGGTAGTTCTGAACTTACAACTCTTTGTTTAATGACAAACTTTGTTCAAAGTTGTGGCAGCCTTGGAAAAAGTTACTAATGACCTGCACCTGCACTTATGACTGTTGCATCATCCCCATGGTCACATGATCACAATCCAGGTACTTGGAAACCAGCCCACATTCATTTTCCTTTTTTTATTAATTTATAATATAAAATACAAAAAGAAAGTAGTGGAAAGAATAAGGAGGAAAAAGGAAAGGGAAAAGTGTAGAAAAAAGAGGAAAAGGAAAGAAAAGGCATTGACTTCCGATTGCTTTTGGTGCAGTAGGATAAGATAATAACATCAAACCTCAACTTTTTACTTTTACATAGTAGTACAAACTAGCTACTTCTATAACAACAACCGTATTTGTTGTAAAACCCAAAATCAAAGATTCATTTTTCTACCTCAAACACAAAGTCCAAAAGCTGTTACCAAGTAGAAACAAAGGTAATTGTGGTTTTTTTCCCTTTAATCAAAGCAGTCAGTTTAGCCATCTCCGCTAAGTCCATCAACATTTGCAACCATTTGTCCATTGTGGGAATTAAAGTGTCCTTTCATTTTTGTGCATAAAGTAATCTTATTGCCATAAACAAATATAACACTTTTTTCTCCAAGTCTTTTGGAAAGAGTTGAAAGTACATTCATGACCATTTGTAGCATCCTGCAGTCACATGATTGCAATTTGCAAACTTTTGGGGCAATTTCTGGCAAATGACCCAAAAAAACTTATTGAAGAAACTGCATTTGTTTAATGACTGCATGATTTGTTTAACAATCTGTTAAGTCTGCATGAAGAGTCAGACGCGAAGAGTTCCAGCAAAGAGTTTATTCAGTGACTACAGCTCGAATGGACCCGAGTTGGCTTGGCTATGGCTGCCTCTTATAGCCTGCAGCCATAGTTGCCAGCCAATGGGAGTGCAGGGTTTCTTCCTGCACTATTTAAACCAATACCATTTGACATTTTACAAGAACAGTTCAAATAAACCAATAACATTCAAACCTACATACATAACACAATCAACATATAAATTGTTGTAAAATCAGATATGACTCAAATTATGAGAACAATAACCTATGATAGAAATAATAAGTTTGACATCAATCATGCAAGTCCGAAAGTACAATTCTTCTATTGCCTTTACAGCCCAATAACTTAGGGTTGGTTCCTCCTCAGCTTTTTGTTCCCCACATTATGCAACTGTGGACTATGCTTCTTCTTATCCAGCTGTTCCCTAGGCAGGATCTTTTCATCCAGTCTCCAGGGTCATTCCAACATACTGTTATAGTATGCAAATCAACTGTTCTTCAAGGACCCAATTATGATTTTAGAAAGACAGCTATTCCGTCTTCTCTTAACACTTTAAAGACTTGAAACCACTGTTTTATGATTTCATAATGAGGAGCAACTATCTGGAGCAATTGTGGACAATCTGAAGGCCTCTTCTTGTCCAAAGAGGAATTATGAACAACCAGACTACTTGCTGGTCTCTCATTCCATTCCTGTCATTGGCTCTGCTTTTAAAAGAGCCATCTTCCATTTGCCTGGAAGTCTGAAGTTTGTCATTCTTAATTAAGTGTAGCTTAGTGTTTGAAATTGTGTGCACACATTCCAAACAACAGCAACCAGGAAGAAAGAACAATTAATTGACTATTGTGTGAAGAAGAATATTATCTTTATGTCAAATTACTGAGTATTGATGCATGACCCAACTCTCAGCTTATTGTAAGCAATTCTTTTGGGGCTGTGCAAATAAATTAAAAGAAAAGAAAAAAGACCCTATCTGCCTTTTGAATTTTCTGCTCTTATTTTGTTTTGATTAAAATACTGCTGATAGCTAGTTATTATGAGATAACATAAAATTGAAACAGGCATATTTAAAAATGACCTGATTCAGATGATGACACAGAGATATTTTGTCCACTTTGCAAGAAAGGGTAGCTTTAAAAAAAATCAAAGAAGTATTTTGATTTTTTTTTCTCTGATATTTGACAAAAAATGTTTAGACAAATAAGAGTGATATGAATTAAAAGCATGGTATTTTAGTATTGTGGCCTTTTCTACCCTTATTCAGTTTCAGTGTGGCAAAATAAGATTCTGAAAAAAGGACCAAAAAGTACACTATAAAAACTAAGTTGAAAGAAACAAAAATAAAGTCTCATCAGAACAATTTGTATACTGATTTCTGCCTAGAGGTTGGTTCTGTCTCCATTACCCAGTCATATTTCTATATGACTGAGATCAAAGATGGTAAAGTCATGCAAGGGGATGATAATGTGACCACTAACATACCTACAGTTGAAGAAAGGACTAAAAGGAAGAAAGCATATACAGTCATCTCGATACCATTCTCTTTACATGGCTATAACTTTCCTAGTCTGATTGACAATGTTGCTTAGGTTCAGAACTTACAATTAACAGTAATACATATATGAACACATAAAGGATAAAGCATTCTAAGCCAAAACCAATAGAATCATTTATTAAATGGAAATCAACAGAATTAAATACAAAACAGAACATGGAGTTGTATATCAAACTGAAGATAAAGTCAAATACAAAATTGAACATAGTGTACACCAACTCTCTAACATATCCTGCGACATTCAGAGTTATTTAGAAAATAAACAAAACAATTGCTATACAGTAGACAGAGGAAATCTTCTAATAGTCTTTTATGCTCCCCACAAGCCCTGCACCATCATATCTAAGCAACAGGAATCCATACGACTACTAGATGGCATCAAAGAGTCATCAGTTCCTCCTTCAGATCTACAATGGTCATCCCAATCTCATTCTTTACAGGCAGTGGAAACTAGGGCAGCCCCTTCTTTTTCCACTGATCAGTCCCAGCATGATTAACTTTTCAAGTGAGTCAGCTCTTATTATATCATCAAAGTATGTCAGCTTCTGTTTGGCAAGCATGACTTCAAATGATATTTTTTGTGAGGTTCAGCCTAGGACTTCTTTGTTATTTTTGCAGTTCATGGGATGTGTAATAGTTGCCTCCAGCACTACAGTTCAAAAGTTCCCCTATCTGCCTTTTTCAGAGTCCATATTATTTCTAAAATAAATAATAATGTTTCATAACCATAGGTAGCAATTAGAAAATGATAATGTTAACTAATCTACGTTTGGTTCTGAAGCTGATATCTTTGCTCTTCCAGATGTTATTCATGCCAAACATTGCAGTTCTTCCAAGTGCTATATGCCTTCTGAACTCAGGGTTGCAATCACCACTTTGGTCAATTTTGCATCCCAGGAAGATGAATTACTTTTCTCATTGTCAATCTGCACTCTGACCTATGTGTTCTTTGCAGGTGTCAGTTTCTTTGTTTTCTTAATGATAATGTACAATCCTAATTTTTCACTTTCATGTTTGACTCTCAGGATTAGTCATTCCAGACCCTCCTTGCTTTCTGTGAGCAAAGTTGTATCATCTGTTTACCGGAGGTTGTTGATATTCCTGCCACCAATTTTAACCCCAATTGTAGATTCCCCCAAATGTGCATTTCTCATAACTATTTCTGTGTACATGTTGAATATTGGGTTGTGTTCCAAAAAATTGTAAGCTGCCCTGAGTCTCCGGAGAAGGGCAGGATATAAATATGAATTTTTTAAAAAATATTTATTTATTTATTTATTTATTATTTGGTCTTATATGCCGCCCTATCTCCCGAAGGACTCAGGGCAGCTCACATAAAAAAAAACAACGAATACAAAAGTTAAAAAGAATTTAAAAATATTAAATCAATTGGACCAAATAAATATTTAAAACCCTACCACAAAACATTTAAAACAACCCCCCACCCTCAGTCCAGGCCGGCTTGTTCAAATAGCCAAGTCTTTAGGTCGCGGTGAAAGGAGCGGAGGTCGGGGGCCAATTGTAGCTCCAGGGGAAGCTGGTTCCACAAAGTGGGCACCCCCACAGAGAAGGCCCTCTCCCTAGGGACTGCCAGCTGACACTGTCTGGCCGACGGTACCCCAAGGAGACCCTGTCTGTGGGCGCACACTAGGTGATTGGTATTCGATGCTGGCAGGAGACGTTCCCGCAAGTACCCCGGCCCTAAGCCATGGATGGCTTTATAGGTAAGCACCAGCACCTTGAATCTCACATGGAGGACAGCCAGCAACCAATGCAACTTGCGCAGGAGGGTGTAATATGGGAGTATCAGGATACCCCCATCACAACCTGCGCGGCCACATTCTGCACCAGCTGAAGCCTCCATGTGGTCCTCAAGGGCAGCCCCATGTACACTGCATTGCAGTAGTCAATCCAGGATGTAATGAGCACATGAGTGACCGTGCGTAGCACATCTCGGTCCAGGTAGGGGCACAACTGGTGCACCAGGTGCACCTGGGTGAATGGCCCCCTGGCCACGGCTCCCACCTGCTCCTCCAAACTGAGCCGTGAATCCAGGAGGATACCCAAGTTGCGAGCCCTATTTATGGGGGGGGTCACACCTCTCCCCCTATAACCAAAGGTGGAACATCCTGGACCACCCGAGATGCCGGTATGCATAGCCACTTGGTCTTCACAGGGTTGAGCTGGAGCCTGTTCCTCCCTATCCAGATCCGCACTGCTTCCAGGCAATGAGACATCACGGGGAGGGCATCACTGAGTTGGTTTGGGGTGGAGATATAGAGCTGGGTATCATCAGCATACCTCACCCCAAAACCATGGATGATCTCACCCAGCGGCTTCATATAGATGTTGAACAGGAGGGAAGAGAGGACCAACCCCTGGGGCACCCCACAAGTGAGGGGTTGTGGAGCCGACCTCTGCCCTCCTGCCAACACTGATTGCAAATGTCCTGAAAGGTAGGAGGAGAACCACCAAAGAACAGTGCCTCCCACCCCCAACCTCCCGAGGTGCTGCAACAGGATACCATGATCAGTGGTATCAAAAGCCACTGAGAGATCGAATAGGACTAGGACAGAGGAATATCCTCTGTCCTGAGCCCTCCAGAGATCATCCATCAGCGCGACCAATGCCGTCTCCATGCTGTACCCGGGCCTGAAACCCAATTGGTATGGATCTAGGTAATCAGCTTCCTCAAGGAACCTCAGAAGCTGGGATGCCACCACGCTCTCAACAACCTTCACCATAAAGCAAAGGTTGGAGACTGGACAAAAGTGGTTCAAAACAGCTGGGTCCAAGGCAGGCTTCTTGAGGAGGGGCCTCACCACCGCCTCCTTCAAGGAGGCCGGGAAGAACCCCTCGCTCAACGAAGTGGTGACAACTGCCTGGAGCCAGCCTTGTGTAATCTCCTGGGTGGCATACACCAGCCAGGAAGGACACGGGTCCAATAAACACGTGGTGGAACTCAGCCTTCGGATGGCCCTGTCCACCTCATCCGGAGTCACAGGGTCAAACTCATCCCAGATCGTAACAACCAGACCCGATGCTACTCTCTTGTCAGACTCTAGCCAGTCGGAGTCCAAGCTGGCCCAAATCTGAGCGATCTTGTCCTGCAGGTGATGACTAAATTCCTCGGCACATCCCTGCAAAGGGTCGCCCCCCCAATTCAAGAGGGAGTGGGCGACCCCAAGCAGGGCGGCCGGGTGATTCTCTGCGGATGCAATGAGAGCAGTGAAGTAAGAGGACCTCGCCACTCTCATCGCCACCAGGTAGGTCCTTGTAAAGGACCTCAACTGGGACTGGTCAGATTCAGAACGGCTGGACCTCCAACTGCTCTCTAGGCCCCTCCTCCATCGCTTCGTCTCTAAAGTCTAAAGCCATAAAGGTCAGTAACTCTCAGGACAGAGTCATATATAGTTCCAGACCAGCGCGGTCTCTTAGGTTCCGGAACATAGATCTACAAATAGTACTACAAATAGTACATGTGGGCTGGAGACACAATACAACCATAGCCCTCGCCCGGTGGGGCCTCCCTGGTCACGCCCATCAAAGTGCAAACACAACACACTCAATGGGCTAACCGTCGGGCCTTCCGCCAGGGCAGTCACTGGATCTTCCTAATATGCACTTCCCAGAACTCAGTCACCAAAACCAGGATACAAAAACCCGTGCCACAGCCAACCCAAAGTTGGAATCCATCACCCAGTGGGGGCCTCCCGGCCTCACCCAGCCAAGTGCAGCAACCAAATGCGCCTGCTGGGCTGACCACTGGGCCCCCCACCCGGGCGACTCGCTGGTCTTCTCCTTCACTCTGCTGCATCCTGGCACTCTGACGTCCCCAACAATGCTACTGATATCCCCAGGAGCCCCTCCATTGGGCATCCCTGGCAGCACCATCCACGCCTCCCTCAACTCCCACACAATCTTCTTCAAACTCTTTCGGCCTTCATCCTTCCTCCTTCCACTGCCTGCAACAGGGGCTTTTCCTTCAAACCAACACCGCTATAGATGACAGGATGCAATCTTGCTGAGTGCCCTTTTCAATTCTGAATCATTTTGTGTCTCTATGTTCTATTCTTACAGTGGCTGACTGACAAGAGTACAATTATTGAATGAGCTGGATGTGGTAGGATGATATTCCCAGTTATTTGAGGTAGTTCCAGAGCTTGTCATGGTCAGCACAATCAAAGGCTTTTGTATAGTTAATGAAGCACATATAGAGGTATTTGGGGTATTCCTTTCCTTTTTCCCTCACCCAATATAGTTTGACAATATGATCACACATTCCTCTTCTTTTCCAAAATCCTACTTGTACATCAGGCAGTTCTCTGTTGGCAGTTGGATGGAAATGTTGCTGGATTATCTTTAAAAGAATTTTACTTGCATGTGGTACCAAAACTATAGTTTGATGGTTGGAACAATATTTTGTATCACCTTTTTTTTAGTTGGATAAATATTGACATTTTCCATTCTTTTAGCTACTGACCAGAGTTCCGTACACTTTAGCAAAGTGGAAAATACAAATAGCTTAGACATTTTCTAGCTCACTATCCTCAAGGTACCAAGCTCACTTTCCCTAATATGAATTCAGTTCTCTCCTCAGATACAGAGACAAAATTCAAAGTTGTTGAAAGGGAAGAATAACTGAGTTCCCTGTGTATACCTCAGTTTATTGTAAGGCATTTTTACAGCCATGGTAGGGAACATTTTTGTTTTCATAACAGGTACCATAAGGGAAACAATTGTGTGTAAATGAGAGCTCTCCAAAGCTAATCATGGTTGGGGTTGGAATGTGGATTGATTTTAATAGAATGGATTATTCACTGACAGGAAGCATTAAAAGATTCTCTTGGATTGCTCTTAAGGCCATTTTTCTTTCTTCTGCTGAATTTTACATTCCAGCTTAATTAGTCCTTCTTTAGTGATCAGTGCAGAAGGAGACTTATGGGTACCTATCTGTGAAGATAATTTATAAAACTCAGTAGTTACCAGCAGCATAAGGTTAAGGAGGCAAGATGTTATATATGTAATTATATAGTTTAGGTAAGGTTATTTGTTACTACCAGGAAAGACAACTTGTAGATTTGTGGGAGTCTTGCTTAATAGTGCAATCGTCTTGAAGTCTTGGAATAAGGTACACTGTAAATCCTTTTTTCTCTGCCAAGGGCTGATCGTTCAATTAATTGCATATGTCAGGATAATGCAGTAGCTTTAATTCTGTAAGAGAGCCAGTTTTTAAATCATATTCCAAACTGGTTATTGAGTGTAACATATGGCAATTCTATAATGGCATCAGTGGTAGGTAGCATGCACACAATGTTCTATAGTCCAAGCATATGAATAATCTTTCAGAAAACAATGAAACTGTTAATATTTTTACAACCCTGTTAGTTAATACACATACAGAGAGAAATTGGTCCATGATGGATTCAATAGTATTTGTTTTATTAAGGCAGGCTTATTCTATCCCAATGATTTTTCATGGCACACAAAAATAAAATAATAAATAAAGCATTTGTTTTAAATCATAACATTTAGAAACATTAGACCTCCAACAGTTTCCTCCTGACCACAATAATCAGAGGTGTCAGTCTTGACCACAAATACCAAACTACTTCATAATATAGGTTCTGCTGCAGATATTTATCAAAATGTGTGTGCCTGTGTATGTGTGCATTAAACTTATGCACACATTTAAATTGGCTAAACTTACACTTTTTGTAAGCCAAGGGCATGAAGGTTTCCTGTACTCCAAATGGATTCTTTCAGATGTATTACTCTTCTCTATCTAGAATCCCTAGATAGTACAATTTGACTTATTAAATATTATGTCATGAATAGAATAGAAAATACTATTCTAGTACCATTATGAAATATACCGGTAGACAGATTTGCAATTGTGTTCAAGGCCTTGATAAACTAATTCTTTCTTGAGGATTTATCTCTAGGATATAAAAAAAATCATTTGGCTCTGTTAAATTTCCACATTTGCACACCATAACCATGATGACTTCTTGGTATTAATAATTGACACAATTTTACTTGGCATGGAATCCCTTATTGCTGTGACAAACCCAGCTTATATAATGCTCAGTGTAAGTATTTGAGCCACATCCTTGATTACATTTAAAACTACCATATTTAAATTTTAAGATATCATACACATATGCCACATGAGAAATATATACTGCATAACTCTAGGAATCAATTACAAAACTTTTACTGTCTTTTTAAACAAAAAATAAACTGTTGCCAACCAACTGTCCTTAATAATCATATAAGTTTCTCATACATTTAAATGTGTAAAAAAAACCAGAATCAATTAATCAAATTCTCTTCTATATCTTCAGGAATAATGAATAGCTTAAATGTTCTCAGTGGGAAATACTGAATTACTGTGTATGAAATCCAGTATCAGTAATAAGGCATATCTGAAAAAATAAGCAGAAAGTGTTCTATAAAGACCTATTAAGGAACATTGTTTAGGGTAATTCCCTTAGATAAAAGTAAATTTTGACAAAGTGTGTCTGTGGGAAGTGACATTAACAGCGGGTGTACATTTTATGACTACAAATCAAAGAAATTGCCATTTTCCCAGCTGTAGAAAGTAAGTGCTTTTTTTAAAAGGCAAGAAAAAGTTATTGTTGTTGTTTTAAATGTCAGCAATTTTGAACTATTTCACTCATAATGCAGAGGAATTAAAACACAATTTTTAGATTTTTCAGTGAAAGGCATGCTTAGATTCATATGCTTGGACAAAAATAGAAGTTATTGGATTTTTAATGGTTTTGCATTAGGATATTTCACACCGCCCATGATTTTCATCAACATAATCAGATGATGACCTGAGGTTATCTTTACTTCCCCTCAAAAGTCAAAACACTGAAAATGGGCAGAGACCATCATAATTCAATCACTACATATCTTCACTGAGAACAAGCCTTGGTAAAGAGAATCATTCAGTCTGCACATCTCTAAACTGTCCAATCCAGCTAAAAACTCCTCATTCATATTCTACTCAAAAATAAAACACCTAATGTCCCATGTCATTTTTTAAATTATTATTATTTTAGATTTTTGGCATCTTTGTGATCATTTGAAAAAAAAAACAAATCAAATTGTGGGTGATTGCTACAAGTAAACCTTTTCATATATTTTGCTTGTTTTTTAAAGCCTTATTGTACCCATAGTAATGAAATAATAGCATGTTAGATTTCTGTAATTCTGGGAATTTTTTCTCCTAGTGTTATTTAGTAACAGGGATCTGTCACACTCTTATTGAAGCACAAATTGTTTATTTATGGTACCGAAGTTGAAACAAAAGCCTGAAAAGGAACAGAGGAGTAACCTTCTATATTTAATTTACAGTGTACATGTGAATAATACAGCTGAATAATTTGATTCAATGTGAGTGTTTAGAAAATTTGGAGATTTGTAGTAAGCGATAATAAGGTGGCACTTCTTTATTGAGTTAGACAAAGCTAAATATATGCTACTTTGTAAGCAATTTCTTTTCTCTAAGTAACTTTGCTTCCCAATAGTTTCTCCTAACTTTCTTTTAGGTCTAAAATAATGAAAAAAATCGATTTGAGGAAGCAGACAATTGTTTTGCTCTTACTAATACCATATTTCTACTGCCCAAACAGGAGCTGTAACCATGGCTACAGTGGTCAAAGTTGGGAAGAGATAAAATATATTTTAATCAGTGCCTACAAAGAAGCATTAGGAATGAACCACTGGACTCAACAAGATGTGGAAGCTTATAGGAGGAAAGAAAGGAAGTTATGGTTTCCAGGACTAAGAAGTCAAGAATTCCTATAATGGGAAAATAGACATTCAGCAGTAAGGGAAAGAAAATGCCAACTTTGCTTCAGTTTGAGATAAACCACAACAGAACTATTCAATATCTTTTCTTAATCCAGTCAACTCCATTCAGACATATTAGTATAGAGATGGTTACAATCCAGCACAACTCATATGGAAAGTTGGTTGTTATTTTGGGACAGAGGGTGCCTTTAGATCAGTTTTGATTCCTGGAGACTGACTGGACAAGTCCTTGCAGTTTTCTTAGCAAGATTTCAGACATGGTTTACCATTGACTCCTTCCTAGGGCTGAGACTGATAGGTCCAACTCATCCAGCTGGCTTTGTAACTAAGTTGGCACTAGAAATGACATTCTTCTGATTTTTAGTCTTAACCACTACATCAGCTGGCTGTCTCATACTGGCTGTCTCATACTGAGATAGCCATGACATGATGCAAAAATTATATAATGGAGAGAACCTTAACTTTTGTGACCCACTCCTCTTCTGGACTTATAACACATCTATCCATTTTCTAGCAGGATGCTACACAAGAGCTTCATTTTGCATTTTCTGTCTTTGAATGAATTTTTTGCTCCATTTTCCACTTTTATTTTGAAGGTTTTTTTATCCTGCTTATTTGGACTCAGACAAAATGAAAATAACTCTTTCTCACTACTATTATGAATACACACACACACACACACACACACACACACAATGTCCCTGCACCTGCCTCTTTTGAAACATATACTTCTCTAAGTGTTCATTGAATTCATAGAATGTGCCCCTGCAATTAAGAAATGATACTTTATTATACATAATGTGTTAATATTCAGCCAAAGTGAGTATTACATACAGAACCTCTATTAAAACAAAACAAACATGCACATCAGGTAACTTAACTTAGTGTACATGGTTAATCACATCTGGTTACTGTACCAGGTTGTGATATTTTGTACCCATTACTTTTTGGACTAACCTGCTCAGTGATTACTAGTCCTTTAATCACCATGTCACTTGTTAGGCACTTATTGGATTTTTCTCTAGTATTTATTACTTGTACTATAGGATAACTGCTCTAATAAGTCTTTCTCTCAATGAGATCTCATGGATAGAGCTATCTATTGGACAGACCTGTCACATTTCCATTGCCTTTCTCTTTCTTCTTCTACTGCCAAACCAACAGTATTTTGTTCAAAACTGCCAATCGCTCTCCTTTGGTCAAGGAGATGACAATTATTTCCTTAGTGCTTGTTAATTGACTTTTCACTATAATGTGGACTTAAATAATTTTCCCATTACACTAAAAATACAGTGTCAAAGACATATACATCATATAATTTCAATTATACAGAAAAAAAGGATACTTAACAGATGTCTTAACAGATATTTTAACAGATAACAGATAATCAGAGTTGGAACAAATCTTGTAGGTCATCTAGTCCAACCCCCCACCCAAGCGGGAGACCCTATACCATTTCTGACAAACGGCAGTCCAATCTCTTCTTGGAGGTCTCAAGTGATGATGCTCCCACAACTTCTGAGGGCAAGCTGTTCTATTGGTTGATTGTTCTCACTGTCAGAAAGTTTCTCCTTATTTCCAGGTTAAATCTCTCCTTGCTCATTTTCCATCCATTATTCCTTGTCTGGCCTAAAGGTGTTTTAGAAAATAGCTTGATCTCTACCTCTCTGTGGCAGCTCCTCAAATATTGGAACACTGCTATCACGTCTCCCCTGGTCCTTCTCTTCACTAGACTAGTCATGTCCAGTTCCTGTAACTGTTTTTCATATGTCTCCAGTCCCCTAATCATCCTGCTTGATCTTCTCTGTACTTTTTCTACATCTTTTCAACATCTTTTTTATAATGTGGTGACCAAAACTGGATGTAGTACTCTAGGTGTGGTCTTACTGAGGCTTTATAGAGTGGTATTAGTACCACTCTTGATCTCCATTGTATCCCTCTCGATTGTATTTTCCCGGGTATTGATAAAAGGCTGATTGGTCTATAGTTTCCTGGGTCTGTTTTTTTCCCCCATTTTTGAAGATGGGAACCACATCAGCTCTTTTCCAGTCCTCTGGTAGTTTCCTGGTGCTCCAGGATTTTTGAAAGATATGGTGCAGTGGTTCTGAGATGACCTCTGCCAGCTCCTTTAAAACTCTGGGATATAGGCCCTGGTGATTTGTGTTCATCAAGATCAGACAGGTGTTCCCTTACTATTCTTTTGCTTATTTTAACTTTTATTTCTGGTCTTTCTTTTACAGTTATGTTTTTGGTGGGTTGAGCTATAGTTTCTTTTTGCGTGAAGACCAATGCAAAGAATGAGTTAAGCAGTTCTGCTTTCTCTCTGTTGCCTGTTACTTCCTTGCCATCTTCTCTCTTTAGTGGGCCAACTGTTTCCTTGATTTTTTTTCTTGTTATTTATATTAGCAAAGTTATTAGCAAACTAAAATATAATCTGATAAATTTACAGTTTCAGATTCAGAAATTGTTAAGTACATCATCTCCTGAACATCCATAAATATTTTATACCTCTTGCAAAGGATATACGAGGGAGGGAGAGGGAGAAGGAGAGAGAGAGAGAGAAAGAAAGAGCATGTACTTCCTAATAGAGAAGTTCTACAAGCATAAATGAAAAATAGTATATTATGGATTATGGTCAATGAATGTATTTATTTAGTATATGTATTTATGAATGTAGTGAGCTACTGAATGTATATATTTAGTGATTTAGTTTATTATGAATATGTGTTTATATTTTTCCCAAAAGAAAATAAATTTCCCTTGAGAATGAAATGCATTTGTTTAACTTTAATTCCATAACTCCTAGAGGTACTACCGGGGTAGAAAAACAATGCATTAAGACGTATGAACATACTGATCTGAGCATATTACAAGAAGAAACAGAATAAAGGAAACACAACTGAAAAGCAAAAACAAGTACTACCAAAGTAAAAAGCAGAAAAGAATAAGCAGATTAGAAGGAAAATTAAATACAAAAGAGCTCATATTTTAAGGTCAATTCAAACTCTTTGAAATGCATGTTAGGAAAGAACAAATACTGAGGCAAAGCTGAAACTTCTTATTTTGTTTATAGGTTCATACTACCGTAAGTGCTATTTATCTTTCTACTTTGTGAATTATATTGTGAAACAGCAGAGGACATTTTTTTTCTGATAAATATCTATAATCATTGTGCTTATGTATTAAATTTCTGAAATTGAACATCAGTGCTATGCTTATTTAGAGGGCTGTTGGAGATATTGCCTCCATATTTCTTCTGCCAATGAGTATTTGGATTCTTAAATATTATTTTCAGTAGACCTACCCTTGAATTTTTTAGAGGGCTTAATGTTGTGCAAAAGCCCAAGTATTTTTAATATTTACTGTTGATTCTGTAAAAGAATCTGTGTATAGATATGGGGCTAATTGGACTCTAAGATCAGGTACATAGGTACAAAGCATATATACTGTTCAGTTCAACAATGTGTTCTTTGCTGAAGTGTATAATGTTATATGATTATAATGATTTTTCAGAGTATGCAGTGTTACCAGACTTATAAGGAAGGCTTTATTACAAAGCAAAGTTTATATATATAAGCCACCTCCTATCAACAATGTATTTTCATCTTTATTATACCAAATAGGTCTCTAAATCTACCCAGTTTTCTTCTTTATCTCTATTGGAAAGCCTGTATTACACAATCTGCTCTATATATTTGCACAAGATGACAGAAAATTAATGCAATATTATTGCAAAGTCTGATTTATTTAAGATTTATGCAAAAGCCATCTTGAATTCCTACAAAATTGTATTCTGAATAAGGTTTACTTTTCTTTAAGAAAAATATTGGATAAAAAAGGGAGGACTAAAAAGATCTATAAAAACTACAACAAATTCCCACTTAAACATGTTACTTTCATCTGTTCTGGCATCATTATTGATACTGTTAGTAAGAAATATTGAGAAAGACAATGTAAGCAGAAACTACAATGAAATTTATGGGTCACATCTGACATAATAGCTGTGGTAATATAACACAGCTGATTCAATGAAATGTTGTCAAATAGGTAGCAACTTGGTTACTCACAAGGTGCCTAGAAACATACTGCTTCCTGACTCCTTCCCCCAAACATAAAAGGAATAATTAATGGTGACTATTTGGAAAAAACTGAGTATTTCATAAAAGTCTTTATAGCTTGTAGTGGGAGAAGAGAAGGGAGGATGAATACAAAAAAGCAATACAAATAAATTATGCAACAAACTATGTATACTAGGGTTTTTTTTACAATTGCTTACAGTATACTTTTGTCAATTTGTATAGAATGCTAATAGGCTTGACATGTAAAGCTTCATTCCACTGTTCAAGGAACAAAGAAAAGTTTTAGCCCACAAGGACATATTTTATGAAATATACTCATCTTTTTTTTTCTTAATGAGCTGAAACATTCTCTATTTTCTCTCCTGTAAAAAAGAAGAATTTGTCCTTTATTCTTCTTTAGCTCTGAAAGATATTCAGATTCATCTCATTTATTCTAGTGTACATCATCCTATGGTAACATGGCTTTTCATACTATGAAGACAGTATATGCTATTGTGATGACCCAGAGTATCTCAGAAATATAACAAAATCCAAAACATGACTAAAAGTCCTTTAATGCCTTCAACTTGGCTTCACTGTTTAATTGTTCACAGTGGAGGAGTAAAAATAATATTTCAAAGGCAAGAAACACAGTTCACATTCAAAGAGCTGATAATGAAGCAAAAGCCAAAAAACAAACCACATTGAATAAAGTTCCTCAACAGACCAGGATAGATAATTGCCAGCTTCAGCAAGATAATCAGGGACAATCCGTTGGAAGAATGCCAACCAAGATAAACCTTCTTTAGAACTAAAACACTAACTTTGACTCCAGCAATTCTAACTATGCATTTACGAACTTATATACATAGTTCCCAGCTGTAGGCCCTGAGGAGGATCATGGCCCTCTCCTCCTGAGTAGACTATGCTTTTCCCTGATCCTCTCCTCCCTGCGTGCCCTGGGATGGATAGGAGATGGGCCTGGATCCTCCTCTGATTGCTCAGCTGGCCTCTGCCCTTCCCTAGCCTCCTCCACCACCTCTGGTGCCACACTTCCACTCCCTGTTGGCTGTTCCTCCTCTTCCTCGGAGTCAGTCTCCACCAGGGGCATGACAGCTATCATTCTAACCTAAAGAAATAAACATAGCCCTCTGGAAGAAAGCGTTTGAGTTTGACCTAAAAAAAGAGTATTACATTCATGCAAAACCTCAGTACAATTTGAAGATTTCTTCTTTGTGGGAAAACATTTAAAATATGACTTTATATTGATAGCACTGATAATGCAGTTAACAGATGTTAACAAAACAGGTTAGCAAACACATTAGAATACATCTCTGCAAAAAGATGCAGGATAATCTGCTGATTTCTTCAGGCTTGGTACCTTAGATAAGACAGTGATTAAGAATAAAATGGATTTGACCCGATATGCTTGAGATTTCCATGGGCTACTATCATTACATGCACTTCTCTCCACTCTCCTTCTATATACAATAGATACTTAACAGAAATTTTTAAAAAAGTAAGGACTATTCACACTTGATTCTCTGACACTATCTCCTTAATTGCTAGAAATGCTGTATAAATAAAATTTTGTGCCATGTTCGTTGCAACCTTTTCTCAGAATCTTTCTGAGAAAATGCATGAAGACATCTAACAGGATTGCAAGTAATTTAATATTGAGATAATGTTGGACTGAAGACAAGGTTTCTTCCTGTGGGATTCATTCCTCTTGAGATTTTCTTCCCAAATCTTGCAACTGTTCTACTTAGATTATGGCAGCTAAATTTGGGAACTAACAATTCCAGGGAAATCAAGGATTTTCTTTCAGACTGTCCAACCTTCTCTGGATTAAATTGTTCCAGTCAACTTCCATGAGTCCAGATCAGAAGTGGTTTGGTTGTGAAATGAACCAGCCATGAAACAGATATGTTTGATCCAGAACACTGCGTCCAAATGGAGAATTTCATATTCTTGTTTAATTTGTCTATATGATTCATTTGATTTATTACATTTGATGACTGTTTGCATTTCTTTTGTGGTTAGTACAAATGCCTAAAAGACTAACATGTTATTGTTCATGTAGTTCTTCAAAGTTCCTCAGCTGAAATTTCTGTAATGAATGAATGCAGCCAATCAAGCTCTGCATAGCTTACATTGTGTGCGTGAGAGAGGGGGGGCGGGAGAAAGAAAGAAAGAAAGAAAGAAAGAAAGAAAGAAAGAAAGAAAGAAAGAAAAAAGAAAGACTATCATTAAGTATCTGGATGTTTGCCTTACAGCATTGGATAAAATAAGTTTTCCCAGAGATAAGTATGGCACTGTCTCTCCTAAAGTTCCAGAAACCTTTGAGAACCTGCTTTTGGTGCCAGTCCTGGAGTTGATGTAACAGATTCTTTGTTTATTCTTTCCATCTCTTCATTTCTTCCATCTTTCCAGCATTATAGACTCCTCCAAAGAGCAAAATCTTCACAATGTATCCAAATGAATAATTTGATCCTAGTAATTTGTGCTACAAGTGAATGGCAGATTTGACTGTTTTTTCCATTATCCATGGTTTTATCAGGAGTGTTTTTCAAAATTAGAATTCAAAAGTGTCAATAACCCTTTCTGTTCTGTTCTTTCAAATCCCAACCTTCATTTCCATAGAATGGCACAGAGAAAACATTGTTACCATGATTCTTCTCTATGTAGATATAGACACATTTCAACATCTAAATATCATTATTGGCAATAAGGGTCTTTATTGTTACACTATAAAGTTCTAATCTGCAGCATATTTATCCATTGTCAATCCTAAAAGACAAAAACTGTCAACTGCTTTTAATATTTTCATAGTTAATTCAAGATTGATTGTTGTACATATTGTCAAAACTTTATATTTAATCTCAGTCCCATTTTTTAAATGTGATCCTTGATTTTCATTACTGGAGCCTGCAGATCATTTTCACTTTCAGCTATCAGAGTAATGTCACCAAAATAGCACAGATTATTGATGTTTCTTCATCCAGTTTTAAACCACAGATATTTTCTTCCAATCCAGCTACTCTCAATATATATTCAGCATAGAAATTGAATAGGTTTATCACAATCCATCTTAAATTATAAATCAAGTTACAAAGATTTGAAAGGAATTATTATATGTTTGGAAATGTTTCACATTAAAAAACTAATATATGAAAGGATGAAGAAACTTGTTTCAGAAGAAGGTTCATAAATACATGAAAATGATATCACAAGATCAAAGAAGTAAAATTTGCTAATAGGTTAGAAAATAAAACAAATGATTCAAAATTTCTTGTAGCAAAATGGGTGTTCAGTGCTCATTTTAACTTTTTCTCATTTTTTTTCCTGAAAACTGACATTTGTTGCAGTAATTACTTAGAGGGCACAAAAACCATAGAAACAGGTAAATATAGATAAATAAATTATGATAATATAGTTTTTTTAATTTATTTATATTTTTCCCTGTGTGTTTTTCCAAAACAAGCACAAATGAAGAGATGCAACATTTCTTGACTTATAGCTCCACTTGTAACAAACATTAAAACATTTTAAAGTAATGTCAGTCACTATGTTCACCACAATTTTCTGAGTAAAGCTATTTTTATAAGCAAACCAATGTATACAAATTACATTTTAAAATAACAAAATAAATTTACAAGGAACGCAAAAAAATAAGTACTGCATATATTTCAAGCGTTTCTTCATTCCTCATTTTTCTGCTACTTCAGAATTTATAAAAAGCATACTATATTAAGCATTATGTTGAGAGCTACAGAATGTACCAAAAGAGATGATGGGACCAAGTCAAATTGATATTTGATTTTATGTTTACATCTAGTCGAAATTTAAATTACAATTTGATCAAAAGAGGGAAGATCATATGCAGTGCTTTTGAAATCTACACACTCTTGAAATCTCAGTTTGCCCTTGGTTGTTGTATGCTGAAAAAAGAAGAAAATCTGAAATAACAAAGCTATCCACATCAATCTATGCCAGGCTTATAAATGGAGTTAGCTATTTTACATAGCATCTTTGTATATGTGTGTGTGTGAACGCATGTATTTTGGCACATGGACCTTCATGTCAGTGGTGACCACTTGGACTAGTTTCTGCAGTTTACTTAATAGTGGTTTGGAAGTGGTTTGCCATTGCCAGCTTCTTAGGGGGAAAGGGGGGAGGGAGGGAGAGCGAGCGAGAGCGAGAGCTTTTTTTTTTAAATAAATCCAACCTTTATTATTTTAAAAGATATTTCAAGGTAGCAAACACATGCAACATATCATCATCCTTTTATTTTCCCCACAACAACCCAGTACCGTGGGATAGGCTGAAAGAGACTGATTGGTCCAAAGTCTCCCCAATTGGCTTTCATGCCTAAAGCAGGACTGGAACTCAATCTTTTGCTTTCTAGCCTGATGCTTTAACCACTATGCCAAACTGGTTCTTCGCTATCTACTTCTATGTATGTATGTATGTATGTATGTATGTATGTATGTATCTATCTATCTATCTATCTATTTATCTATCTATCATCTTTCAGCTCCTATTGGATTAACATAGTAGATTATTAGTAGGGTTCAATGAAGAGGCCTCGATCCTGCAATGGATTGATTCTAGATCATGATAAGCATGGCCACCTAGATAACTGACTACATAATTTGCAACAGCTATGAGAGACAGAGAAACTGACCCAAACTCAGCTAATGTATCTGTACCTAAGGCAGGACTATAATTTATGATCTCCTGGTTTCTCACCTAGTGCCTTACAAAACTGGTCTCAAAGCATCTGGCACACATATTAAGTATATGCATTTTATGTTTCATTATCCAAGCATTAATGTGGGACATCTCATCACATAACACTTACTCTGCAAAGAAATGACAAATAACATGAGTTTAGTTTCTTTGAGTTGGTAAGTATGCGTGTTGGCAATAGTGTTCCATACTGGAGGTAGAACCTTACCAGAAATATTCTTTCATAAGAACTATATGCCCTCTTTTCATCAATAACTAACTTGATGGATATCTTGGCTTCTATATGGAGGTCATTTTTATGAACAGCAATATTCTGTCATTCAAGTCTCCATCTGCAACCTAAATGTTACAAATCTGCCAGCTCTGTGGCAATTTGTGAGCAGCCCCTTCTAGCATTTATGGATGAAAATCAATAGTGGCCCATTAAAAATCATTTCTGTCCATTTAGAACCATTGTGCTCATGACCCCCTTTTTTCAAGTCATTAAACTTCCACCATAATCCATATGTTTCATCACAGCATGATCAGTTCAGTATGCAAGTTATTATACTTCTATAGCCCTAAGAACTAGGCAAATTTATGAAGAGCTGTTTTATTTGTATGTTAGGGAAAATATTTAGTATTAGGACCAGTACATTAAAAAAAATTATCATAAAAAGTAAAGTGAGTTTTAATAATGAAAAATTCTGCATGCACAAAATAAGATATGTGCAGAAAAGCCATATGAACAAATTCTTAGTATAAAAAAATGAACGATGATTCATTTTATTATCAACTTTTTCTAAAAACAAAAGAAAATGATCTTTCTAACATTAAAAATGTACAAAACCCAACTGAATTTTTTTAAAGCTTAAGATTTATCAGAAAAGAGTGAGAGAAGCATTCTGATATTTAGTTAAGCCTTTTGTTTCTCCTCATAAAGAACTTACAAATAACGTTTTTCTCAAGACTTCATGAAATAGCAATAGCACTTAGGCTTATATACTGCTTCACAGTGCTCTACAGCCCTCTCTAAGTGGCTTACAGAGTCAGCATATTGCCCCCAGCAAACTGGATTCTTATTTTACCATCTTCAGAAGGATGGAAGACTGAGTTAAACTTCAGCCAGTCAGGATTGAACTCCTGGCAGTTGGCAAAATTTGCCTGCAATACTGTATTCTAACCACTGCACCAAAATTAGTTATAAATCAAGTTATGAAACCCTGGGCAAGACTATTGAAAATATCTCCATCCAGCAAATTATTTCCTTCATGGTGTAGTATTAGACTAGCTATCTTACTTTTTATCTCTATTCTGCTGCCCATTATCTACATGAAATGCTTGAAGTTGAAATAATTAAAGGCCCCTACCTTTGAGACTGCCCACATATTAACAGCCCACAACACGGTTTTCAGGAATTTTGGAATATTCCACCCCTTTTAATAATCAACCAACCAACCAACCAACCAACCAATCAATCAATCAATCAATCAGAATAGAGCTGAAAATGACCTAGGAAGTCTTCTAGTCCATCCAACAAATTATAAAATAAGTAAGTTATTAATTTAATTAATTAAATTATAATTAAATGAAAAAATAATAATTTATTTATTAAATTATAAGTAATTTATTTATTTATAAATAAATAAAAATAATATAAATGTAGAAGGTAAATATTCAGCCCTTCATATTGTTTTTGGCTTTGGCTTTTCCCATTCGACTAGCATATGGAATTTTTTTTATTATTTTATTTTCTTAATACATATTTTATGTATTTATGTGCCTTTGAGACAGCGTTGACTCCTAAGCAAGTTCCTGCAGTTTTATTGCCAAAGGTTTTGGAAGTGCTTTGCATTGCATTGCTTCCCTAGGGCTGAAAGAGAGTGGCTGGCCCAAGGTCATGCAGCTGGCTCTGTGCCTCAGGAGGGACTAGCTCTCATGGTCTACCAGCTCCTAGCCTGGTGCTTTAATAACCTTTTTATTATTTTATTTTTTTATGCATATGTATGTGTGTGCTATTGAGTCAGTATTGACTTCTAAGCAAGTTCCTATAGTTTTATTGCCAAGGAAGTGCTTTTCATTACCTTGCTTCCTAGGGCTGAAAGAGAATGGCTGACCCAAGGTTATCCAGGAGGCTCTGTGCCTCAGGAGGAACTAGCACTCATGATCTACTAGCTCCTAACCTGGTGCTTTAATCACTCCACAAGTGGTCACCCCACTTTATTTTTGTTAACTGTACTGAATGACATGTATGCTTGCTATTATCTGCATATAGAAACTGAGAGTATGTTGAATACAAACTGTAAACTGCCTGTAGTAATTTTTCAACAGAAAGAAGCTGCTTAAACCATCAAAAATTGATTTTAGAAATGGCAGCTAAGTCATAGTTAGCTGTCCATATTTCTCTAAAATCCATGGTTGATGATGACATTTTCAAGACCACAACTAACCCATTTCTCTCAGATACTTTGAACATTTAAAACAAATGCAACTTGCATTAAGCACCAGAGGAATGGAGATAGAAGAGGACATCTCTCCAGAAAGAGAAAGAGAGAGGGGGAGAGGGAGAGAGGGAGAAGGGAGGGGGAGAAGAGAGAGAAGGAGGGAGGGAGGGAGAAACAGTCCACTTCCAAGGTTTCTTGAGCCACAATTTTATTTTTAAGTATGGACAAAACTCAAATGATGGTATCAAATGAGAAAGTGAGAGAACTACCATCTGGAAAATAAAATTTAAAAAAATCTGTTGAATAGTTAAATTAAAGAACAGTTGCTGGAATTGGGTAGTTGCTGAAATAGTTGCTGAAGCAATGGGTAGAAACTAATCAAGGAGAGAAGCAACCTAGAACGAAAGAGAAATTTCCTGACCGTTGGAACAATTAATCAGTGGAACAACTTGCCTCCAGAATTTGTGAATGCTCCAACACTGGAAGTTTTTAAGAAGAGATTGGATAATCATCCTACATGAGTAAGGTGGACTTGAAGACCTCCAAGGTCCCTTCCAACTCTGCTATTCTATTCTATTCTATTCTATTCTATTCTATTCTATTCTATTCTATTCTATTCTATTCCTATACATATATAATTAAATCATAGCACTGGTTCTTGCAAAAATTCATATAATATATATTATTAAATGTCATATTATTATTATTTTCAATTTAAATTGTAGACAAATCCTAAAACAATATTTCCCCAAAACGTAACTACCTGTCAGCTATCAATAGCAGAAATGAAGGTATTTGAAAATAAATTATTCTGACACTTTTAATTTTATTACAAGAGCAGTTCTCATTGAAATCTTGCTAATGAATAATAATATTCACAAGGAGAGAAAAAAGCTGAATTCATGAGGTAGAGCAGCAATGAATCAGCACTTTTATTTCAGGTTTGACATATATATTTCAGCAGTGAATTATATTACTGAACAATAACAGGTTTGATCATATTCTCCATTGGTAGGAGGAAGGGAGAGAGTTTGAAATCCATTTTCAGCTCACTTTATGGATGAATTTTATTTTGCCAATTTGTTTTTATCCAATTGCAATACAAGAAAATACTGTTCTGTTTCCCTATGCTGTTTGGCAATGCAAATGTACTTAGATTTATTTCTTTTTGTGAAAGGGTGGTAGACATAATATACTTCCAATGCTTTCCATTTCTAATTGTGTTCTATCAAGTGTGCTCTATAGAGGCCATGTGGCTTTCAATGCTAACTTTGTTAATCCTATTTGAAATCAAAATAGAAGGTTTTCAGTATGTGTCTTCCTTTTCCACAAAATATTAAGCAAAATAGGTTTTAAACTTCCCAGAAGCTTAAAGGGCCTCACACATCGATTTTATATAAATCTACAAATTTTTAAAAAGAAAATGGAGTGAAAAAAAATTGCCTTAGATTCAACACTGCCCAGGACTTCTGGTGACGCCTCGGTGTGGCGAGGTAGGGAGAAATACTTGTGCTTCTCCCACCTCGGGTTTTCCGTTCAAGAACGGCCGTTCGTGGCAGGGTGAGTCCAATTCGAACACCCTTACGAGGAGAAAAACTTGGAGCCGGTTTGGGAAGTGCGATCCCAAAAGGAAGAAGAGTTCCAAGTTCTGAACGGAAGAAGCCAGCTCCGCCAGAGCTGGCCCGAAGGGCGGCGCCACTAGAAGGAAGCTGAAGGAGAAAGTTGCAGATCGGAAAAGAACAAAGGAAGCTTGGTGAGGAATCACAAAAGACTGGAAAGACCACTTAGGGGATTGTTAAAAGGATTGGGCGAAAGCGAAAAAAGCGCACCATCCTAGTGACTACCCCAGGAGAAAATAAAGCGGAAGACGAGGTTATAGCCCCTTTCAAAGAACAAGAAAGCGAAAGTCCTGTGAGAAGAAAGAAAGTACCTGGTGAAAAGAGGTCTTGTCCAACTGGAGAAAGTGCGGTCGAGGTTGGAAGAGATCTGAGAATGAAGTGGGTGGCAGGCGAAAGAACTACTGGACACCGGGCAGTGACAGAGTCTCTGTGGAGGTAGCCATTGTGATAGAAGAAATAACGGAGAAAATCCAGACCAGAAGGGTGATTGAACGAAAGAACAGCGAGGAGAACGCCAACGCAGGAAAGAAAGAAGAAAAGTGGGAATCGGAAAACTTGAAAACTTGCAAAGATCGTGCGGTGTGACAAGGGTGCAAAGTATAGTGACGGTGTAAATTCCTGTGCACTCTAGAACACGGACAGACTAGCGAACGAACAGAAAGCCACAGAAAAGGGAAAGTTATAAAAACTAATCTAACCCAATCAACACTCGGAGAGTATCGCTGTTTACCAAAGGAGAAAAGGGAAAGGAAAATAAAAACTTTTCGGAAAGAAAGGTGGACTAAATCTGTCGGTGAGAAGACCATAAAGAAGAGTCCCACCATCGTGACACTGCAACTTTGCGGCCATTGACATTAGAACAATTAGAAAACTTGAACGAAGAACAGTGACCTAAAGAGTGGAAGTAGATCCTGATACAGCTTTACACGTATACCATTGAATTTAACTGTACCTTATATTATTTAATCTTGAAGAAATCTGATATAAATTATTAAATTATTAAGTATTAAGTTAAGGAAAAAAAATACATATATATATACATAGAAAGAGACTTATAATATAAATGAAAAGAATTCCATAGGATTGTTGTACTCTTACAAATGTTAATGATTTGAAATATTGATATTTAATAGCTAATATTTAACATATTTATTAACTAATTCTTAAGATATGCAATTGATCTAAAACTTTTAGCAAGATATTATTGAAGGAAAATAGTTAAAAATAGATTATTGACTGATATATAAGCTGTGATTTACAATAAGTAACTAACCTATATAGACCAATAAGATTTGATAGTTTTTCCTATTTTTCTTTTTCTTTATATATATATATATATATACATATATTTCCTTATTCCATTTGATCTTTTTTCTATACCCTGTTTTTCTCCTATACTTCTCTTTCTTCATACTCCCTTTCTTAGACTATTATAAACTATATGCAAGGAATGTAATGTGATTTTGCCCTCTGTCCCTCCCCCCCCCAAGATTATTAAGAAGGATACTAGATTTTAAAGTTAACGGAAAAAAAAAAAGACAGCACCCCCTTTCCTCCCGCGGGCTAGACTTAACCGAGTGAAATTATTGGAATAGAGGGGCCCCTAGTAAATGAAAATTGGAAACAAGACGTGGGGAAATATAAATAGAATTCTTAAGGAACAGCAAAAGATAATAAAGGAGATGTCAACAGCAACCACCACCATTACTAAAACAGGAAAAAGGGGTGACAATTGCAACCCCATCTACCCCACGGTGACCTCCTCCCAAAAACAATAGAAGGGATGTTGGCCCCGAGAAGCCCAATGCACAAACTTCCTCCCAAACGATACAAAATACACTACAGACATTACAAAATATGATGCTAACAATGCAAGAAACAATGATAAATAACCATGTAGAAAGCAAGAAAGAAAGAGAAGAGATGAGATCAGAATTAAAAAGTGAATTGGGAGAGATGAAGAACGAACTTAAAACCTTAGAGGGGAAAATAGGACAGTTACAGGAGCGACAAGGACAAATGAGGAGAAAATCATAACAATCACTAAACAAACAGACCAAACAGGGAAAAAGGTGGAAGCCATGGAACAAAAAATCAAAGACCAATACAAGGAAACAAACGAGGCCCTGACCTATCTAGAAATGGATAGAGCCTCATACTATTTAAGATTTCAGAATATACAGGAGGAAAGAGGGAAAACCTGACCCTTATAGTGGCAGAAATGCTGGCAACTATTTTGCAAAAGAGAGACCAGATGATACTAGAGATTGATGAGGCATATAGAGTCTACACAAGTTATGCTAGAAGACATGGACTCCCACGGGAGGTTCATGTCAGATTTCTGAAAAAGAGTCAGAGAAATAATTTATAGATTGACAAGGGAAGAGATAATAAATCATAATGGTAGGCAAATTATAGTACTGAAACAAATTCCAAGAAGAGTGAGAGAACAAAGAAAGGAATACAGATTCCTCACAAACCACTTAAACAAAAAAAATATTCTATTTAGGTGGAACGATCCAGAAGGAATCCTTGTAACATGGGAAGGCAAAAGAACCAAAATTGACAATCTAGCTAAGGCTCAAAGATTCTATGAGCAAACAGGAGGATTAGAGGAGGAATTGAGTAGTAGAGAAGAGTCGAAAGCAAGCCGTGAAGATCTACGAGTTCATATGAGAGGAGAAGAGAAAAAGAGGGGAGGGGGACAGAGAACTAACGGTTTGTGAAGAAGGAAGGAGGGAAGAGATAGGAGTGAAGACCAGGAGTCAAACAGCAGGTAAAACGTAATAAAGCTAGAAAAGCGACCAAATGGGAAGGGAATAAAATTAATATCAATGAATATCAATGGACTAAATAGTCCAAACAAAAGGAAAAAATATTTGATAGATTGGAAAGACAAAAGTGGGATATAATATGTCTTCAAGAAGTCCACATAAAAGAGCAGGATAAAAGATATTTAGAGAATAGAAAACTGGGAAAAGCATTCACGGCTTTAGCAGTGGAAAAAAAGAGGAGTGGTACTATATATAAAAGAGGATATCAAGCAAAACTGATATATAATGATACAGAAGGAAGAATATTAATGGTGGAAATAGAGATACATAACAGGAAGACTTTAGCCGTAGGAATTTATCAAATAAAAATCAAAAAGAATTTTATAAAAATTTATATGAAAAACTGATAGAGAATGGCAATCCGAGGATTTGTCTGATGGGGACTACAATGCAATAACTGATAATAGGCAAGATTACAAATCGAACACAAACAATACCAAAAACGAAATACTTTACCAAAATATTTTTGAAATGTCAGAGGAATTAGGATTGGAAGATGTATGGAGAAAAGAAACCCAGAAATTACACAGTATACTTTCCACTCCAGCCCACACAAATCCTGGTCTAGAATAGATATGATTTGGATAAATAGTGAATTAAATAAAGAAATTTCGGACACAAAAATCCTAACAAATATATGGGCTGACCACAACCCAATGTCTTTAATTTGGAAAGAAGGGGGAAGGAAAGGGCGAAGATGGTCATTAAATACTCAGATGTTGAAAGAAGAAAAATATTTGCAAAAAATTAGAGAGGAATTAATAAATTTTTATAATTCTAATAAAAAAGAAGATACATCACTACAGAACATGTGGGATATGATAAAAGCCTATATTAGGGGAATATCAATTGCATATTTATCAAATAGAAATAAGGAAAGATGGAAGAAACAAGATGAACTAATAAAAGAAATTGGAAAATTAGAGAACAAACAAAAAGAAATTAGACAATGAGCAAATTAGAGATGGACTAATACAAAAAAAACATGAACTTAATATACTTGAACAAGAGGAACTCCTTAGAAAGCTACAATATACAAAACAAAACTACTTTGAACATGCAAACAAACCGGGGAGGTGGTTAGCATATAAATTGAGAAAAGAGGAACAGAAAAGAACGATACAATGCTTAGAGAATGAAAATGGGAATCTTGAGGCTGACTTGGAAAAAAGAAAGAAATTGCAAGAAATTACTTTGAGGAATTATATAAACAAGAAAATGTAGAAGTGTCTAAAATAAAACAATATTTAGGAGAAGGAAATATACAGAAACTTACTGATGAAGAAAGAGAGATGCTGAATAAAGAAATAACGATAGATGAATTAAGAAAAGCAATTCAGAAGCAAAAAAATAATAAAACACCAGGTCCAGATGGATATCCAAGTGAATTTTATAAAAAGATAGGGGACATATTAAATAACACACTCTTAGAAGTTTGTAACAAAGTACTGGCTAAAGCCAAAATTCCCAACACGTGGAAGGAGGCATACATAACGCTTATACCCAAAGAAGAGACAAATATCAATCAAATTAAAAATTATAGACCAATATCGCTTCTAAATACAGACTATAAAATTTTTATGACAATTATGGCACAAAGATTAAAAGGAATCATTAGTGGAAAAATTAATACAGATCAAAATGGATTCTTGCCGAGAAGACAAATTAGACATAATATAAGAACAATAATAAACATATTAGAATACTATGAAAGTCATCCGAGTAATCAAATGGCTCTGATTTTTCTAGACGCACAGAAAGCATTCGATAATCTGAATTGGGATTTCATGAAACAGCAAATTAATAAAATGAACTTTGGACATAATTTTGAAGGAATGATAAAGCAATATATGACACCCAAAAGGCAAACATATTAGTAAATGGAGAGACCACTAAAATGTTTAAAATAGAGAAAGGGTCAGACAAGGTTGCCCCTTATCACCATTGTTGTTCATCACAGTACTAGAAACACTATTAATTAGAATTAGGGAAATGGAAACATAAAAGGAACGAAAATTAAGAATCAAGAATACAAAACACAAGCATTCAGACGATATGGTATTTATGATAGAGGAACCTTTAGAGACGGGCCCGATATTATTGAAAGAAATAAACGAATTTGGGGAACTAGCAGGATTAAAAGTAAACAGGGGGAAAACCAAACTACTAGTTAAAAATATAACAAATTTCAAACAAAAGAAACTCGAAGAAATTATGGGATTACAAATAGTAAATAAAATAAAATATTTAGGAATTTGGATAAGGGCAAAAACAACAATGTTATGGGAAGATAATTATATAAAAATTTTAGAACAAATTAAAAAGGACTTGGAAATCTGGAGTAAATTGCAAATATCCCTGTTAGGAAGAATCACGACAATCAAGATGAACATACTACCCAAAGTCTTGTATCTATTTCAGACAATCCCAATATTAACAAACAAAAAGTTTTTTATGGATTTGAATAGAATGACAATGAAGTTTATTTGGATGGGAAAAAGGGCAAGAATAAAGAAAAATATTTACAGGATGATAAAAGCAGAGGAGGATTGGGACTCCCAGACTGGGAAATTTATTATAAAGCTGCGATTTTGTTATGGATAAAAGAATGGGTGAGGCTAGAAAATAAGAGAATGCTAACACTAGAGGGGCATGATTTACAAATAGGATGGCATGCACTTCTATGGAACCCGACTGACAAAAGACAAAAACATACAACGAAACATATAATAACTCATTGATTAAAAATTGGGCGAAATAAGGAAGAAAAACTATATAAAAATACCAAGGTGGCTCTCAACAATGGAGGCAACCTTTAACAACACAATGGACTTAAATAAAAACTTAAATATTATCAGATATTGGATACAGATGGAAAATTAAAAACAAAACAGGACTTGGAAACACAAGGTATATCAATAGATAGTTGGGTTTATCTACAAATTAAAACAAGATACAACAAAGACATAAAGGAATATGGAATAGAAACAAAGAATACAAATCTGGATAAACTACTCTTGGGACCAGAAGAAAAATTAATATCCAAATTATATAAATTATTATTAGAACAGGAAAGAGCAGGACAATTAGTAAAAGGACCAATGGTAGCTTGGGAGCAAAATATAGGATACAAATTGGATCTGAATGACTGGGAAGATATTTGGGAAGAAAATTTAACATACACAAAGTCAGTGGCGTACAAAGAAAATCAATACAAAATGATGTATAGGTGGCATTTGGCCCCGGCTAGACTAGCAAAAATATTTCCCCAGGCAAACCCAAATTGTTGGAAGTGCCAGGATAAAACAGGCACTTACTACCATGTGTGGTGGACATGCCCCAAAATTAAAAAATATTGGATGGGAATCAAAAATTGGATTGAGGATGTGATGAACTGTGAGCTGGAGTGGAAACCAGAACTGTTCCTACTTGGAATGATAAAGAAAAAGCTCCCCCCAAAAGACAAATACCTGATTGCACACCTGTTAACAGCGGCCCGAATCGTTTTAGCTCAAAAATGGAAAGAATCTTCAATTCCGTCTATACAAGCAGTAATAAAGAAAATGTATGAATGTGTAGAATTGGAGAGATTAACTCTCAAACTAAATGGAAAAGAAGATTCAGATTACTATAAGGTATGGGAAATGTGGTACAACTGGGTGGAATATAAGAACGGAGGGAATGGGAATGTTGGAAAACAAGGTACTATTTGAAACATAAGAATCTACAGAAAACAGGAGATAGTAGATAATAGGTTATGTAATAACTTGGAAAACGAGATAAGGGAAAACTCTAAAAGAGGCTAAATCAAGCAAACGTTATTTGAAGAAATATTTATGACTATATATGATTGTAATATTACATGGGAAAATGCATACTCGATCTGCAACTAAAAAAGAAATGATAATGTGTGATGTATTTATGTTACGTGTGACTGTATGTCTGTATGTTATATGTTTTTTTTAAAAGTGTAAATAAACTTTTTCTAAAAAAAAAAAGATTGCCTTAATTTCCTCAGATAACATCATTGCATTATTGGCTACTCCTGCATTCTTTGGACGAAGTCAAATATGATATCTGTCTATCTATCTATTCAAGGCAGCATTAATTTTTGGTTTGTTTAATTTTCATATCTGAGATAAGCAGGTGAAACACTGAGAGGGAAGTCTTTACTCAAGTACTACCTATTAATATGTCACTTTCACCATTCAAGCTTCAGGTGTTGGCTGCACATCCAACTATTCTTCCAGGTCTTCTTGAGTTGGGATGTAATGTGCAATTTTTCCATCTCATGTTGTGAGACAACTTCTCCTTCCTTGTATTGCAGTATTGGGTAACTTCTCAGCATGGATGCAGGTCTTCTGGACATCCACTGTACCCTCACACATTTCATATATCTCTTCTTATTAGGCCTACAGTTGTTGCAGCATTCCACCAGTTCCAAGTTCTTCCGTCTTATCCATGTATGGTTTGTTTCAAAAACCCATTTATTGTCATATTGTCCTGGTTCCTCAACATCTGACAAGCATCTTGTTAATCCAGGTGATATCTGAATCAGCATGACTCTCTCAGTTATTGTTACTCTCATATCCAAAGTAGTCAAGTGAGCTGCTAGGTGGAGGACTTTGCTCAAGGACCCATATTAGTACCAGCTTGGATTCAAACCCAGTCTCTCACATCAAAACTCTAACCACTAGCTATTCAGCCATGTTTGTGTGTGTGTGTTCAATCAATCTAAGGCAACAATGGAAAGTTGGCATTGAGCCCACTACTCCTGACCCTAGTCCTGGTGATATAGACTTTGAACTGGAGCCTTATGTTGGCCTTATGACTCTAAATTTATTGTAAAGTTACATTAGCCAAATCTTTCAAATCTGAAAGTATATCTCTCCTCCATCATCTTTACAGTGTAAGATACTTGGATGAGCCTTTCAAAGATATATACTATTTCTTCTGTGAGCAGAGCTGCCTCTTTTCTGACTGTTGTGTCATCTGGGGCTCTTCTTCCTTTCTGCCAAGGTCATTCCCACATACAGTTTCACCCTATCCATCCAGTTCACAGGAACACTGCTACTACTAAGATAAGATTGAACAGAATGAAACTTGCATATCTACATGGAAAAGGACATGAGATGGGAAGTACTAAGTGGGAAAACCACTGCTGAGAATCAAGATTGTCCAATGGCAGTTACAATGTGTAGTGCTTGGAAATTTTAAGGAAAATTTAGAGCCCATCTGGGTTAATTCAGTGCTGGAATATTTACAAAATAACAAAAACAACAATTCCGACAATAATTATTGTCTGTTTGAATCCATCTATGAAGTTTTCTCAGAAACCCCAGTCTGAGAACTCCAGTTGATCTGGATGACTAATATTGCCTTGAAATGTGAGTCCTGGTAGGAATTCTGTCTTTTGAATTTTGGACTGTATTCATAATAACTTTGCCAGATGAAAATCTGATTGCTTGCTGATTCTGACACAAGGGACAAGTCATTATGGAAAATGAAGGGACATTTGTTCATCTAAACACAAATTAATGTAGTTGCTTCCTACTCTTTCCTCCCAGAATACTCTTTCCAACCTCAACTTACTTTATCTTTGGGTTGGCACTTTCTTTACACAGGTGAAAGTACTACTTTAGATTTTATGTCTTTATCTCTTTTTAATTTCTATGAATGTGTCCAGCATATATATACAGTGCCCAGAATAGATTTTGTGTCAATGAAGTTTGAGATGAGCAGTTCACCATCTCTAGGTTTTGATTTTTTAAAATAATGATCTTTTTTAAAATTGGTAAGAGATGGCAAAGCAGGGGGTATTCCAGACATAAAGGAAGGTATTCATAGGCATATTAATGTTGAACTGTCATGTTAGTGACTTAAGATCTTAAGGCAAAATTATCACTCAAGTAATGGTTTTTTTTCCAACTGTTCATGGCCCGATGAACAACTATTACAAGAATATTATTGGTTACTCTTGCATTCCTACATATTCCACATAATTTTAAAAAGCAGCATAATTCAAAATCATTGATTGTTCCATGCTTGGCTTCTCTGATGGCGTCATATTTCACAGCCATGCATTATGACTAAAATAATCATGGTTTTGACAATATATACCTTGTTGATGGTGTGTTGTTGCTCCATGTTATTTGGACCAGATTTGTAATATGCTTTCTCACAAGACTAAGGGGCCGTGGGGGCTCATGTGGTAAGATGCTGGGCCTGTGCACACTGAGGTCAGCAGCTTGGCAGTTCGATTACTGTGAGTGAATAAACCATGCAGGGACAAGAAAGGAGGCTCCCCTGAATGCCTACTGGCATTCAGGCATCCTGTGAGTAAAGATAACACCACCCAAAAAAATTCCTTTCACAGAGGCAGGCAGCCACCTTGGTAATCCCTGGCTAACACATGCCATATGCAAAATAAATAAATCAATAAATCACAAGAGTAGATGTGGTCACAGTCACCATCTGTACTGGTTTAAATGTAAACACAACCATGTGGTTTCGTTGAACCTAATTCCACCTGCCTTTGTGCTTCAGCAATCACTTCATTGTTTGTTAAATCACAGTTTATTGGTATCAAAACCAGAAAATTTGGTTAAATGCTCTGCATGATATTCACCAAAACCAAGGGGCACAAGAGAGGAAGTGCAGCATAACATCACAACATAAACTCCATCCCCTTTTTACCTGTACCATAACTTTGAATATAAAAACATAAGGGGGCTGATATATTGTGCATTGGGTGTAATATAATTGTGGCTAGTTGTATTCATCAATTGATCAGGGATTATATATTTTAAAAACTCTCAATAAATAACAGAGGGAAAATGGAATTGGATAAGAAGCTTTATATTTATACACATAAAGGAAAGAAAAATAAATAATGGAATTAGATAAGAATGAGCAAGGTGATTGAAAGACGGATTTTAAAGTTAATATAAATTAACTTTAGGAAGCCAGAATGGGGTAAATTGTGTGTTTATATGACACTACTTACACACATGCACAAAAGCATACATACAGTGTAATAGTGAATATATACTAGACCTATGATGAATTACAACAAAATTATTACAATGATCAGAAACACAAGACTGAATTAAATGCTTCTAATAAAAGCATTCAAATTGCCATTGTGAAAAATGACATAACAGAGTCAATGAACATTTGAACTGGTTGGTTATGATTATGACTGGTCATGAGTGTCTCAGTTTTGTTTTATTCAAATCAACCCATTTAAAATGATTTTTAAAACAAATAATTTTCTTCCAACTAGCATATTAGATAAGCATTTGTAAATATAATAATATTGATACGTAGTACAAACAAAATAGAGAAAAAAAATCAATCTATTTGAAGACAAAATTTACGTGCAATTTTTATATCTTGTATTAACATAAGGATTCTGAAATTAAATAGTTTGTATAAATGATCAATAGTCATTTTCCAATACTTTTTTTTCCATCCAAAGTTTGCACCATCAATAGGGCTGACATCCAAGGCCAAATACAGTTTCTTATTTTTCTTACATTTTTATTTCATTCATTTTTCATTCCATGGTCCTTACTTTTTATTTACCCCAAAGTCTAAGAAATACATTAGAAGTATATAACTTATAAAGAAATATATGTAGATGAAATTGTCGGCATTCTGTCATCAAGCAAATTGGGTTTATATTGTGCTTATTCTGTGATGTTCAGACTAACAAATCAAGGTATAAAAGGAATGGCTAGATGATAATGGGATAAAGAATCCCTGGTGTGTTCTGTCACATTAGAACTTCAAAGGAGATTATAATCACAAAGTTATGTCCCCAGGAAATTTTCACAGATTATATATTCCTTGATTTTATCCTTAGATTTACTTGTTTTTCTTTTATTTCCATAGCAAGCAAGAGAAAGTATTCATGCCAACTAGGAGAATCATCAACTAGTTAAGAAAAATCTAAAGGGGAGAGTTCAACCTAAAATTTTGCATTTATATAAAAATATCTTTTAGCAATCCAGTAAGCCATTTAAGAGATATTAGTTATTCTGATGTTCTTGTCTCTGACAATGGCCCTCAATTCACATCTAACATTTTTGAATCCTTTCTAGCACAACAGGGTATCAGACATGCCCTTACTGCCCCTGGGCACCCTTCGGCTAATGGCCGGGTTGAACGCATGGTACGCTTTACCAAAGAGAAGCTCCAGCAACTGGGTCCTGGGGACATCACTGAGAAGCTTGAAAAACTTCTTAGTGTTCAGCACATCACTCCTAGCCCATCTACTAACTTATCCCCAGCAGAGTTGTTGATGGGTGGGAAACTTAAGTCTTCCCTTGACCACCTTCATCCCACTTATGCACCCAATGCACCACTGGATTCCACTTCCAAAGTTCGTACTTTCAGTGTGGGTGATTCTGTATATGCTAAGAACCTTATAGGTGAACCTCTGTGGATTCCTGCTGAAATAACTCACATCACTGGCCCTCGTTCTTACAGGGTACAAACAGAGGATGGACTCCTCTGGAGCAGGCACATTGATCAACTTAGATCCAAGTTCCCTCAGGAACATCACCCCTGTCTCTCTCTGGTTCCCTCACCTGATGTCACTTCTAGGGGAAGGGGAGGAACAGGAGGAAAATCAGCAAGCAAGAATCAACCCCATGTGTAACGAGCCATTACAACAGGAACCATCCCGAACCCTGTCACAATGCCAAGATCCATCCTTAGAAGTGGAAGATTGCACATCACTACCTGACTTGGGTGCTGACATTGGAATTGAGATGGGTTGGGAGGAGAGACCAGATTCTAACAGTCTAACAGGGTCTCCTTTCACAGGAAGTCCCAGCAGGGAAATGTCAGCAGACACATTTCCCTCTCACTGGGTGAGAACGTTAAAACTTCTGAACCACGAAGGTCTCAAGCATTGCACGTAAGAGCCCCACCTATTTAAAGGAATACATTAGATAGGTTGGGGTTTGGTATGGACTGAACCTAGTGGGGAGGGGTGTTATGTATGTAGGTTCGAATGTTATTGGTTTATTTGAACTGTTCTTGTAAAATGTTAAATGGTATTGGTTTAAATAGTGAGGGAAGAAACCCTGCACTCCCATTGGCTGGCAACTACGGCTGCAGGCTATAAGAGGCAACTGTAGCCCAGCCAACTCGGGTCCATTCGAGCTGTAGTCACTGAATAAACTCTTTACTGAAGTTCCCCGCGTTTGACTCTTCATGCAAACTTAACAGGTTGAGTTGAAGTGGCTAATGGCATAATTTAGTTGTTGTTGTTGTTGTTGCTGCTGCTGTTGTTTTAAAAAATGGAAGGTGGTGGAGTTTAAGATTAATTCCCTAGTTTGACAACTTCAAATGGATAAACCTAAAAAGTAGCTCAATATAAACATTGCAATTTTTTCCCCCTTCTGGTTGATGATAATCCAGGTCACAACATAAACTAAATTGCTGGAGTACACAGTGAAGATTGATTTCCTATAAATAAAGACAAGAAGATGTAGCATCATTGAGGAATGAGTAATACCTCCTTAATGCTAACCGATCAACTTCTTTCAGTACTGAATTTTGGCTTTGCATAGAACAGAGATAAATAACCTGAACAACATAAGTCCTTGGACTCAGCAAAGGTTGCCCCTAAGTAACAAGCAGCTACTAAATATATGGGGTGTAATTATATTAACTACATTAAATCCAATTTCATTTAAGCCCAGGTGCTGCTTCTTTTTTGGAGTGCTGCCCTAAAGATGGTTTTCAAAGATCAAGGGCAGCAATCAGCTCCTCTCTTCTTTACCCATCTGTTTGCTTTTCTGCAAACATATCCAGCTATGACGATTTCCACAAAGCAGCAACGTTTTTTGAAAATGACATGTTGGTCATTCTGAAATTTATATTAGAAATTTCCTAACAATGTTCAGAAGGTTAAAATCCAAGGCTCAGTTACCTTGTTAACATGAATATATTTTCTTTTGCTTATATTAGAGAAGGGGGGGACCAAGAGACTTCAAGTTATTAGTTTCAGAGATGAAATTTCTATCCATTCTCTATAGATTGCTTTGGGTTGGTGTTTTCATAGCAGTTTTGTTATTGGATAAGAAAGCACTAAAGATATATCAAAAGAATTTAATCCTGTTTATTTCAATATATGCAACATGTAACTTGCTTTGTGAATCAATTTTAATGTATTGCTTTCATAGAGAATTGAATATGAAGTTACATTTTGATGTTTCCTTCACTTCCTGTGTTCTAATTGTGTTTCTTGAGAGAAGACTGTGTAGTGTTCATATGCGGATGATAATAAATTAAATAACTGTGGGATAAACTGCAGCTGATTTAACTTGAATTGGCACTAACTGACATTTTCATTGCACCATTATTTTTCCTACATCCCATTTTTTTCTAATGTAAGCATTGAATTTAGAACTAATTTTCAAATCTTTCACCTTTCATATTACTATTTGTCTGATTAATGCATGATACATCCTGGAGACTAATTTGTTTATTCCTGGTGGACTCATTAGGAAGTGCTGTATGCATAAGAGATTAAATTTTAAGAGAGCTACCTTTTCCTGATTGAATCATACATTTGCTTCTCAATGCTTGAAAGTCACACAAGCTACCTGTGGTGTTCTAACTTCTTTTTAGTAGCCCAGGTCAAACTTGTAACTGGTCTCCTCTACATATATAAAATTATTCAGTGCCATGCATGTATTTCAGAAACCTTAAATGCACTTTTCTGAAGTTTCATTTTCTACTTCAAATAGACTGAAGAAAATGGGGGCTTGATTAGCATATTTTGGATACCTTTTGTCAACTTTCATGTTAGTGACTTGTATTAGTTGTCATATCATGTTATATTGCATGTAAAACACCTGATTGTTGAACTATTTGTTGTTCAGTCACTAGATCATGTTTGACTCTGCATGACCACATGGACAATAGCACTTTAGGATCCTGGATTTGCACACATTCATGTTTGTTTCATTGATGACAGTATATAACATCTTATAAACTGCAGACTCCTTCTTCCTTTGCCTTCAATCTTTCCCAACGTCAGGGTTTTTTCCCAATGAATCATCTCTTCTCATTTGGTGACCAAAGTATTTGAGCTTCAGCTTCAGAATCTGCCTTTCCAAAGCTGGTGAAGGTTAATTTCCTTTAGGATGGTGAACTATGCTCACATATAAATTTAAAACCATAAATCCTGCTAGTGCAGCTCAGTCCTACTTTCCCTGGAATCAGCAGTTCACACAGGTTCTTTACTTTGCTGCTGGTTACCTTCTTCAGTATATCACCAATTTATTACAAGAGGTTAGTTTACAAGTTTAAAAGTGCTCTTGAGAAAACAGTGTGCATAAACATTTTTTTTCTTATCTTTTTCTGAAAGGGATATGGATTCAGAACATGTAGGGGCTGGGTCTAAGTTTCTCCTCATGATTGTCATGGAATGTGTAGTCGCATAATGGGACATTTTAGCAAGCTCAGAGCTTTTCTAGTAAGAGATCCCAATCAAGAGACTGCATAGTCCTGAGCTGGAAGGGAGAGAGGGGGAAAGGTTCAGGGAATATCTTAGAATATAGCTCAGAAAGTTATAACTTTAGTTTGTCAAAATTCTGCCCACTAGGTATAGGCAAATAAAGGATTGGACTCAATTGGATGTCATTATCTCATTTTTGGGGTTAGAAATGAATCTGCAGCAAATCATTCATTCATTCATTCATTCATTCATTCATTCATTCCATACTGCTTTTCAGCATGAAAGTAAAGCAGGTATTGATCTCATGCCTGGATGTAGAGTCCTGAACAGGAATATTTTTCAGCTATGTCCCTGTGATGTTGTCTTCATCTGATCCTTGGCTGGGGCAGGAGAAAGTTGTCCTTTAGCACTTGTACCAAGTGCTAAAGTAGCATTTTACCCCTCACTACCATCCAAAGGCCAGTTAAAGATGTTGAATCTCTTAGGGAACTAGATAAATGCTGCAACCAAAACAAAAGGAAGTGAGAGAAGATAGAGATGTCATTGGGACCACAAAGTTTAGCATAGCCAGTATAGTTTTCTGCTGAGTCAAGGGTGCCTTGAGTCAATTCAATTCAGCAATGGTGCACTTCAATTCAATAATGGAGCAAACACTCTCAGATTAAAAGCAAGTAGATCTTTCTGTGTTAGATGTGTTCAGAACAGCATAAATAAAGCTGCAATGGACTGTTCAGAGCCAGATAACAATTCCAGAGACAGTTGGAAAAGACACCTGCACATTCCTCAGTTGTCTGGGAAACAGGCAGCCAGCCACTGATTTAGAGCAGGGGAGATGGAAAAAAAATTAAAGCAATCTCTGCATTAATAAACTGAAGGATAAATTGGGTTCTAAACTGAAAATAATCCAGCTGTTGAAAATTCTGTAACATTATTCATTTCCTTTCGATAAGTCTTGCTCAATAGAAAATCTTGTCCTTGGCTACAAAATACCCTGCTATTTACATTTGCAAAATTTGGAAAGGAAGGAAAAAGCCAGCATGCATGTATGAGTCTTCACACATTTGGAAGATTACATGAATAGATGAAGAGGCTCAGATTTGTTCCTCTCTTATTTTCCTCACAGCCATTGAATTTCAGTTCCTGCTTGATCTCCAAGCATAAATCAAATGAATTCCCGTTTCCCATACAATTTATTTCCCAACATAACATATTTATTTTTTTTCATTCACTTAAATGTTTCTTTTTTTAAACCTTGCATTTTTACCAAAATATTTGCTCTTGTACAAGTTGAAATTTTGAAGCAGAGCTAACAGTTAGGAGAGACAATCTGAGAGATAAATTTTTCAACTAATGGAAGATCATACAGATTCCTGACAAACCTAGCAGGCAACAGGGAATGAGAGGGTCAGACATACTGGACTTAATTCTCACTAACAGAGATGACATGATAGAAGGCATTGAACATTAAATGGAAGTGACCATGCAATATTGGAATTCAACATTAGCAAGCACAAGCAATAGAACAAAATCAAACTAGAGTCTCAGACTTTAAGAGAGCTGATTTCAATAACCTTAGAGCTTGGGAAGGATTCGATGGATGAGAATCCTCAAGGAGAAAACAATCCAAAGAAGAAGAAAAATAAGAAATGTCAAATGAACTAGCATGGCTGCACAAAGCATTATCTGATAAACTGAAAGACAAAAAGAACAAATATAAAAAGTGGAAAGATAACTAAGGCAGAATATCAGCAAATAGCACAAACCTGCATATGTGAAGTAAGGAAAGCGAAAGCACAAAATGAACTAAGGCTTGCAACAAAGTCAAAAACAACAACAACAACAACAACAAAAGCTTCCTTCAACATGTAAGAAAACAATAAAAAGTCAAGGAAATGATTGGTCCATTAATGGCAGAAAATTGCAAGAAGATGATGAGCAGCAGGGAGAAAATAGAACTGCTTAACTCATTTTTTTTGCATTTGTCTTTACACAAAAGGAAAAACAGTATAACAAAAAGTATACACAAGTATAAAAACAACCCATGAAAAAAAACTGTAAAACCTGGATTAGGAATGCAAGTCAAAATAAAGAAGTAAATGGTAAGAGACATCTATCCACTCTAAATGAGTTCAAATCATCAAAACCAAATGGATTACATTCCAAGGTTCTGAAGGAACAGGCATAAGTGATCTCAGAACCACTGACCCATATCTTTCAAAGATTCTGAGCACTAGGAAACTAACAAATGCGTGGAAAAAGGTTGATGTAGTTCCCAACGTCAAAAAAGGGGAAAAATCAATTCAGGAAATTACAGACCTATCAGCCGAACATAAATACCTAGGGAGTTTTTTGAAAAGATAATCAAGCAATAAATTGGCAAACACGTAGAGACAAAAAATATCATAACCATAGAACATAGAACATGTTTAGAACAGACAAATTTTATTGTATTCTTTGACAATGTGACAAAATTAGTGCACCAAAGAAATGCTGTGGATATAATTTACTTGGACTTCAATAAGTTACTTGATAAAATAGACCACAACTTACTACTTGATAAAATAGAAAAATGATGTTTAGACAGCATCACGACTAGATGGTTTTGCAACTGGCTGACCAACTGTACTCAATGCTACAGCTGTCAAAAAGCCAATAGAATTCTAGGCTACATTGATAGAATCAAGATCACATGAAGTGTTAATACCCTTTAATAATGCCTTGATAAAACCACATTTGGAATATTGCATCCAGTTTTGGTCACTAAAGTATAAAAAAGATGTTTGAAGCTCTGGAAAAAGTGTAAAGAAGAGCAACAAAAATAATTAGGGGCCTGAGGCTAAAACATATGAAGAATGGTTTCAAGAATTAGGTATGCAGGAATTAAGTTTAATGAAAAGAAGGGCTAGGGACCCAAATGTTGATTGAACTGAAGAAGTTTATTGAATGCAAAATGTATTCAAGCAAAAACAAAGAAAACCCAGTTGCTTTTTGAAGAAGCACCTTTGGGACAGCCATGACCTGGACAACTGAGAATCTCCATAGACAAGTATGAAGGTTGACATGACAGCAGTGTTCCAATATCTCTGGGGTTACCACAAAGAAGAGGGAGTCAACCAATCCAAAGAACCTGGAGGCAGAACAAGAAGCAATGGGTGGAAACTAATCAAGGAGAGACGCAACCTAAAACTAAGGAGAAATTTCCTAATAGTGAAAACAATTGATCAGTGGAACAACTTGTGTCCAGAAATTGTGGGTGTCCCAACACTGGAGGTTTTTAAGAAGAGATTGGACAGTCATGTCTGTGAAATAGTGTAGTGCTTCCTGTTTGAGCAGTGGGGTGGGGTAGAAGAAGACCTCAAAAGTCTCTTCCAGCTCTGTTATTCTATTATGATAAAACAATTAGTTTCAAGTAACCCTACAGATTCATTTCCATGTTCCACATCATTCAAAAAAGTTCATGTAGAGAATGATTCATATTATGTCCATCACGCTGGGAAAAACACTTTTGTTCCACTTTTTTTCCTTCTGTGTCCCTTATTAAAATAATATGCATATATAGTTTGATTGTTTGCAATTCTTTGTGATGGAAACTATTACACTTGAATTCTCCAATGTTAAATACTTGTTTGAGTGTTTGTAAGCTCATGTTTGTGTCATCACTAACATTGATTTTAGCCACCTTGTATTCTATTGGCCTCTTTTTCAATTGCCTTAACTCTGCCAAGCATCACGATCTTCTCTAATGGCTTTTGCTTTCACATTATGTGTCTGAATTATCTAAGCTTTAGCTTCATTATTAGTACTTCCAGTGAGCAATCAGGAATTGAGTGATTTCTTTCTTTTGCAATACAGGGTATTCCCAAGCAGTCTCTCCAACACCACAACTGAAGGGTTTGGATTTTTTTTTCATTCAGCCTTTTCTTATTATTCATCTTTCACAACATGTTGCAACTGGAAAACCATGCCCTTGACAACACAAATCTTTATTGTTAGTACAATCTTTCTGTTCTTTAATATATTTTATATAGAATTTTTATTGTAATGGTCTTTATTTCATAGCTGTGGGCACCATTCTTCTAATTTTTTTAATATTTTGGAACATAAAGTCTGGTATCACAGGAGTCACAAAAAATTCCATTATTTTTTGTGACTCCACCTCCTTACATTGGGTTGGTATCAACTATTGACATAGTTTTAAGCTCTTTTCTTTTTTAAACATTCTCTGCAGAAGAAAGAAGAAACATGAGATTCCTTAAGCAATCCAAGTGTTATCATCAGCATTTCTGATATTATTTTTCATACCAATTTTAATGTCTATTTATACTGTACTTCATCCAGTATTTCTCAAAATGTACTCATTGTTTAAATAAAATGGATAATATACTAGTTTACAATACTGAAATATTCTGTTATTTAAAATATTTAAAACTGTTATTTGCTTTATATGCCATTCCAGCTATTACTTCCTGATCATTATACATATTTTTCAATATGAAATGACTTAGTGTAGTCGTATTCTTAAGAGCACTTCAGAATTGGTTATGGGGGTGTCAAACTCCCATTATCAAGGGTGTCAATCTCTTGTCATCATGGCAGCATCACATGCTATATTGGGACTTTTTTCCCCTTTGCTAAACCAGGTGTGGGCATGGCCAGCACATGATGCATCTGGCCCATGGGCCAGGAATTTGACAGCCCTGGTTTACACAGTAGAAAAGCTTTGTATAAGCAATGTAATAAACAGAGGTCTTTTGGAACTCGATAGCCTTTTCTATTATCCATCAGGTATCAGCAATGTAATCTGGAGAGTCCATGCCAGTTTCAAATCTAGTTTGTATATCTGGTAGTTCTCATCAGTCGGTAAAACAAGGACCCAGATTCTTGGGGGCAATATGCTGACTCTGTAAACTGCTTAGAGAGGGCTGTAAAGCACTGTGAAGTGGTATATAAGTCTAAGTGCCATTGCTATATTTGAAATGTAAAATGTAAAATCTTGAGCATTGTCTTACTAATAGGTGAGATAAGTACAATTGTTCAGTAGTCTGAATATTCTTTAAACACTGCCCTTTTTTGGATTTTGGAAGAGATCTTTTCCAATTCATAAGCTAGTTTTCCACACCTGATTATAAATTGCAAATGTTACCACTGTAACATTTTAAACAGTTCAAATCTTATTTCAGCAACCCTTTCAGCTTAGACATGAGCTATTCTTTTTAGAGCCTGTATAATTTTAATTTCCAGAATATCTAATTGTAGTTTAGTAATTAAATGTTCATGCATGACATCATCTTCTGGGATCTTTTTTTCCATTCCTTCTGTATAGTTGGTCCTTTTCTTCTTATTTCCTTTCTCTGGTCGATAGTTCACTTTTACCATATTTATCTTTGAATTATCAGTTTCCTGTTTTGTTTCCTGCATCAAGCCCCAATTTTGCTGTAATTGCAACTGCTATTTTATTTATAACTTTAATAATTGAACCCTGCTATAATTAGTTGCAGCTTTCAGGGGGAATTTCAAAGTGAACACTGAAGTGAATGCTGGCCCATAAAAAAAACCTGTATCCCTGTCTTTAGTTTCCATAGCAGATTTCATGACTATGAAAATTATAAGAGTAACATGAGTTTCTTGCTGACCAAAGACAACTTGTCATACTGAAAGCTCTGATCAATACACACCCCCCCAAAAAAACCCAAAAGATAAAATATTTCTGTTCCTCAGCCCCATTTTGCTTTTAAAAAAAACCAATAGAACAATTAATAATGATGGCTTCATTTTATGCTTTGGGAAAAGTCAAAAGTTAGAAACAGTCTGAATCATAAGGCTTTCCTTCCAATGTCAGAACACAGATACAGATATTTATATGAGAATTTCAAAAAGGACTTAAGAATATATATTCCTTCCTGAATTTTGATTTCTTGCTTTTCCTCAGTGGGGAGATTCAGTTTACATCATGACTATTTGACTTCCCAGGGACTATAAGATTACAGCCTCTGGTTCTTATCCTATGCACAGTTATGAGGAGTTAAGTCACTTTGAAGCAATAGAAGACATGCTTTGCAGAAAATATACATAGGATTTAACTATATTTAATTACATCATATCTATTTATCCATATATTTATGCCATACAATTTAACATACAGTAAATTCTTATTCATGGTAACTATGCTCCATAAAGTCATTATAAATACTGACTTAGTGAATACCATTTTAATATTTGGTATTATTTTAATACCAAGTTTAAAATAAGACATGTTTTTATAAAGCTTTGTTAATCCTTTGCAGACTTTTTGCTGACATCAGACTAAAAAGTTGATGATTTATTGATTTGCATACAGATAAATTATGGGGAAAAAAACAGATGTTTGTTTATAATCTTATAGAGAATGAAGAGTTATTCAATTTTCTGTTTGATCAGAAGTCACTTTTTACATATCTTTTCTTTTTTCTTTAAACATTTTTCTTTCTTACTATTTTAATTAAAACTATCACTAAAATTATTATTGTTTTAAAAAAAATTGAAGATGTCTGCAAGGATGGCATGTCAACATCTGACAATTCTATCTCATGAATTTAGTTCCTGCAACTTATTGATGCTTTTGCTGATTTTCCTTTCTGAGTTGGCTTAAAAAATTGCAGCTTTAAGGTCACATTTAATGTCACTGAAAAGTTTTTTTAAAGCAGAATTCTATTTCTATATTCATCATTACTAAAAGAATGTCTTGCTTTGCCATCTTGTCCAGGTATCCATTGGTGGGTTTTATTATCTTTTGCCCCAAAATTTTCTCCACATCTTTTTCTTTTACATTGCTGAAGCCTTCCTTTTTCAGTTATTTGTCAGGCAATGCACATTGTCCTGCTTTAGGTTTTAATTACTGACTCACACACAGTAGATATGATATCTCTCAGTTTACCCAAGGTGAAGAGGCAAACCAAAACAGAGTCTCAGTTGCTTGCCTGAATGATTTTCTCTCTTTCAAATAGGAACATGCAGAGGAAGAGTTGAGAATGAGTCAGAATTTCCAAGGATTGGGTCAAGGTTTTCAATCAGGCTAAAGGACAGAGATTCAATGTTTTATACATGCACAGGGACATCACACAATAGCCAGAGACATTGGTTCAACAAAGAGAACATGGTCAGAGCTGCTTCTTAAATCAGACTTAATCCAACTGTCATTAATCAAGAAATTTACTCCCTCCTTTGACAACAAGGCTAATAGATATTGCTCTGTTCTTTGCTCTACTTGCTGAGTGTGGGGGTTGGGAGGCTTGATATCATCAAAATCAACTGACTGCTCCAGTGGCTCCTGTGTTGATCATTCAGGTGATTCTTGGTTTAGATCTCCTAAGGTTTACATTGTACAAGTTCTGCTGGAGTCTCTTCCTCAATGTCTGAGGTCTGGCTCACGACCCTCATTATGTTTTTGACACTTTCCTTTATATTTTTTGTAACACTTTCAAAGCCTTCAGAAATGTTCATGCAGTACATCCAAACTTCTTTTTTTATGACAGTTATTGATAGTAGCCTGCTTCTGATCCCAGGCTGTGCCAGCATAATCAATGAGGGAGCATATAGTGACTGACCTTTAATACTCCGTCATGATGTTTCCTTGTTGGCACAGAGGGCCTTGCAAGCCTTATTATAAAGTTCCCTTGTGTATTGTGCCTTGAAATATTTTATTATGCCCTGACCAAGGGATTAGATAAGAGACATTGTTTTTCAGGACATGGAAAGGAGTGTTTATGTTGGGGTGGGCATTTTCTAATTCTTCATAGCATTCTGAGGTAAAACAGTTGTGGAATCAATCCCAGATTATTTTGGGTGTCATCCCTACTTTTTGCTCTACCTCTAATGGAATGACATATGATTCAGGTTTTTCCTCTTTGTTTGTGGATTTGGGGATATCTATATTATTAGGGTTTGCACCTAAAGTTGCTCTTGGCATGCATGCACAATATTAAGCTTGTACAGTCTCAAAATATTTAAAGTCAGGGTCTTTGTAGGTTATTTATATTGTGTAGGTCCATTTACCTAGAAAAGCAAGCCAATGTCATCAGTGTTGAAAACCTGCTCTTTCACTTTATTATTTTCTTGTATAACACTTATTGGATACTCTTTAATTTCTTTTGCAGCCTTCTGATCTGCAGAGTTTGCATGTTGTGATGATTTATAAGAATAATTAATGGAGACAGGAGAAAGGGCTACAAATAAGATAACTGTCATGCAAAAGGTATCTCAGTCCAGAAACAGAAAAGGGGTGTGGGAAGCATATCAAAATGGAACTTTTAGTTTTCTGTAGACTAAAAGTAAAAATAATTTTAGACTTGAAAGATGTTGTTATCATAACCTCTCCATAAATGTATTGTTAATATTGATGGCTTGTGCTTCTTATCTGGACTACCTCAAGAACCAGTACAAATTTAACATTTTTATGCCATATTATCTTTTGAAATATGCAAACTAACTGGCACTAGCCAAGAAAGAGTTTAATGTGTCCTGAGCCTAGATAACATGACTTGCATTGTTGGCTTTCAGCCTCACAACACCACTGTCCCCTATGCTTTTATTATCATTCATCTCTCATGAATCCACAAATGCAGCCACTTTTCCTTTTTTTTATGCATCACACACACTGGTGGGATTCAAAATATTTTACTACCAGTTCTGTGGGTGTGGCTTGGTGGGTGTGGTGTGGCGTGGCTTGGTGGGTGTGGCGTGGCTTGGTGGGTGTGGCAGAGGAAGGATACTGCAAAATCCCATTCCTTCCTCACCCCACTAACCTGATTTCCAGCTCTGTTCTCCTGTGCAGGGCAACCAAAGAAGACCCAGCCAATCAGCTGGGACTCAGGAGGCAGAGAATAGGTGGGGGTGGGGCCAGTCAGAGGTGGTATTTGCCAGTTCTCCGAACTGCTCAAAATTTCTGCTACCAGCTCTCAAAAACTGGTCAGAACCAGTTCCAAGAACTGGTCAGAACCAGAGGTGCTGAATACCACCTCTGATCACATACCATAGATATTATTTTAGCAGTTTCTGGGATGGTCTCATATACAGATCAATGAATTTCCTCTTCCTTTTTTGGCATACTGTATACCATGTTGTCAATTCATTAATATTGAACTCAGCCAACAACACTGTAACTCGTGCATGATCAAAGCTATCTAGCATAGTATCTAGCAAAGCTATCTAGCATACATATTTTCTCTATGAAGCACATCATAACTTGCTTTGGCACCCTAGGCTTGAGTGTCATTTTAATCAACAAGAACACCAGAGAAGACACATGCAGAGCAGCAATCCAAAATTTTAACTACCTTGCACATGTCTGCAAATTACCCCTAAATCCAATCACATGTGTCGATTTTGGTTTATAAATAAATTTTAACAAGTAGGCAAATTTGCAAACAGGGAACCTGCAAATAATGAAGATTGCCTGTACCCAAAGGAGGCCTAGCAATAGTACTATTTAGTAGCACTTAGTAGTGCAAATTGTTTTTCATTTGTTATTTAGAGAATACCTATATTAAGAGCACTATGTTACATAGGCTGGTGAGAAAGTTATCATGGCAACTTACAGAGCACTCTTGACAGTAGCAGTAATAATAATAAAAGCTAATAGAAATTATCTAAAGCAAAATAGATATTGCAATTATTATAGTCCAGGCATACTACAGTTTATATAAAATGAATCTATCCTGACCTTATTGCCTGACATTTTTAAGCTTAGTTGCAAAGCTTAAAACATATATCTTTCTAACTGAACTAGAGCTGCTTTTTCATGTTATATAATAGATACTACAAAAGTCATAATCATTCCTTATAGTTAAGGATTATTTTTTAATCAATTGTCACATAGTTGTAAAGCCATTCTAACTAAACTTTTTTTTTAAACAATGATTTTAGTTGCATGGGGCTCATGAAAAAAACGTTTCCATTTTTGAGCAATCAATTTTTTCATCTTGTGTAAAATAAATTAACTACCAGAGATCATTAAAAGCAATAATAATAAAGATAAGAAATTATTCAATATAACTAGAGCATTACTGTCATGCAATAGAAAGCAAATATTCTTTATGAGAGTTAGGAATTATTTTTTCTCCAAGATGTATTAACTATAAGATCTATCGTGACTTTCCATTACACTATTAGTAAAGAGCAAAAAGAAGGTTTTGGTATATATTTTCTAATTTCATTTTATGAAGCAATATTGATGATAAGAATATGCAACATCCAAAATATAAATGAAAGCAGAAATTACATTGAGTACACAGACACAGGCAGAAAGAGAGAAAGACCTTAGTCCTAAGAAATGAAAAACATATACCTATAGATGTACTCTACATGAATCAAGAGATTATGATGCAACAGATGCTTTCAAGGAGGAGGTATTCCAGAGAAACTGATTTACTAGAGAGGAGCCAAGTCAGTGAATTCCAGAAATCAATGGGGGGGGGACGGAGAGGGGGGGGGAGAGGGAGGGAGAGAGACAGAGAGACAGAGAGACAGAGAGACAGAGAGAGAGAATTACAGAAGTACCATCCAAATATCTACTGTATTGAGCATGTGTATATTGATGGCTTAGCTATCTGTTATGCATGAAAAATCTGCTCTATATGTGAAGGTTCAAAATGAATTTATTTCTAAAAGCCTATGCACAGGAATCTTTTCAACTAATAGTCAGTACGTGTTTAGAGGTAGGTAAGAGTTAATGGCAATCAAAGGAAGTTGGAAGTTTTCTTAGGGCTACATAACAATTCTAAGCTGAGCCCTCTTTTTACTCCTTCCCTTGGCTCTGCCAGTCCTTTTCCTACATCATCCCTGGTGGTATCAGTTGCCTCAGCCATCATCAAGAGCTGATCAGCAGACTATTTTGCTGACCAAGACACTCCTCCTTTAGCCTTCTCTGCCATTGTCTCTGCTCTGTGGAACATTTTTAATCCAGAAGTGAAGTGGGCCCTCGCTCTCCTAGTCTTTCAGAAGGATGTGAAAACATGACTCTGTGTCCTTACTTGCTGCTGACAGGGGAGAATGCAGCTATGGGGCTTTTAGTACCCTGAAAATATCTCCACCTTTTAATTAACGTTAACACTGACGTTAACACTCCACCTTTTAATTAACGTCACCCTTTCCTTTTTAATATGTTTTAATATTTTGTTCGCCTACCGCCCAGGGTGCTTCTGTGAGGGAGATGATGATTTTAAACTTTGATCAATAAAATAAATAAATACTTGGTCTGGTATGTACAAACAACTAGCAAGAATGACCTTTTTTCTTTTCCTGTAACTGCCCATAAATGCCCAAGATAATGACTGCTGAAACATGCCTCATTGCTTGCCACTGTTTGTGGTATAGGTTCCGTATGCTTGTACTTCATTCATTACTTTAAGCATATAGGGAAACCAGGCAAATAATAACAACAATAATGGCACCACAATAATAGTCCTTACTGGAACATTTTTCTAAAATCCATCATATTCCATTATTATATCTGTACTAGTTATATTTACTGGAAATTATTTAAAAAGTGTTTCCAGTGTAAATGCATGGAGGAACTTTTTTTTTCATTATATTCTGAGAAATTCTGTAACACCAAACAATACAGAGTATGCCAAATCATAGCTGTCTTCGTAATCCATCTCTAAAGTTACAACTTCCTTCCAAAACACATCTTGTTAACACTTCCAAGAAATGAGACAAATGCATTTTCTTGATATCAAGAAGAATTGCACCTAATGATTTTCTGCCCATCATAAACATTACATAACTGCCTGAATGAAAAAATGTGGCATATTTATCCCACATGACTTGAATTGCAGTTTCTTCTTAGCTCAGAGTTTTCCAAGTTTAGTTGTTTTCTTATTACCTGAAATGCTTTATTTCCGATAACGAAGGTCCAACTGTCTCGACTAATCAAATTCAAAGAAAGCTAGTGCTTTCTAAAAGTGCCTGGGTATCTGAAAAATAGAAGAAATGCAGTTGCTAACCTTAATCTGCATTGATTAAAACGCAGATGATCTTAAATCATTAAAATAATCAATTGCCAGGGTTGGCAATTGATAGAGGTCAGAGCCCACATAGAAGAAACACTTGCTATATACGATGAAATCCTCTATTAATATGTTCAAGCAAATAAAAAATAAAATAAAAATCAGTTCAGGAAGACTGTGTTTAAAAATATTTGCTTCCATGTCACCGAACATATTTAAACTTAACAAATAATTTATCACATTGTATTTTTGAAAGAAAATATTTGCTTATTAATAGTTCTTGGAACCAAGAATTTCTGAATTATCTACCAAGCATATGTAGATAAGCTGGTTGCAAATTCAAGAAGCCAGTTCCCCAAGGGAACCATCTACAGGATTCCTTAGTGAAGTATCAACAGAATACCTTCAGCTTCTATCCAATACCTTTTAAACAGTCCTGTTATTGATATTTCAGGTAGTAGTGAGGAGAGTAATAAAGGATAATTTCTTTCCTACATTAGGAATTCAATGAGAAAAATATTTGCCTTACAGTTCAATAGCTTTATTTTACTACATGTATTAAGAAATGGATAACTATATACATGTACTGACAGTATCACACAGATATAAGGATAATTTTACACAACATTGCTCTTTAATGCAATGGGAATTAATCCTTCAATGTGCTCTAAAAATCTTACTCATAGTTTTTTTCTCTTTTCTTCTCCTATCCAATGGCTGGATTAGTTCCTCTGGACTAAAGGAAACATATTTCAAAAGGACAGCATGTATTATAACAACCATAATTTGCAAAAATGCCCACAGATTTAGCACAGAGTTTATTACAGTTAGTTTATTTTCCTCACTAGCATCTTGATTCCACATTCGTGGGTTAGATGTCTTCCATACTGTCCTTTCTATTGAGACTTTATTCCCAGCACCTATAAACCACTAAAATAAATAGCTAGATCAGTATTTTGGTTTTTTATCCAAATGTCTGAAAATGATTTTTTAAAAAAACATAACCAGTCATTAAGATCAAGAATCTAAATTGTATGTATGTATGTATGTATGTATGTCTGTATGTATGTATGTATGTCTGTATGTATATAAATTATATTGTGCTTTGTGCTTTGCTGGCACAAGCACCAAGCTGAAGACACCAGCCTGAAGATGGCGAGTGGGATCTCGTCGAAACATCGCCAAGGTATTCTCAATCTTACATGGGACAAGACCCGAATACACCAAGACCTACATACCTTTACCCGTGAAAATCTACAAAAACACACATATATATATACACACACATATGTATGTATGTATGTATGTATGTATGTATGTAGGTCTTGGTGTATTTGGGTCTTGTCCCGTGTAAGATTGAGAATACCTTGGCAAGGGAGACTCCCCCCAAAAACCAAGACACAGAACAGGACAATGGCATCGCCCTCCTCCCTTACATCAAAGGCACCACAGATAAAATCAGCAAAATTCTCCACAAACACAATATCAGGACAGCCTTTGGCACTGACCAAAAAATAGCCAACATCTTAAGAAACCCCAAAGACAAGATCCAGCTAGAAAACCAAGGAGTTTACAAAATACCATGCAAAATTTGCCCAGCCACATACATTGGACAAACCAACAGGAGAATAAATGCTCGCATCGCAGAACACAAGAATGCAGTCCGAAAAGAAGAAAAAACTTCCTCCGTTTTCCAGCACCTTAAAGCCACAGGACATGAAATTGATTTTGAGGGATCCAAACTTATCTCCAACACTGAACACTTCAACAAAAGAATAATTAGGGAAGCCATCGAAATAGAGAAACACCCCCATAACATGAATAAACGGGATGATACTTCCTGCCTACCAGACATCTGGAAACTAGCCCTGGTCAACAAATGAGTCCCAGCCACGAAAACCAACACCGGACCTAAAATAACACAGGATGCCACCACCAATCTCCTTCACCAGACTCAAACCCAAGCCCACACCACAGATGAAAGGCAACCACCGTCCAGAAACCAGACCATAGCTGCAACTTCAGCTGCTACACCCACCTCCGAACCCCAAACTAAGCAAACTAACACACGCTATAAACACATAGCCAGACCTCAAACTCGGAGCCAAACCAAGGCCCGGAATGTCACATCACAGCCTTCCACCCAGGATACTACATCATGGAACTCAGGAGATTACAACACAAAACATCAGGAGGTTGCAACACAGACAACGACCCAGGAGACTACAGCACCACACCCAGGACGTCACAACAATAGAACTCAGAAGATCATCACACAGCCCATTACCCAGGTCGTTACAACACAAAGGGCTGAGAGACACACAGCCAGCACCTCAGCCACATAGGGTCTCAGGAAAAAGCCAACCAATCTGCATACATCAACTCCACAAACCAATCAAAAAGTAACAACACATCCAACTCTAGAGTTTAAAAGGGAAAAACAGCCACGATCACACACTTCTCCCAGGAGAATGAAGCTGAAGACACCAGCCTGAAGATGACGGATGAGATTTCGTTGAAACGTTGCCAAGGTATTCTCAATCTTACACGGACAAGACCGAATACACCAAGACCTACATACCTTTACCCGTGAAAATCTACGAATATATATATATATATATATATATATATATATATATATATATATATATATAATGACACTTAGCAATTCTCTTCTGTATATATGTGGTGGGTTTAGCATATTGGCTGGATTGATGGCATATGGAAGATCCCCCCTCCCCTCGAATCATGTCTCCTGTTCAGATATCTTTCTGGTCCAAATATGACGGACGGCAGCATGGGACTTCATTAGGAGCAAATAGACAGATTAAGATGGTCCAGCTTCTTGTGGATATGGATGCTTTTCATGATCTTCCCAGTTGCAAGCATCCTCTGTAACATATGACTGAAGATGTTGTGTTGTGTTAGTTGTGCCTTCTTTATAAATTATGTGACCTGCTCCATTAATTCTGTTGGTAAAAGTGATTTCAGCTTTTGGAATTTTTGTTCCACTCTCTGTTTCAAAAACTCAATAATAAGATTAATCTATCTTATTATTTCATTGAGAAGTTGGAACTGTGGTTTCTGCAGGATGTTTTCTGTCCTGTGTCCCTTTACTGTTGAACACAGGCACAGGCTGTTGGTGATGAGTCTGTGTTGTCTGCATCTCAAACTGGAGTGTAAATGGTTCCTGTAGTCTGCAATTTTTCTGGAAATTTGAGAGCTGAAGAAGTTTCTTGGGTGAGAAGTGAAACGTCTTCAAAGAAAAACCAGGAAATCCAGTTGCCTCTTGAAAAAGCACCTTTGGGATATGACTGAAGAGTTTTTTTCAATGATCCAATGTAAAGCCTTTCATTTGTAAGTAAAATTAAATCTGTAATGATTATCTTCTGAATATCTAGAGAATTCATATCTATAGATATTCATATTCATACCTTGGTTCAGAAGCATGTACTGTAGTTTATACATTGGTGATATCCTGCCTAGATAATGGTTTCTTGACATAGCTTGCTACCTCTGGTCTCTGTCCATTGGTTCAGATCCAAATTAAAGTAGTTCAGATGATTCTACCAATTTACCAGAATTCCAATACTGATTACAACTATGGGAATGCTATTGGTTTAAATAGTTGGTGATATTAATAGCAAGAAAATGGAGAGAGGAAGGAAGGATTTTTACTTAATTCCCTTCCTTTAAAGCACCCTTCCATTAAAGCACCCTATGTACTGGGGTCCAATTCTGGATCTCTGATCCAAGCCATTATCTTTGATGTGAAATTCAGCTTCAATAAAAGGAAGTAGAAATGTTACCATCAGCAATAACGGCCCTTTAAAGTATCACTAGTACAGATTGAATACTGTATAAATAATTAAAGTTGACAATCTGCCAGTTGCACTTTCAATTCTTTAATATTCATAGTGCTAAATGCCAGCTCTCTGAAAAAAAAAAGTTTTGGAAAACTACCATCTGTATCCTTCACATCTTAACACATTCGCATTTTGATAACAACAATCATAACAAATTCTAAATCTTTCTCGCTGTATGAAATATATTTGATGACACATTTTGAGTTATGATAAATGCAGCATAATGTAATGCAGTAACTATTTATTCAGCTGAACAGCCTCTGTCCATAATAAATGATATTACACAGTCTCTAAAAGTAAATTTTCAGAATAATTTTGCATATGTGCCACAGTCCTAAATCAAACTTGTAGTTCAAATTTGAAATGTTTAGCTATGTATATTACCCAGTTACAGTACTTCCCTGCTGCTAAAATTAATGTCATAGTCCAAAGTATTTAATTTATAAGCAATAGTGGTTAAATAGTTTTAAAGCGATCCATAATTTTAAAATCATGAGCATTTCCACAAGTTCAATAACTTGTTCATCAAAGGAATTATTTCCAGGGGTGTCTGAATGGCATTTGCCTGAATCATTTTGGATAAGCTTCTCTGTTGTTGAAAAATGATTGCTGGTTTGATCAACATCCTTATGTGAAACCTTCTTTAGCTAAAAGAGCTTCCAGAGCATGTTACAAATACTAGGAATGAGAAACTAGGATACACAAAAGAAAGGAAGTAGAAAAGGGAGAAGGAATAAATCAAGCATAGACTGCAGTTCTTCAAATCACTATTTCTTTTGAAACTCTCCTGGAGTCCTAACACCTACACAAAGCAAACAGCATTCCTGAACAGCTGAACAGCTGTGCAAGTATTTATCATTCATTAAAAATAATAATACAAACCTTTAAAAAAGCAAATTGATTTCTTACTTCTCCTATAACCACGGTGCTGCAAGTGCTTATGGCAGGTGCTATATTATTTGTGTTAAAAGGTGAGTTTTGTGTCAAGTCACTCGTAACTGTCTATATCCATTGCTTCTCAATAATCTAGAAGTAGTTGGAAAACATTTTCCAGGATGCTTTAGTTTGAGTTTCCAGTCTAGTCTACTGGTATGGAATTTCATGATGATCTTCTATGCAAATAATTCTTGAAAAGAATCAAAGTCACTAGATACAAACAACAAAATATCTATGACTTTTCCAGCTCTGGCTACTATTCCTTCAATTTAGAATTGTTAATGTATCAAAAAGGATATCTAAATGTCCTATCATACCATACACTTCAAAATAAAACTGAACATGGATTCATTAAGCTACTACATTGTAATTACAGTTGGATGAACTAAATGAATAGGAATAGAAATTGGAGGACTTATCAAAGGATCTAGATAACTAGGCTAAAATTCAACTGTCTCTATTAGGCTGGATTGCAATAATAAAGATGAATGTCTTACCAAAGCTGCTATTCCTGTTCCAGACAGTGCCAGTCAAGTTGGGGGGAAATTTCTTTGAAGAATTAAACAAATAAATCTCTAAATTTATATGGCAGAAGAAAAAAGCCAGGGTAAAGTATAAATTATTACAGGATGCTAGAAAGAAAGGAGGCTTTGGTCTCCCAGAACTTGAATTATACTATCAGGCTGCTATAGCCACATGGCTTAAAGATTGGGTCAATCTGACAAATAGAAGGATTCTAACATTAGAGGGTTTCGACCTTCAGCTTGGCTTCCACGTGTTTATCTGGGATGGGAAGAGTAAGCAACACTCGTATTTCCAAAGGCATTGGATGAAAAATGTTTTGTTAAATACCTGGGGAAAAATAAAAAAAGAACCATTAACCTAAGGTTCCATTGTGGTTATCAACAATGGAAGCAGTTATACACCCAAATGTCCTGGACTGTGATAAAATTGTAAGATATTAAGATTTATTAAACGAAAAAAGAGAACTAAAAAATAGGAACCAATTACAGCTCCAAGGAATCAAGATAGGATGGTGGCCCTACTTACAAATACAGACACAATAGAAAAAATAAAGAAAGAAAGAACAATTCGGTTTTAGCATGACTCAACAAGAAATCGACAAGGTATGGCATGGGGAAGAAAGAAAAATGATCAGTAAAATCTATAAATACTTACTAGACTACAAGCTAAAAGAGGAAACTATTAAACATGGCATGATAATTTGGGCCAAAAATGTAGGCCATAACATTAACCTGGATCAGTGGGAATATCTCTGGCAGATAAATTATAGACTAATGATGTCAGCCTCTTACAAAGAAAATTTATATAAAATTGTTCATCATTGGCATTTACCACCAGCAAGATTAGCCAGAATGTTCCCCAATATGACACCGAACTGCTGGAAGTGCAACTACATTCAGGGAACATATTTCCACATGTGGTGGACTTGTCCATGTGCACGGAAATTTTGGCAAAAAAATAGTATTTGGATATTAGAAATAACGAAACAAGAACTAAAATTTGAACCTGAAATCTTTTTATTAGGCATGATAGATCTAAATTTGAAAAAGAAATACCAGTACTTGATTCTGCATATTTTAACTGCAGCCAGAATAAGCTTTGCCCAAAACTGGAAATTGGCTATGACCCACTCAGAAACATGGTAATTAACAAAATACACGAGTGTGCTGAGATGGACAAACTAACCAAACTTTTAAAAAATAATCAAGATAGAGACTACTACAAGGTATGGGATATCTGGTACAATTGGTTAAAGAAAAGGTGACATCTGATAATTTGACAATATATTGAAACAAGGAGGACGTGTAACTAATTGTAAACTTATACGCAAAGAAGTTATTGTAACAAGGTAGAACACATCAATAACAGAAAAGCACAAGTGTAACTATTGCTCAAAGCTTGCTGTAAATGTGTGTGTGTGTGTGTGTGTGTGTGTGTATAATTTGTTTTTAACCACATAAATGTTGAATTTTTTTTTCAAAAAGAAAAAAGAAAAAGAAATTGGAGGACTTACATCATTGCATAGTTTCTAACTAAAGTTGGAATTGCTAGGGGAAAAAAGGGAAAGCTAGGGAAAGTGGTAACACAAAAAAATCTATTTGCCACTATTGCTAACAAAAAAAAATCTATCTGTTTAGAGATTAGTTTAGGAGAAACATGTATTCGCTAGCTAGAAAATACATTAGGTGTTTTCCCCCCTTCTTTTCATTGTATACTGCTAAATTAAGTAAAATCGTTATTGTTTATTTCCCTTATGCGGGGTAGGGAATTCAGTGACATTTCAGTTTTTATTCTTCAAACTGAGCACCTGAATATTATTTGAATTTATAAACATATTTTGATCTGTAATGTGTTGAAATCTCTGCAGCATCTCTTTTGAGTTCTGCCAGATAAAATAATTACTTGTAGCAGACCAATATTTTCTTATGGTCTGCTTGGACCATTCATTCATTCATTCATTCGAAATTTTGCCTTTGAATTATTTTTATATTTAAAGTTTAAAATATCTCTATATAGTTTATTTTCTTTTGGTAATACCATGTTATTTTATTTATGTCCTGTGAGATTTATTTCCTATGTAATTGGTGCAGAAATTACTAAAAAGTTATGTTACTAAATTTATTTCCATTTTATTTTTTTAACCTTTTAGTTGCCAGAAATGAAACGCATTCTGTCATGTATAGGATTTAGAGCAGAACGCTATATGAGGTGCACTTTACTGGATAGGTTGTAGCAGTAGACATTATCAAACCATTATCCAAAAGCAGGAATTATTCTCAGGCTGAGATACTTGAAGTTTTTTGGGAGCAGACACTTATTCTTTCAGTTTTCCACATCAAAAGTTTTTCTACAGAAGTTCTATAGGATGATCCATATGTAGTCAATACACTTTTAATTTCTCTGGCAGGACATGTAGAATATTTAAACCAATGACAGAAGGGATATTTTGTAACATTGATTCACTGTTGCTAAATCAGCTCACTAACAAATATAGCAATTTCAAAAAAGAAATTATGATTGCAGAACAAATGTTATGTTTTATTTTTAGTCCTCATAATAGTAAATAACCTTGAAGTAGCTTCTGGTGTTAAAATAAAAATAAATATATTCCTTCTTTCAGTAAGCCTTTAATATTTAAAGGAAGGGGGAAATGAATTGAAAGATCTCTTCATGTTCCAATATTATGAATGTGCTTCTTAACATAGTATTCTTTTTGTCATTGTTACATTCCATAGTGAAAAAAATGACAAAATGCTCAACAGATTCTTATAGAAACTGTTAAGTTTGCATGAAGAGTCAGACGCGAAGAGCTTCAGTGAAGAGTTTATTAGTGACTACAGCTCGAATGGACCCCTCTTGGCTGGGCTACGGCTGCTACTTATAGCCAGCAGCCGCAGTTGCCAGCCAATCAGAGTGCAGGGTTTTCCCGCACTTTTCAAACCAATCATATTTAACATTTTACAAGAACAATTCAAACTAAACCAATGACATTCAAACCTACGTACATAACAGAAGCAATGTTAGAACAAGAATGACTTCTTAATATTACCTTTTGAGAAAATAATTTGTTCTGAATATTATCAAACAGAATTTACATTTTGAAAGCCAGCATTCTTGTTTTAACCATATACATATGCTTTTTGTTAACTTGAAGATATAGATTTTGTTATTTATAAGAGTAAATGAAAAAAAGTATAATAGCTAAATTATATTCTGCTATGAATAATGGAAGCATTAATATCAAGCCATAACTTTAAGTAGCAACATATTTGGTAAGGAAATGTTAAGGAAAGGAATATTTAAATGAGCATTCAAGATTCAAAGCTTGGATTTTTAGCTTTTTAAAAAGTTGTATAAAGCAAGATTAATAAGCATTGCTGAATGTTTATTAAACTGCTCATTTTACCATGAAGGATTCTTCTCAGATGTTAAATCAGCCAGATATGAAATAATCTTCAACCCTTTTCAGGTCCCTAATCTGTTTGTGTTGTATGGATGGCAGAAGTCAACTCCTAAATAATGCTTATATTAACTAAATTTAAAAGTTAGAAATTAGTGCTTGGTCTTTGAGATATTGTTCTTTTTTTAGACAAAAACTTAAAATGAATGGTGAAAGGAGTTTGCAGTTTCTCAAATAGTATGCTATCAATAGCTGATTTCCAGTTTTGAAGTTAGAAATTGATTTTAACTATCACCAGGAAAAGCAAATGACAAGGAAAATTTTTTTTACCAAAATACTATCTCTGTATTATCTGGAAAGCAGATGCAAAAAAAAATATCAAAACATTCTGTTTTAGAAAAGTTATTGTCAGTTTTAGATTGCATATTATTCTAGTAGGATGTTCTTTTTTTCCCTTATAGTTACTTTTCGTTTTCATGACAATATTAAAATTTATATGGCAAAATTAACCACAAAAAAGCAAAAAGAAAAAACCCAACTCTAGAACTCTTTTTTTAAAATTAAGCTACCCAGAAAGTGCTGTAAACCACTATGGGGCATATATAAATCTAAGTGCTGTTGCTATTGCTATTCATTTAAAATTCTTAAAATGATGGATTTGCTGGGATGTTAAGCATGGTATTTGGATTTGAACTGGATTTGAACTGGATTCATGGCAAGGGTACATGGAAGGTTTTAATCAAATTGATCTCATTTTGTGACATTCAGCACCACTTCAAATAAAAGAAGACATCAAAGAAACAATCCCAGTATTATTCACCATCTAAACAAGGTCTGATATTTATTTGGCATCATGCTGATCAAATAGAAAGCTTTTTTCTGTTCAGTCTTAAAAACACAGTTCTGCAAGATTACTCAACCTTCCTGCAGGAGCGATGGTTTAAGTAGAGCAACAGCTGTCAATCACATCACGAATAAACTGCTACCATCACCACAAAAAGAATGCCAAATGCACATGCACAAGCAGCTCCACTCAGTACATTGAAACAGTTCTGGTACATCTGAGTGGTGGAGAGAAGGACCAGGCACACAAGGTGAAGGACAGAGAGAACTATAGATCTTGCTAATGCTTTGCTGAGAGCAGATGGTATTCTGAAACAAACCACTGATATAGTCATTCTCTGCTAAGAATTAACATCCCAGATTCTATTTCGGAAGTGTTTCCAGTAAACTGCTGATTTAGTGATCTTCTCCCAGGAATAATGAACCCCATTATTACTGGTCTGGATGTTTTTATTTTAATCTAAAGTTTATTAATGGCTACAAGGAGCTGCTTATTTTTAGTAGGGAAGTCATGCATTTTATCTTTGTACTTTATATTTATGTTTTATAAAAGTTTGTTGGGGGGGAATAATCTGGCCATGAGAAGTAATTTAATAATTACTTCAATAATTTAAAGAGTGGAAATACTTGGTCTTCCTTTTCCATGTATTTCATTTGTATTATAAAGTATATGGAAGTAATAATATATCTACTTTTCAGTGAATAGATATTTTAATTCCGTCATAGGGGAAAAAATATGTGGCAATTTTAAATAAAAGAAAATGTTAGAAGAGATAGCGAAGTATTTCAGTGCTATGTCTATTTCCATGTTAGTTGAAAATATTTTTTTTAAATGTATCCAGGGGTTACATATGTGGGTGGATGAGTGTTTGTAGAAAGTTGTCCCTTGTGATCCTGGTAAACAATATATTGAGAGTGGGTGTTTGAGCAAGGTGGCAGCTGGAGTTGAAAACCTAATGTGCAGCAGGAAGGCAGATGTAAGTTAATTCTGTACTTGTCATGATTTGGCTCCAAAATGTTGTTTCCATTGGCAATAATAGATCTAATTGGTAATGTGACAGGCGATGTCAAGCACACAAGAGAACAAATAAAAGCAGACATTTTGCACCTGCATAGGGCAATAAGCTCATTCTCTTTTTAGGTGAAATGGGGTGACAATTTTAACCATCTTCCCAGATTGCAATTTTAGGCCATGTTTCTCATGTCTGATGCATTTTCCCAAAGCCTCTGTGGAATAGCAGGTTGGTCTAATCCACCAGGCGCTTTGCTACTGTATTTGACAGAGTCTCATGAAAACATCAAGCATGAAAGCGATAGATTCACCTACAGGGCTGCAGATCAATGAGCTTTGACATACATAAACAATATTTGTTTATATTTTGTCTATACTTCCACCATGAATCAGGGCTCTCTTAATCCAGAATAGACACTGATCTTGGGTTTCTTTTTGTATTTTTTAGCAGCCAGGTGTTCACTTGGCTGAAATTAAACACATGCTTTCATTTGCATATCTATCATGATGGGGTCAATCTGCAGGAACTAAAAAGGACATTTAGGTAAGAATGTCTGCTTCCTTTCTAACATCAACACCACAAAATAATTAAAGCATGTATCAGCACTAGCCATGCTGGAGCTCAGGAATATATGTTTTGCATATAGAAGAGCCCAGCTTCTGTTTCCCAGGTTGGTTGGGAGGGGGAAAAAACCACTAAAAAGGCCCAATTAAAACGGAGCTATTTGATTTGGGCTGCTGAAACAGTTAAAAATAGTGTATCACTATTAAACAGTGAAAGGATTCAATCATGTCACCCCTTGATACAATTAAAACAGAAATAATATGGAGTTCTCATAGAAAAAATATTGTGTTTTAAATGAACAAATACATTTATACAAATAAGTGATATTAAGGTCAAACTTAATCAGTTATGATGTATAGAAGTAAAAGAAATCACACTATTGTGAGAAGGGTGGCCAGAAGAGCAGAGCAGTGCAATGGTTAGAATGCACTATTGCAGGCTAATTCTGCCGACTGTCAGAAGTTCAACCCTGATCAGCTCAAGGTTGATTTAGCCTTCAATTTTTCTGAGGTCGATAAAATGAGGCCCCAGATCGTTGAAGGCAATATGCTGACTCTGTAAACCACTTAGGGAAGATTATAAAGCACTTTGAAGCAATATATAAATTTAAGTTCTATTGCTGTTTCTATATAAATATAAATAAATAAAGTGTAATGCTATTTCTTGTGCTATTTCTAACACAATATGCAGTATACATTCCAAACCTAAAAAAGATCTTTCTTTTTGAACTACCAGTTCAAAAAGAGCAAACATTCTGGAGCAAAAATTCTGGTGGGCATTTAGTACCAAGGAAACTAAAAATATGTGGAAAGTGAGATCACCTTATTTTTTATTTTTCTTTTAAAGAAAGACAAGACAATCGTGCAATAATTGTTACCCGCTTTTTATATGATGATAAATTATTTATAAAAATCTATGTCACTTAGATAAAAGTTGTATGCAAAAATACATACAAACAAGGCTGAAACCTCAGCAATCAAACCTCATCAAACTTATAAATATTGAAAACCTGAGAGAAATTGAAATGGATGAAATGGCCTCCCCCACCACTTGTGCACTCCATTTGGCAGCAGCTACTTACCTGGTTGCCTGCCTGCTTGCAAGCTATCTGGGACTTTCAACTTCCTAGCATCTTCCCTACTGATTTGTTTGTTGGAAAACAACAGGAAGTTGTGAGGAGTTGCTCGCTTAATAACCCATGATACTTGCCTAACAAGTAAAATGTGGATGTCAGGAATTGCTGTTGCAATGATGTAATCACGTGTAATCAGACTTTATGACCACATTGCTTATTGATCAAAATTCTGGTCCCAACTGCCACTTTAACTTTAGAACTGCACATTCTAGGTTTCTTGTTCTAAAAATGATGTTCTTTAACAAATGACCTTACAGTATTGCAATTAGTTATTGTAAAAATGCAACTGATCAATATTTATGTCAGTGTTCTTTTACTTACGTTGCATTTTTTGAAATGTTATTGGTCCTACTGGCACAATTTACTTGAAAAATTCCAATATTATATGGAAAAAGTAAAAATTGATGTATCATTTATAGACAATGATCTTACATATATACAACATCTTCTCTGTAGTATTTCACTATGATAGACACACATACATATTTTTCCATTGAACAATAAATAAAAAGTTTAAAAATATTTGGACAAATTTACTTACAGGTTCATTGGCTCTTCCTGGTGTCTTAGTTACATATCTGCTGTATTACTGTGCAAGAAATTTAATTGCCAGAACATAGTCAATTCTAGATTTTATTGTGCATGTCTGAGGGGAAGAAAAATATAGAAGAAGAAAGGGAAAATATATTAAGATGTTCTACTGGTAAGCTTCAGCTGTAGGGAGCAAATGAATCAATGTGAAATGAAATCCAGAATGAAATATTATGAAAAAAAACCTGGTTGAAATCTATTCATTAACCCAGCATTGTTCTGAAGAAATGGTATAATATTAAAATATGTAAATGACTTAAAACGTATTAGTAATTAATTTGTGACATAACTGCAGAACACTTTGATCTAACTATGTAATAACAAATGGACTTTATTGAAATATTCAGGAATGAAAAAAGTATTTCCCAGAATATCCATTTCAGCATACTCTTGGCAGGCATCAAAAATAGCCAATTGTAAATCTAATGGATATCTGTACTTGTTGGCAAACTTGGAAGCTAAAACCAAGTGTATCTACATGAAACCGCTGGGTGAGATCATCCATCGACACAGGGTCGGGTATCATCAGTACACTGATGATACCCAGTTGTACATCTCTGTCCCCGGTCAATCTAGTGATGCCGTGGAGGTGATGTCCCAGTGCTTGGAGGCTGTGAGGGTCTGGATGGGGACTAATCAGCTCAGACTCAACCCTGACAAGACCAAGTGGCTTCAGTTGATTATCCAACTTTGGTACTGGGAAGAGATAAATTGATCCCCTCAGAACAAGTTCGCAACTTGGGAGTCCTTCTGGATCCACAGCAACAATTTGACTACCACCTTACGGCTGTGACCAGAGGGGCCTTTGCACAGGTTCGCCTGTTGCGCCAGTTGCGGCCTTTCCTGGACCAAGGGGCTTTTCACACAGTCGCTCATGCCCTTATCAGCTCTCGATTGGATTACTGCAATGCGCTCTACATGGGGCTGCCCATGAAGAGCACTCAGAGACTTCAGCTGGTGCAAAATGCGGCCGTGCGAGTGATTATAGGGGCACCTAGGTGCACCCACATAACACCTATCCTCCAAGAGCTGCATTGGTTACCAGTGGTCTTCCGGGAGCAATTCAAGGTTATGGTGACAACTTTTAAAGCCCTTCATGGCTTAGGAGCGGGATAACTTCGAGACCGCCTACTGCTACCTTATGCCTCCCAGTGCCCGGTTAGATCCCACAGGGAAGGCTTGCTCCGGATACCATTGGCCAAACAATGTCGGCTGGTGGGCCCGCAGGCTAGGGCCTTCTCTGTGGTGGCACCATCCCTTTGGAACATGCTTCCTGCGGAGATTAGAACCATCCCCAATCTACCTGCTTTCCACAAAGCCGTTAAGACCTGGCTTTGTCGGAAGGCATGGAATTGAGACTTCTGTTCTTTCCCTCTTGTATGTGTGGACAAAATGAATGAGCTTTTTGCTTTTTATATTGTATAGGAAACTGTTTTTTACTTTGTTGTACGCCGCCTCGAGTTCCCCGATGGGGGAAGAGAGGCAGGATATAAATCTAATAAATGAAATGAAATGAAGTGTTATCTATCTATCATCTATCTATCTATCTATCTATCTATCTATCTATCTATCTATCTTCATTGCATCATAATTATCACTTACCATCTATTCATCAATTTAAGACAATTTTAATGACTTTATTATGTATATTAAAAAGTAGCTCCTTCAATTATTGAGGTATTCATGAGAGGTAAGGGACAACATTTTATCACTTTTCATTAATTTCATTCTGGATTAGAAGCAAATTATGTTACTGTTCTTTCTCAAAACATCTTAAATATTTCAATTTATGTCAATATGAATTTAAACTCCCAGCAATAGTTCCTATCCATTGCAACTGAAAATATGAAGTTTTGCAAAGCTCTGAGTTCTTCAACTGCAAATGACAGAAAGGAAGGAAGGGAGGAAGGAAGGGAGGGAGGGAGGGAGGAAGGAAGGAAGGAAGGAAAGGATGGAGAGAGGAAGGAAGGGAGAAAGGAAGGGAGAAAGGGAGGGACAATAAAAGCTGGAATGAGGAAATAAAAGCAGGAATGACAATAAAAACTGGAATGAGGAAACATATATTCAGTTGAAAAATGCTGGTATTATTTCCAGTATAGTTCACAAATAGATTAAATAACATACTGCCAGAAGTAAGTTTGATCTTCAGTCCAGAATTTGGCAGATACAGCACCTAAGTCTGTTTTGTATGCCACAAAATTCACTGACAAATTGTAGAAATGATCGCCAAATTCAATAGAATGCTGGATGAACTGCAGATGAGGTTTGGCAGCTCATCATCGTCACCTCAAAGAAGAGATTAACAGGAAATGCTCTGGACATCTTAGCTGAATGGCTCTCGTGGGTTTTTCAGGGGCAGTTTCCTTTAATCACTTTATGCAATCCAATAGAGTGATGTTTCTAAACAGGACCTGAAAGAGATACAAAAACACATTTGAGGAATATCTAGCTCCGTTAATTGATGTAATACTAGAAAAGACACTGAAGCTGCTAATCCAAAGTAGCATGGTCATAAAACATATTAATGCTTAGGTCAAGTGAGAAAATCCAAGCCAGTGTTGGGCTTCTAATACCAAGACTTGGATTGGAAAGACCCAGGGTTAATCTCCACTTGACTGTGGAATTCACAGGTTAACTCTGGGCCTGTCAAACATTCTTAGGCCAACCTGTTTTACAAAATTGCACATACGGGGATAAAACTAGATCAGACCCTCTCTAAGCCACCTTTGTTCTCACATAAAAAATGGGTATGAATTCAAAGTAATATTGTTATATTTTGATGCCTAAGGAAGAAAATCCCTTTAGGGTTTCTTTCTATAATGTGCAATAATAAACATTAGATAATTGTTTGCCTTTGCATAATAGTAGCCTGATACAGAAATTTGAAAATGTGCAGGTTTTTTTACATTTTTTCTTACTGCTAATACCCAAATGTCTGTCTGTCTGTCTGTCTGTCTGTCTGTCTGTCTGTCTGTCCCTCTCCCCCCTCTCTCTCTCATGCACACACTCATCATCATCATCAATCATCACCTGTCTACCAGCCCACCTAACTTGGTAAAATTCTGATCAGCATCCAATTTTAAAAATTACCAATAAGAAAAGACATTTAAAATGGAATTGCAGATGGTAAAAAAAAAAGTAAATATTTGGGAATCTGGCTATCAGGGAGATGTTCCTCTATAAAGGATGATAATTATAAGAAACTGCTTCAACAGATAAAGACGGACCTGACAAACTGGGGGAAATTATAACTGTCTTTATTAGGTCGGACAGCAGCGATAAAAATGAATATTTTACCGAAGTTATTATACTACTTCCAGACAATTCCTATAAAATTAGATAGAAGATTTTTTCAGGAGTTAAATAAGATAATTATGAAATTCATATGGCTGGGTAAAAAGCATGAATAAGTCTAAAAATGCTACAAGATAGTAGAAGTAGAGGCGGACTTGGACTCCCAAAATGGGAACTGTATTACCAAGCAGCAGTACTATTATGGGTGAAGGAATGGATAAATTTGAAAATTTTGGCAATTGAGGGCCACGACCTCCAAGCAGGGTGGCATGCCTTCTTATGGGACAAAAAAAAACAAGACACATTCATTCTTCCGTAGACATTTGATAAGAGAATCACTACTGCGAACTTGGGAAAAGGTTAAAAGAAAACATTATATGAAGATACCAAAATGGATCTCACCAATGGAAGCGATATTACATCCAAATATGAGAGATACAAGGCAAATGGTCAGATATGAAGAACTATTAGATAATCAAGGGAAGTTAAAAACAATTGATAAATTAAAAGAACAAGACATAATTATAGATTGGTGGTCATATTTACAAATTCAGACAAAATTTAGGAAGGATTTAGAAGAACAAGGGATAGAAAAGGACTTACAACAACTGGACCAAATTTTGATAGGCAAGGAGATAAAATTTATAACAAGAATATATAACTATTTGTTGGAAGTAGAATTAGAAGAGGAAATAGTAAAGGGATCAATGATTGCCTGGGCAAAAAATGTAGGGCATAATATAAATTTGGAGGATTGGGGAAAAGTGTGGATTGATAACTGTAAATTGACATTATCAACAGCATTTAAAGAAAATCAACATAAAATGTTTTGTAGGTGGCATCTAGCCCCAGCAAAATTGGCCAAAATGTATCCAAATACAAAAGCAGAATGTTGGAAGTGTAAACACAAAGAAGGAACATTCTTCCAGATGTGGTGGCAGTGTCCAGAGGTTAAAAATATTGGATGAGGTTACAAAGATGGTTGTTAGAAATTACAGAGCACAAATTAGAACTCGAACCGGAAACATTCTTATTAAGAATAATCAAGGGAAAAGTGAGCAAGGTCATCCAATACATCATTATACATATCATAACTGCAGCAAGAATAGCCTTCACACAGGGATGGAAGAAGGAAAAGATACCATCTGAAGAAGACTTCACACAAAAAATAATGGATTGTGCGGAAGTGGATAAGCTCACAATGGAATTAAGAGGCAAAGATCATTCAGACTGTTATGCAGTTTGGGATAGATGGTACAAATGGGTGGAGGATAGAAATAAGAGGTGATATTATGTACAAAAGGAGAGGTATGTATCAATAACGACACGAACACTGTTAAAGTGAATAGAGATTTGTATTTTTGTTTTTTAAAAATAAAAATATTTAATTAAAAAAAGACATTAAAGTATAAGAAATACAAACCATATATATCCAGAAAAACAATGTATTGAACAAATGAAATCCTCTAAGTTCTATACCAAACCTAACCAAAGGTCTGGGGAAAGAATCAGGTTTCCACAGTCCTCTTGAACATCATCTGTATGGAAGCTATAAGAATCTCTTGAGAAATGCTGTTCCAGAAGGTAGGCACTGACTATGTAATCCCATCAGGTTACATTGTTTAATTGAAGGGACCCAGAACATACCACATATGCTTAATAATACAGAATTCACAGGAACTATTGGATATAAGTGTTCCCTCATAAAACCAAATCCTATAGCATAAAGGGTTTTAACCAACACATTGAATTATACTCAGAAGCCAACTAACAGTGTTGTTCAAGGAGCTATGTTGTCATGACTTACCAAGGCAAACCTGTTACTGTATGTTCCATTGCATTGAGGTACCCTACATACACAAGGTTTAAGGCATAAATGAGGGGACATGATTTGAGCTCTTCCCACTGTAGCACCAACTGAAACTGACCACTGAGAAAAGAAGAGAACCACTGCAATACAGCATCCTTACTCCCAATCTCCTTAGTCATTCCAGAAGCATACCATGATCAGTGGTACAAAAAGCTTTTGTTCTTCCTTCCTTCCTTCCTTCCTTCCTTCCTTCCTTCCTTCCTTCCTTCCTTCCTTCCTTCCTTCCTTCCTTCCTTCCTCATTATCCTTACATGCAAAAGTGCATATTTGAATAAAATGAATTTCTTAAGGTAAGAAATTAGTGCTGTCAGATATCTTCATTTCAGGATCTTCAAGAGTATTAGAAGTTTCATTTCTTAAAGTAAGCCAGCTGAGACCCACCTGTTAATAAATGTGAAAATGGAAATGTTTACTAGCCCATGTTACAGTATACACATGCAGATAATTTCATTTTTAATTCTAAGCTTAATCATGAATATTATATGTATTTGTACCATTATCCAGAATGTGCAACATGTGGGTACTTCTTGTCAGATCACCTCTCTTTACTTTTACTTCTGTAAAGCGTATGAATAAAGCATTTTAAAAGATATTTTTGAAGCAATTAGCCTTAAATGTTTTCTATTACCTTATGATCACTTCCATCTGTACACAAAAATGAGGCACCTGTTAATTGAAATGTAAGTTTATACTGTATCTCCACAGTGCTTTTTACATAGCAAATTTTTCAGGAAATAATGGAATTATATGAAGAAGGCAGAGCTGTTTGACTTCAAAATGCATTCTCAGACTATTCACATAAAGAATATTTTGATGTTATTTTTAATTTTCTCTTGAGAAAACCTTTCTATGCTGATCCTTAACCCAAACTTCTCAAAGTTTGTTCCTTGTTTGTTTATAATAATACATTATGGTAATATAGTTCTAAAAGCTAATGTGACTTTATTTAGCTACTTCAATTAAATGGATTAGATAAGATTTGTTCCTTTTAGTAAAACAAATGTAAATCTAAATTTGAATAATAATGTGCCACAGAATTCAGCATTCCAAGAATGGATGATATTCTAGTAATTAACTTTTAATATTAGTTGTGAATTAATGCTATGAAATAAAGTCTGCTAGCAATAAAATATAAGTTCTTTGTATAAAATCTTACATTTTCCCCTCCATTGTGCTATCTAATTCAAGCACATTGATTTCAATAAATATGGCATTTGTCATTGTATTTTGATTCCTAGAGTACAGAATAATGACCTTCTATGATGGACAAAGCAACATTTTAACATTTTAAAAAGCTGATTTTTGAATTAAAGCAATTAAAGTAAAAATTAAATCATTAATTTTTACCACGTCATATATTTTGCTATCATGGGCTATATCCCTTTAGGTGAATTACATTTATGAAGCAAACCTACTTTCAATTCCCCTGTCATTACAACAGAGTATTCCTCTCTGTGTTTGATTTCAGTTATCTATAAGGTAAAGGTAAAGGTTCCCCTTGCACATAAGTGCTAGTAGTTTCTGGGCCTAGGGACATGTGCTCATCTCCATTACAAAGTTCAATAGCAGTTCTTTCCGAAGACGTCTCCGTAGTCATGTGGCTGGCATGAATAAATGCCAAAGGTGCATGGGACACTGTTACCTTCACAGCAAAGTGATCCCTATTTTTCTACTTACATTTTTACATGCTTTCGAACTGCTAGGTTGACAGAAGCTGGGACAAGTAATGGGAGGTCACTCCATTACGTGGCACTAGGGATTCGAACCGCCGAAATGCCGACCTTTCTGATCGACAAGTTCAGCATCTTAGCCACTGAGCTACCATGTCTGTAGAAACATGGTAAACACCATACAAAATGTTCATTGTTTGTAAACAAAAGAAGAATGAAAAGAAAGGTTATCAATGGGACCTATACCATATTCTCTGTAACATTTTCATTCTCTGTGTAGTTGATGTAAATAGCTATCATTCCAAAAACAACAATCTAATAATTAATTCAAAGGTCACTGTATGTTGGCTGTATTAAATAAATTTGATTGTCTTTTTTTAAAAAAATCATACAATCTCATTAAATAAGAAGTAAGAAATTTACATAATCTTCACAAATCTGGTCTGGATGTGAGCAATGAAAAATAATACCAAAAAGTCTTAATATATGATGATAGTCTTAAAACAATTATTTTAGTAATTGCAATTTCACATTTAAAATTTTAATTGATTTAATTAATTTTCAAGCAGCTTTCTGTTGTGTAAGTAACGCATGTATAATGTATTTTATTTTTTAAATAATTGATTTTAAAAATTAAAGATTAACATCTGATTTAATATTTTTAAACTGATTGGAAGTTACTTCTTAATCAGTAAATAATAATTGGTTTCAATAGAAGGACATTAAGAAAATTCAAGACTTTTTTTCTAAAAAGAAAAAAAAAGTGAAAGTTGTCCATTTTCTAGCTCTGTCCCAGAATAGACTCATAGAGATTGGAGAAACCTACCCCTTCCCCCCACACATACACAAACATTTTTAGGTAAATCTATATTTACCTATATCTATCTATATCTGGATAGATAGATAGATAGATAAATAGATAGATAGATAGATAGATAGATAGATAGATAGATAGATCAAACTATATGTACCAAAAACAACTCCCAAAACCAGAAAAAAAAACAAATTACCCATATCAATAAGGAAGCTTCAATCCAAAAAGAAATCACTTTGGCAGAAAAACAAATCTGGTCACGTTACCAACTTCAAAAGCCGATACAAAAAGATGTAGTACACTGAAGGAGGATAATTACATTAAACTTAAACAGCAGATAGCGACAGACTTGGAAAAATGGAAAAACTTACAACTATCGTTGATTGGGAGAATATCAACAATCAAGATGAATGCATTGCCTAGAATTCTATACTTATTCCAGACAATTCCAATCAGATTAGCGAAAGAGTTTTTCGAAGACCTAAATCGAATGATGTTGAAATATATATGGCAAGGCAAAAAAGCAAGAATAAAACTTAAGTTATTGCAGGATGCAAGATTAAGAGGAGGATTTGCTTTGCCCAATTGGGAACTACACTATCAGGCGGCAAATTTGATGTGGGTAAAAGATTGGATAACACTAAGAAATACTAGATTATTGACTCTAGAAGGACATGACTTGTTATTGGGGTGGAATGCATTCCTTTGGTATAAGGGAACTAAAACACAAGGGTATTTTAGAAGACATTATATTCGAGAAGCTTTGTTTTTAAACTGGGAGAAGATTAAAAAACAACATTACTTGAAAATTCCAATATGGATATCTACTATTGAAGCCTTTTCATATCCAGTAATATATAAAAAGGAACAAACAGTTAGATATGGTGAGATATTGAATGAAAGGGTGAACTTAAATCTATGCAAGCGTTGGAAGAACAAGGTATAAAATGAATTGGTTTTCATATTTGCAAGTACAATCTAGATTTGATAAGGATATTAAAGTAGAAGGTATTTATAACAAGCAGATTGGGCTAGACAAAATATTGATGGGTACTGATGAAAAGGTGATTAAAAACTTTATGGATATTTTTAGAAATTAAAATGGAAGAGGAACAAGTTAAAGAAACAATGATTGCTTGGGGAAAAATTTTGGATATGGGATTGACCTAGAGAAATGGGAAAATTATGGTCCCAGAATTATAAAATGACAATGTCAACTGCTTATAAAGAAAATTTGTATAAGATGTTTTACAGGTGGCACTTACCCCCGACGAGAATTGCAAGAATGTTTAAGAATAAATCAGATAAATGTTGGAAATGTCATCAGATACCTGGATCATATTACCATATGTGGTGGACTTGTTCGGATGCAAAAAGATATTGGACTATAATCCACATATGGTTGGAAAAATGATACAACAACACATAGACTTGAAACCAGAAATATTTTAATTGGGAATTATACCAGATATCTACAATAAAGAGTTGAAATATTTGATTGTAAATGTTTTAACAGCAGCTAGAATTGTATTTGCCAAAAATTGGAAGAATGATAAAATACCTATGCAGGAGGAAGTGATTAGGAAAATTATGGACTGTGCTGAAATGAGTAAATTGACATTTGAAATTAGAGAACAAGAAGATAAACAATTTTACAAGATATGGGATTTGTTTTATCAATGGTTGGATAAAAAGACTTGGTAATGCAATAGACTATATAATTTTGTAATAGAAATATAAGGCTGATATATAATGTTGATATATATAACCATTGGATGAAAGTATAACATAAATTTTAGATTAAAAATATATCTTGTATATATGATGAAATAAATAGTTTAATTGTACACAAGTAATAATTGATAAATACATAATGTTTTATTGATAATATGAGAAATTTTCTTTTTGATAAATTGTGAGTGATGAATATGAAAGGATGACACAAAGGATTTGTAACCAACTGACACACTGTATGTATATATGGAAGATGGTTTTTATGTTTTGTATGTCCTGTTTGTATGTTTGTATCAAAAATAAAAAAAACTTTAAAAAATAAAATAAAATTATATATTGCAAAGTCCTACCTGTCAATGAATACTTCAGCTTTAACCATAACAATACAAGAGCACACAATGGATACAAACTCAAGGTAAACCTCACCAAAGTTGATTGCAGGAAATACGACTTCAGCAACAGAGTGGTCAATGTCTGGAATAATCTACCTGACTCTGTGGTTTCTTCCCCAAACTCCAAAAACTTTAACCTTAGACTGTCTACTCTTGACCTCACCCCTTTCCTAAGAAGTCTGTAGTGGGCGTGCATAAGCACACCAATGTGCCTACCGTCCCTGTCCTATTGTTTCTTTTTATTTTTCTTATATGTATCCATATGTATTCATAACTATGTTTATAGTTATACCTGTTATCTTATAATCACTTGACAAAATATATATATATATATATATATATATATATATATATATTTCACCAACATTTTAAAATTTTTCTGCCTCTCTGCCTGGCCACTGATTTCAAAGGCTCTGTTTTAAGTTAATTTAGATTTCAGTATTGCATATCATTATTTGGTTATTATCTACCCAAGGAACATGGTTAATGTATGGCTGATACAATTTACTCTACATATGTAATATTTTAACATACTAAGATCTATATTTCAATACTCAGGCAAATCAGCAAATAGTAGAACAACAATTCTGATTCACATATCAATCAAAACTGCAAATATCAGAAGTGTAACCTATTAAATTCAATAATGTAAAGAAGAGAGAAATCTATATAGACTTACATAATAAAAACATGATTGAAACATCATCCATTACGATGTCTTTTGGGAAAAGATATCATTTATGCAACAGAATTGGATGACTTAACATATCTAATTGAAGATGGTTTGTGGAATCATTTCTTTCTCTTACTCTCTTCCAGTTTCAGAGATCTTTTTTTTAATTGAACAATCCAATAAAATATTTTTTTTATTTTTTTTTCCTTTAAAAAGTCCCACATCGCTGTCTTTTGAGCACCCATGATAGCTTCCTTTGCTTATTTGGTGAATCTAATAACATTTGGATTCTCTAAAGTATTGATTGGTATAAAAGTGGTTAGTGGCAGAATCATTACTTTTTTAATCTTGAAACTGCCAAGCTGCCTTTTTTTCAACCTATATTCAGCTTTCCTCCATTAAGATTGCCATTACTAATTGTTTTTAAATGCTGCTGGGACATTTCTAATTCAAAAAGTTTAAGGTTCTCAGCAGCATTGTAGAAACTGAGCAATTTCATTCAATGTGACAAAAATTAAACCTAGAACCCAGAAGGCTGTTAAAGAGTCTTTGAAATAGAAAAAAAGAATAATATGATTTTTTTTCTGAATTTTTAACCAGGAGTTTTTAAAAAGTTATAATGACTTTTTGTCTAAAAACCATATATATATATATGGTTTTTAAGATATATATATATATATATATATATATATATATATATATATATATATATAGGAGAACGAAGCTGAAGACACCAGCCTGAAGATGACGGATGAGATTTAAACGCTGCCAAGGTATTCTCAATCTTACATGGGACAAGACCCGAATACACCAAGACCTACATATATATATATATATATATATATCTCCTGGGAGAACGAAGCTGAAGACACCAGCCTGAAGATGACGGATGAGATTTTCATTTAAACGTTGCCAAGGTATTCTCAACCTTACACGGGACAAGACCCGAATACACCAAGACCTACATACCTTTACCCGTGAAAATCTATGAAAACAAATATATATATATATATATATATATATATATCTTAACCTTGTTGAAAAGGACATATTTCTAGACAATCCTATATCTGAGCCTCCATGGCTGCAGACAGTTATATGTACTCACCCAAATTCTCAGAAAAGGTCATAACAGGGACAATATGTCAAAAGAATATAATTAAGATCAAGAAAGATTAATATCAATGGTATTTAATGAAATTGCCTTTTAGAGAAATATGCATCTATTACTTTGATACCAAGCACTTTCTTATTGCTATGTTAGTTCTCCATAAAAATGTCATAGACTTATCTTCTGTGGCAGAGAACTATCCGATAAGGAAATAGAAATGTGGACTGTGCAGTACTGAAACACACTTTAATTTGAAGGCATTTTGAAGGTAACCTTTCAGGATGAAACAATGAATCCATATGGTGCTTTCTGTTCTACTGCCAGACCAGAATAGCCATACAACCTCAAGTTTAGGACCCAACTTGCACATGTAAAGCATGTCTGAAACAAAATAGCTTTCTGAATCATCTAGGCCTTCTTTCTTTTATGATTCAAGGCATATAGACGGAGCAATTTTTTAAGCTGTGTATTACTCAAATAAAATACATCAACAGCCTCATTTATTTTTTTATTAGATCAATGTCTAATGTTTCTTTTAGAGGGTATAAATGGTGTATTCCTTTTCCCCACACACAAATAAAACCCTGGCTGAATTAAAAGAGAATAACTGGCCCAAAGTCTCCCTTTAAGTTCCCATTGCTGATGGTGTTGGATGTTTTTGATCTTTATTTATGAACACTGTTATCGCTGCACACATGTACTGGTGATCTCTCAAAGCAAAGCAGAGATGTTTAAAGTTATTTATTTTACATAATAGAGATTAATCATATCATTATGCAAAAACAACTATGATGGAATACTTTTGATTTGGTGTAATTAGTCACTATGTGCCTGTTCTTGTAATAATATTTTGGAAACCAACAAAACCAACTGAAATTACAATGGTGCTTGTAAGAGTGGTCAGTGTTTTCAAATTGGGAACAGCTTTTATTCAGAATATTATCCCACTGTTGTTAAGGTCACTATCCTATGCTCACATATCCCATTTTCCCTTCCAAATAATATAAAATATTTCTAGCAAGTATTTGGCATCAAGACAGAACCTTGTGGTATTCTACTGCTTCCTTTCTTCCATATAGATGTAGTACCATTATGCACTACCCATTGGGTATGGTTTATCAGCCAGTTACAAATTCATCTGGTGGTGATGCTATCTAACACACATTTTTTTCTAGCTTACCAAGAAGTAGGTCTGCTTTGTCGATGTTTGTATCCCATGACAGGTGAGGGTTGGGACCTTTCTCTGTGATATAGAACTATAACTGGATATTCATTTCACAAAAATAAATAGATTAAAGCATCCATATAAAGCATGTGTTTATTAGGCATTCACCTTATACTCAAAATTCTAAGATGAGGAAAGAGAGAAGTTGTATTTAATTTTCATTTTTATATTTACCAACTGAATATTTACCATCTGAATCTGAATCAAGAAATGCATAAATCAATGCACAAGTAGTCTTTACTTTTCATACTGTTATGAAAGGTGTAAATCAGTTCTGCAATATAAAAATTTGTACAGAGGTGCATACATTTGAGAAATGAGCATACATTGGTATATTAATGAAAAGTACATTTTAAAAAATGTCATTAAGTAAAATGCTTAAATAATTTAAATATGACATGAGAAAAACCTTATATAAACAAAATAACCATGTTGTAAAAAGAAAACAAATGTATCTATCCTACATCCTCTATCTATCTGTTATCAATCTATTATCAATCTATTTATCTGTCATATTTATATATTAGTTGGCCTCAAATCATCTAAGCCTTAGAAAGCCCACCCATTCCATAGAAGAACTTAATGGCAATTTACATTTCAGTTGTAAATTGAATGGAAAATATTAGATTGCTATGTGTATTTTTATATTTTTATATAGGATTCTTGGCCTGAATAATAGACTGGCCAGATAGCTGAATAAATGAATAGACAACCAGATAGATGGATAGTTGAAATAAATAAAATAATAATTGTTACTTTAAATGTTTGAGGACATTATTGTAATACACCCATACCTAAATAACTGATATAAAAAAACTGAATTTTGTCTCTCTATTTGTCACTTATTCACATTAAAGTAACATCTTTGACAAATAGCAGAATATAATATAATTCTTTCTGACATTCTGATGCTATTCCAAAAAACCCTCCTCTTCCCATCCCAATACAGCCCAAATTGTAAAGCAGAGAACAGAGAAATTCAGGATGGAAGGGTAGTTTAAACGACATATCAGAGACAGAGAATAGGAGAGAAGCTGCAATCAGAAGGGGTTGTTTTGGCAGTAGGCCTGTAATTCTTAAGAAAATTATTCTGTTCTAATTAGAAAGATGCTGTATGTAGAAAACTATTTGGAGGAGTATGTGGAAAGTTAAAAAGAGAGCTATTATTGTGAATATTTCATTGATGGTGTCTTGCAAATATTGGTCAGTTAATGCAAGACAATTTAACTTTGATGGACTCAACAATGCATGATCTCCTGAGGGAAATATACCTGGTAGGACCCAAAAGAAGGGCCTTCTCCATGGTGGCTCCCTCTTTCTGGAACATCATTCCCCCAGAGACTAGAATGGGCCCCACTCTAATACTCTTCTGGAAAGTGCTGGTTCTGCCAGTGGGCCTGGGGAACCCAGAATGGGATGGAGCCCATTAAATGACTCATGTGATCAGCTGTCGTCGGGGTGGGGGGAGATTTGGTTATATTGTATTTTATTAATTTATTTGATTCTTTTTGTTATTTTTTATTATTTTAAATGTGGTTTTACATTCTCTAAGCCGCCTCAAGTTGCCATGGGTGAATAGGCGGCAATATAAATTCAATAAATAAATAAATAAATTTTACTATGGTAAAACTTCCTTTGGCATAATGAAGTTGATTTCTGTTCCCATATGTCACTCTATGAAGGAGATGAGTGATTCCTAAAAATCCTAAATTAAATAAATGAATAAATAAAATGCTGGGTTATGTTTGGATTTGTTTGTTTATTTGTCCATGTGCTCTTTGTTGTAAGAACAATAGAAAGTTGTCTCAGGGATGTCAAATCATCTTCATGTTTCCTCAATCAGTTTTAAATCTCATCCCTGGATCACATGTGATCTATCAAACCTACCAGGTCATCTGGTTAATGCAGTAGCAGGTAAGCCTGAGGTATACAGTATGATGTTTATTCTAGCTTTGGCTTAAAGGATTACATTCTCAAGCTATTCCTGTTAAACCACCTTTCTTGTACAGCTTGAATAAAACAGCAGAGCTTGGCACTCTCCATCTGTTAAAATTGATCACTAAAATGGTCTCCAAAAGTATATAAGCACTGCACATGATTATGCCAAATATTGACTTCCCTGCCTAACCCTTCATCACATAAAACTTATGAAGGCTATGTAAGTAAAGTTCAGTTGAAAGTAAAATATTGCAAAATGAATGGAGGGCATTTGTCAAAATGCTAAATTGGGAAGCTAAGTAAGCACTGCAGTTGATCAATATTTCACAATGACTCACTCATTCTTATGAAACCAGCAAGAGGGGAAACAGTTCATTTGTCATGCCAGAATAATCATCAGGGCCTGATCCTTAGGCCAGAATGTTCACATGGCAATTCATAGAACTGAAATTTGAAAAGCATTCCAGCAACGTTGACTGTCATTTAGGTTATTCCAATTATGTTCAGCAAAGATGAGTAAGGAACAAAAGTAGAGAGAGAAAAGTCAATGATCACAAACAATTTAAGTACTCCTTAAATGCATTGTCAAAAGCCAGGTGCATGCTTATGCTTGTATTATTAAAAAAACACATATCATATACATATACCTCCTTAAATTATATACTGCTGCATAATCCTGCATTAAGATGAACTGGTGGCAAGGGAGCAGATAGAATAGCTCTATCTATAAAGATGCTAAGAGTTCACACTGATTTGAGTTCACACATAGTGTTCCTAGTCGCTTTCCTAAATATTGCCATCTGATGGGAACTAGAAAGAGGGCCTTTTCTATCATAGCCCCTGACTTAAAGAACACAGAAGTTCAGCAAAGCTCTGCGTTCCTCACCTTCCACAATGTTTGAAGGCCTGGAATTTCCTCCAAATGCAAGAATAAGAGACTATATGACTTGGCACCAGTTTTTTTTAATGTTTTAATGTATTCAATTTTACAGTTTCACATATTGTTTTAACTTTTGATTGGGAGCTGCCCAGAGTTGATTAGATGGATGGCTATATAAAGGTTTAGAATAAAAGATGGATTAAAAGATTTAAAACAAAACAAAAGAAAACAAAACAATCAGCTACATGCTGTTACTTGCATAAGGTGGTGTTTCAGCACCAAAAATTGTATTATTTGCACTTTACTTGTAGATCCAGAGAGCTAGGGTGCTGGTGTTTTTTCTTACCCAATATCTTTTAAAACTTAGCATATTTTTTCCTGTTTTTCTGATATCTCAGTGAAGGATATAGCCTGAACAAAGATGATCATATCACAAATATTGATAATGTGAAGATAATGATACTACAAGATGATTACAGTACACCTGAATGTGTATATGAATCTCTTATGATAATTTGATAGCAACATCAAGTATAATGCACATAATATTAACTGCAGCAGCTGTTCATTTGCTACAGTCCTTTATTTTGAATTATTTGATAATATAAGGTCTACAAAAGTACTTTTTAATTTCATCATGTATGTCTTTTGACTTTTTTCCTGTAAAAAGATAAGCTTATAAAACTCCTATCCTCTGCATAATGAGAAATCTGTAGCTATAGTGTAACTAATTGAATGAAATGTAAGGTGTGTTTCTTTTTTTCTCCAGAAGTAAGTGGGAGGGGGGAGTTTCATACGTTGTAAAACAGACAGATATTCTTTCTTAGCTTGGAATATATTGTGCAAAAGTAATTGAATTTTTAAAAATGATTGTTGAAGTAAGGTGAAGTCAGATCAGGTCTTTTAATCCTCAAGCTCATTCACAGCTGTAGACCAATGTACATAGAAATTCGTGATTGCAGTTCAGTCATGCAGGACCTCTTAGGGCATGAAAATGTCTGCTTGCTTTTTTGTACTTTTGTTAGTAGGAGCACCTGAAGTCACATTTTTCAGCTTTTAATAGAATTGTCATGCTCTTTTCAGTGACAGAGCTGAACACACTGTTTCTAGTCTCATGTTCAGTGTTATCTTTAGACTATCAATCAGAAGGAAACTTGAAATGAAAGGGTCATGGTGAAATGCATTTGTGTGTATGTGATGATCTTGTTTTTGGCAGAGTAGTATCTGCTAGGATTCAAACTATAGCATGTAATGCTATGACCTCATGTAAAATTATTACATGGGGTCATTTTAATAATTACATCTTTAATTGTTTCCATGATTTTATATGTCAACAAACATTTTAACCAATGTAACTTCACACAGTCTCACAAGGGTTGAAAAGCAGAGTACAAAATTCATACCGTAGGAGATATTTGGACTCTAATAGTAAAAATAGTCTCCTGCCCCTCTTTTTATTATTTTCAGATACTAGCAAATAGAGGATATTGGTTAACTTTACTGTAGTTTTAAGTCCATGTCTTCTTGTTCTTAAAAGAATATTTCTAGAACAAAAGATTGGATCGCGTTAGTATTCGTACCATGCCAGATGAGGAAGGAATATGGCAGAGAAGGAATATGGCACACCATAAAGTCTATTTATCTCAACTTTAATCTGAAGCTAACAAGGAAAAACAGCTTGTTGCTGTTGCACTTTTCAGAAATGGATTTCAAAAGGGAATAAATTAGTACATTATTACTGCTACTATAGCAACATCATCAGCTCCCAGCCATGCTGTTTACACCCACCTGATGAAAATCAATTTGTGGAAATAGTTCCATACACCCCAAATTTAAATTTTATGTTATATTTATAATGTCCGTCATTCTATCAACTAACTATGAAAAGAAGGTCATCAGTTTATCAACAGTCTCAGCATACTAGGTTTCTAATATTTACAGGTTATGTATGTCTACGTACATATTTACAGCATAGCAATTCCAATCTCTGGATCAGCTGGCAAAAAGGTATTTTCTAAGAAAGCCAGGGAAGTTTTAAATCAGAAAATGGTTTAAAATCAAATACTTGGCTTCCTAAGTATAATGTCCTTTTCCAGGACTGTGTCTCTTCCTCTTCAGCTGGATGCCCATGCTCCAGGGATGACAAATTTAGAAGAAAGCATTGCTTTCTCCTATTAATCTCTATGACAGTGGGATAAAAAAGACTGTAACTAAGATGCTAAGGAGATTGTCATGTTTTAGGGCTATGTTGTCCTCCTTGGTTCAACTATATTCCATTTTTGTAATTCCTTTACTATGATTTGCATATGATATTTAAGATGGGGTTTTGTCCCTTTTTTACATCCTGCAGCAACCAACCTTATGTAATAACAGAGAGAAAGAGAGAGAGAGAGAGAGAGAGAGAGAGAGTTTATATGCTTTATAGGAGCTGTGGTGGCACAGCGGTTAGAATGCAGTTTTCAGCTAATTCTGCTTCCAGGAGTTTGATTCTGACCAGCTCAAAGTTGATTCAGTCTTCTATCTTCCTGAGGTTGGTAAAATGAGGACCCAGATTGTTGGGGGTAATATGATGACTCTGTAAATTGCTTAGGGATGGCTGTAAAGCACTGTGGGGTGCTGTAAAGCAATGTGCTATTTCTATTATCATTTTCAAAAGCAAGAAATAATGGGTATTTCATTTGTGTTGTTTTGGTTTGTCTTTTTTTTTTGTCTAATAACTTCCATGACTCTGAATGGTACTGAACTCTTGGATATGGTGGTATCTGTCTTAACTTGTGTTATACATTTTAATTGAGCCACCGGCATGACATAGGGCTTTTGGGAAAATTCAAGAATCTGCAGAGATAAGACATTCTTGACTTCTCCTTTCAGCTTGCTGTGTAATTATGTGTTCACATTACAAAAAGAAAAAAAAACTTCTTTTGCTATCAATTGTAATTGTGCTGGATAGTTTCCTACTTATGAATAAGTCATATGTGATAGCAGTTTCTGTTCTCATTTGTTTAATCAGGTTCCCATATTTTATTAAGTTGCAGTACATGTCCTGCATAGGTCAGTGTGATGTTTCTGAATGTTAAAACAAAGATTTTAAAAGATTGGCTTATTTTTCCACACCTAGTATTTTTTTTTAATGATGGTCTCCTAGACACTTACCCAGATGCCTCTCCAGATGTCAATTCAGAGGAGGATGAACCAGCTCCAGGCATGACAGGAGGGGGAGCTGGTCAATAGCTATGAGGCAGGGGCTATTAGTCCAAGTGAGGGGGAGTGGTTGATGGGAGAGAAACTGGACAAATGAGCTGAGTGTGATTTGGCTGAAATGCCACTGCAACAGGACAGACCTGAGGCTTCAGGTGGGGAAAGAGCACAGCTGCAGCCAGTCAATGTTGAGGAAAAAGAACTGCTTTCTGAACTTGATCCAAGAACACACAGGACAGAGAAAAGGCAGGAGCAGCGAAGGTCAGCCTATGAGCAAGTTGTCTATTTAGTACAGCAGACAGACAGCAACAATGCTGGATACAATGTGTTCATTTCCTAGCTGTGTATTTCCTATTAATTGTGATTCCTGCCTTGCTTTGGTTTTGCACCATGCCTTGACTTTGGATCATGCCTTGTCAACTCCTGACTTTTCTTGCTTCATTGAACCATCTTGTGTTATGGTTTTAATTTTGCCTAATGGATTTATCTTGTTTGAGAAACTTTCAAGTGCCTTGTGAACTCATTGGCCATTGCTCTGTGGACTAGAATTTGTCTGCTTTTGGCTGGACTTAATTGGGAAAATTCTGAGGTTTTGGTGAAGGGAACTGCTAGGAAATATTCATAATCCCACTAAACATAGTTATGTGTGTGTGTGAGTGAGTGGGACAGTACAGTGAGCTTATTTTTCAAATAATCCTTAAACTATGAATAGTTTAGAACTGATAATGAAACCACCATTCACGTGAAATTATCAATATACTGTAATAGCATGATTTAGGAGAAATGTCATACAAAGAGATACATTTTTCTAAAGAATATGAGAACATTAAATGTTATATGTGTTGTAGAGAGGGTAGGGAAGAAGAGGCTCAGCCCAACATTGCTCAATAGCTAAATATAACCATTCAGGAAGTCATCTGTCATGTTAGTGATAGGTACTGTATAATCAGTATGTTGATCATCCCAGGCTTTATATCTCTACTCCAGATTGATCAGAAGATGCAGTGAAATCTTGAGCCAGTCCAGAAAAGCTCAAAGAAATAAATGATGCTGAAGTGGCAATATTCAAAAAAAATAATTGCCTGTAAACTTTTAAATGTACTTAAAAAAAACTTTTCTGCTGTACTTTGAAATCTACCCAAAATACATTAAACCTGATTTGTGGTAACATTTCCAGAAGTGGATTTACTAATAGTAATTGACATTGATGGGTGAGGAGAAGAGAAAGGAATGATGAGTTATGCACCAGAATGTTAAAAACAAAATTATACAATTGGCTCGGGAGTTCTTGGCATCCATGACAGCCATGGACCTGACCCAGGTGATTCAGGGGCCCACCCATGAGGGGGGGAACGCGCTCGACCTGGTTTTTATCTCGGGGCAGTGGTGTAGTGATCTGGGGGGTGGATCTCCGGTTACTCTACCCCTATCATGGACAGATCATTATCTCCTGAGGCTGGTCTTCCAATCCGCTGCTCCTCGCTGCTGGGATGAGGAGCCGATACGATAGTTCCGCCCCAGGTGCCTGATGGACCCGGAGAGGTTTCAGATGGCCCTGGGGTTCTTGCCCACCTCCCTTGACCACAAATAAATGGCTTGGGTCCAGGGTACTTGCGGAAACGCCTCCTACCCGCATCACAGTCCAATCGCCCCATGCGCTCCCATAGGAGGGGCCTCCTGGGAATACCATCGGTCAGGCATTGTCGGTTGGCAGCTCCCAGGGCTAGGGCCTTTTCTGTGGGAGCGCCCACCCTATGGAATCAGCTTCCTGCGGATCTTCATTTGGCCCCTGATCTCCGCTCCTTTCGTCGAGACCTGAAGACTTGGCTGTTTCAGCAGGCCGGCCTGGATTGACCATGGGGGCGGGTAGTTTTAATAGTTTGTTTATCACTGTAATTTTATTGTTTTAGCTGTTTTTTGTAATTTAGACTTGTTTTTTATTCAATTATTTTTATTGTATATGTTCTTTTTGTATGTTCGCCGCCCTGAGTCTTTCGGGAGAAGGGCAGCATACAAGTCTAAATAAATAAATAAATAAATAAATAAATAAATAAATAAATAAATAAATAAATAAATATTGTGACATTATATTGATGAAATCTCTCTTAGCTGTGGGCACTCAAGTTTAAGTTCCATTGATTCTTCTTGTATATACTTTGGCTTTCTAAATACGATATGTATGTTTTTCTTAATAAACTACCTGTTTGTAACCTACGAACAGTAATTAAATCCTATGTCAGTTTGGAGAACAAGAAGTCAATAATGGCAAAGAAAAAAGGTGACAAAAATAAATAATGAAGAATGAAGAACTATGTAAGCTATAGAAATTTGAAGATTTGACTGGGAGCTGGTGGCACTATGTCAAGCAGCTAAAGTACCATTTCTTATTTTTTTTTACAAATTGTTTTTAAAATAACAACAGAAAAAAGAAAAGAAAAAGGAACAAAACAGAAAAAATACATATATTATCAAAAAATCCATAAGTGCTTAAATAAGTGGGAAGATACTTCAGAAAAAAATAATACACAAAGTATAATATTCTATTAGAACAGAGATGTCAAACTTATGTCACCATGTCATCATCATGTGATGTATTGTGACATTTTCCCCTTGGCTAAACTGGGCATAGGCGTGGTCAGCACGTGACGCATCCGGCCCGCAGGCCATGAGTTTGACAGTTCTGTATTAGAACATTAAACAGTGGTTTATTTTCTGAAAACATTATCCAGATGTTTGAGCAGAAATTCCTCTTGGAATATAAATTGATCTGGGAATAATATTCATTCTGACAGCATTCACCTTTCCTCAATTAATCTCCTATCTATCCATATCTGAAGAAACATACCTATTACTGAATTGGATTGGTAATCAAAACTTTATCTACTGATTTTAACTCCAATTTTTGATCAGTTAACTGCTATTTTACAAAAGACATCTATCATTTTCACCAACAGTAAAATAGTGACATGAGGTTTAATAATAATCAGAAAAATACCAGTTTATGTTCAACTCAATTATGTACTACTCTGTAAATCTCCCTATGTTATCTAATAGTACAAGCCAAGAGTTTCGCACAAATATCAAAAAGCAAGAGTTAAAGTGGACATCCCTCTCTGGTTCTTCTACATAATGCAAAAATAACAGAAATATATAATTAACCTAATTTTATATGTGAGTGATTTATATAATATCATGATCCTTTTTATGTACTTCAAAAGAAATCCAAACTTGTTTAATAGAGCAAACATTTACAGCCTATATATTCTGTCAAAAGCTTTTTCAATGTCTAACAATAAAAATACAAATTGGTCTTCATTTTTATTCAAGTCTTTTAAATCTACAATCAACCTAATATTTTCTGCTGCTTGCTAGTTTTTATAAACCCTGCTTGATCATTCCTAATAATGAATGTAAAATGCTGTAATTCCTGTAATCTATTTGCTAGCATTGCAGTTAAGAACTTTGAATCAACATTAATCAGTGATATTGGATGATAATTAGTACATTGGTATGATCTTTACCTGATTTTAGTATAACTGTAAGATAAGCCTGATTAAATACCTCTGATAAAATTCCTGTATCAAGGGAATAGAGTTGCAAAGTTTTGGTACAAAAAAAATCTATATATTTTTTTCTACCAGTCCATAGAAATTCATCCAATCCTGGCATTTTACACTTGCTATTTTTTAAAAAAATATTTGTTTAATCTCAATCTCGTATAGTGGGACAAATAAAAGTTGTTTTGTGTTATTTAAGTGTAGTAGGTATATATTATTTAGAAAGGCATCCATATCCAATTGCAATATCATATTTGATTTGCTATGTACTTCTGAATAGAATTTTAAAAAATAATTTATATCCTTTGACATTTTATATATTTCATCTCTTTCATTTCTAAAAATTAGAAGTATTGTCCTACTTTTCTTTTGCTTTAAATGACTGTCCAAAATCTTATCAGATCTTTCACCATTCTCTCAATATCTCTGTTGTAAACATGTTAATATTAATTCTGTGTTATGTGATATTATGATATTTAGTTCATCTTTCTTCTATATTCTATATATCTATACAGCATTATATATCTTCTATATATCTATACAGCATTGCCAAAAAGGCTTTAAGAATTGTTAACTTTATTTTGCAAAGCTTTCTCTCTGGCAACATTGAATTGTTAACTAGGGCATACAAAATCTTTGCCAGACCAGTTCTGAAATACAGCTCATCCACCTGGAACCCGCACTGTATATTGGACATTAACACAATTGAGTGAGTTCAGAGGTATTTCTCAAGAAAACTACTCCATTCCATCACTCACACTAGAATTCCCTATGCCTCCAGGCTCAAAATTTTGGGCCTGGACAATCTGGAACTGCTCTGCCTGCAGCCCAATCTAAGCATAGTTCACAAAATTGTCCGCTATAATATCTTGGCCTGTCAACAACTTCTTCAGCTTCAATCACAATAATATACAGACAAACAACTGATACAAATTCAAGGAAAACTGCTCCAAACTCGATTGCAGAAAATATGACTTCAGCAACAGAGTGGTCAATATCTGGAATGCCTTACCAGACTCTGTTGTTACAGCCTCAACCCCTCACAGCTTCAACCTCAAACTGTCTATATAGACCTCATCCCATTCTTAACAGGTCTTTAAAGAGGCGTGCATAAGGATACCAGCGTGCCTACCATTCCTGTCTTACTGTCCACATTTATCTGTATTTACTTCTTTTGTTCTTGTTTATGTTCATACTATACTTGTTATCTTCTACATGTTTGACAAACAAATAAATAAAATAAAATAATTATTTCTTCTATATTTCTCTGTAGAAGGTAGTAGATGTGCATTCAACCATCTATGCTTATAAGTGTTTTAATTTATTTTTCAAGTTATCTTCCCTTGTTATAATCTTATTTTCAGTAAGATGTGCAAGCAATAATTTTGTCTCAGATATAGGATTAACATGCTTTCTATTCTAAAGGCACTTCATGATTCTGAAATCAAAGTATTGTAAAGTCTCTACTTTGCTGTATTTGTCATTCATTAAGAGTCATTGTAAACATTTTTGATAGTTTGACCAGTTTCTGAGAAACACAATTCAGAATAATTGCACCCTAGTCTGATATGTAACCAACATCAATATTATATTCTTGAATTTGATGACACAAAGTTGAATTTTTCAAAAAATAATGAAGCCTACAAATTTCTGGCATGAATGAAATATATATTATGTTTTAATACATCAAAAACCAAGAATAAAGCAAATTCAATTCTTTCATATAGATCTTAATTTTTCCTTTAACTTACAGTTGTGGTGGTGGCACAGGCTGTGATTTTTCTTTTTATCTTTTTTTGTACTGTCCAACTCTGGATCAAATATTGCATTAAAATCTCTTCCTATTGCCACTTTACCATATATGTGCTCATTCAAGTGCTAAAAATATTGATAAAATATAATGGGAGAAGTTGAATTAGGTCAATAAACCTTAACTTTCCCTGCTATTTAGCAAATAAAATTAAAATAACACCAATTTATATCAGTAATAACTTGTATATCAATTTTGAATCCTTTTTGGATGAAAAAGCCCGCTGTAACTACATAGCCAAAAAGGCATTAAGAGTTGTTAACCTAATCCTATGTAGCTTTTTCTCTGGTAATATCACACTACTAACTAGGGCATACAAAACATTTGCTAGACCAATACTCGAATACAGCTTATCAGTCTGGAACCCACATCATATATCTGATATTAACACAGTTGAGAAAGTCCAGAAATATTTCACAAGAAGAGTTCTACACTCCTCTACTCATTGCAGAATACCTTATGCCACCAGACTTGAAATTCTAGACCTAGAAAACCTAGAACTATGCCGCCTTCAGTCTGATCTAAGTATAGTATATAAAATCATACATTGCAATGTCCTTCCAGTCAAGGAATACTTCAGCTTCAACCATAACAATACAAGAGCACACAATAGATACAAATTCAAGGTTAACCACACCAAACTTGATTGCAGGAAATACGACTTCAGCAACAGAGTGGTCTATGTCTGGAATACTCTACCTGACTCTGTGGTTTCTTCTCCAAACCCCAAAAACTTTAACAGACTGTCTGTGATTGACCTCACCCCTTTCCTAAGAGGTCTGTAGAGGGCGTGCCTACCATCCCTATCCTATTGTTTCTTTTATTTTTCTTTTTTTTATATAACAATATTTTTTATTGTTTTGACAAGAATACAAACATAGTATACAGTGTGCCGGTAGATTGTGTCTCATCTTCTCCAACATCATTAAATATAAAATATTCCGTATTTGTAAATTAATTTTCCTTACTACATTTCGCATTATCATATCACAACCATTCCTGGCCCCTAAATATACAGTATAAGCAAACCATTATTACATTATTACAAACAACAAAAACATAAAAATTCTTTTTTTGAGAACAGTGTGTGTCCAAACCTTCCCTTTTCCATACAGATGTAATTTCAATTTTTTGCACACTTCTTGTGTTCTATCCCAATTATCATAACAATTTATACTATTTTCCTTTATTCTCCTGCCATATTTTCCATTCAATTATTAATACACTTTTATCTATAATGTTTACAATCTTATATTTCTTATAAGACATATTTTACCCTGTAATTATTACTTCAGAGGATAATACCCCGTCTTTTTTAACCCATCATTGTTTAACATTTATATTTCTCCTTTAACATTATTGTTTCTGTTACACCTCAATTTTAATAAAATCTCTGTTGTCGATCAATTTCTGCTTGGTACATTCATTTTTATTTATTACGCTTTTTAACAGTATGGAATAAAAATATTATAAATGTATATAACCATTGTAAACAAGCTAGTTATTCCCATTCCAGTTCAATTCAAGCATTAATTACCATATCTATTTTATTTATTCATTCCCATAAAATATTTTCATCTTAATACCCTTAAAGAAGAAAAGGAAATACACATCATATTAATCCTCTAAGACTTCTAGCTTCTATCTATTTCTAATATAGCCCTGTATCTCATGTTCCTTTGCAGATTTCTTTAATTAAATTGATTTATTTAACCATTATCTTGGTGTCCAAAAAGATGAATAAATTCTCTAAACCTGGTATACTTCTCTTGTTTCTGTATGTCTTGTTTCCATTTACAGCTTCCTCCTTTTTTTCCTGCCCCCCCTTTTCCTCCCTTACCTCGCTATTCACTTTTCTAACTAATTCTCCCTTCTGAAATCCTGTCTTTTGGTTTTTCCTTGTAGCATTGTAATTATACTTTTTTTTAATTGTTGCTTCAAATCTTAAATTTTTAACTCTCTTCCCTCTTTTCCCTTTTTTCCCCTTTTGCTTTTTAACAGTTATTTGATTCTTTAAAATGGCTTCCTCTTCTTTGTTCCGCCCTTCTTGTTCCACTGATATTTCCTGTTGTTGCATATATTTCAAAACCTCCATTTTTATCAATTGTAGCTCTTCTTTAAGTTGTTTAAATAACATTCTTGATTCTTCCATGGGTATTAACATTTTAAATGGGGTTTCCCCCCCTTTTTTTTGAAACAGTCCCCAGTTAGCTTTAATCAGCTTAGTATCCTCTGTCCAGAAAAACGAAAGTCCTCCAAGTATCCAAAGTTATTTCTTGTTTCTTTAAGACACTTTCCCTTTTCAGGGGCTTAGGCTTGCAACAAAGTTCCAAGTGGAATGTATTTTAAAATATATCTTTCCCTGTTACCAATCCAGTCTCAATTCTTTTAAATCTGGGTAGTATCCTCAGTCTCCAGACACACCCTCCTTTCACTTTTTCCTCTCTTCCTCTATTGCTTCCTTTCTCTTCTTTTATAAAGAAAAAATATTAGAGTCTCTCAAAAAGTCTTTAACATTTGGCAGATTATTTTCAGCTATAGAGAAAAGCCTATTAGTGTCCAAGTGTACTTATATCCATCCAACCATCTCAATATTCCTTGTCATTCAGGACCCTTAACATCAAAGAAGAAGAAAAAAAAGCAACAAACTGGCTTTTCACTTTCACCCGCCACTTTCTTTCTTTTTTAAGAAAATTGTTACTGTTTCCCACTGTTCAAAACCGGGTACCTTAGTAGATGTTTCAATGTCAGCCTGGACCACCACACTTTCTCTTAATAACTTCCTCCTGCACAAACTTGTCCGCTTGAGTTCTTCTTTGAGGTGGCCATTTCTGACCACCGCTGTGCTGCCTTCGGAAAAGGGAAAGATCAGCTGGGGAGGAGAGATGCGGCTCTCCTCAGTCCTGCCGTCAGCTCCCCTGTCTTCACCACCTCTACGGGCTGGTTTTTAAACCCTGAGCCGAGCAGCTCGGGGTCTCCGGCAGTGAGCACGGACCGAAACCACGCACGATCGCGGATTTCGCGTCCGTCGCCGAAGAGACTCAAACCGGATATCGTTTCTTTTATTTTTCTTATATGTATTCATTTCATGTATTCACAACTATGTTTATCCTTCTAAGTGATCGACAAAATAAATAAAGAAATAAAATAAAATAAAATAGCAGCATCTTTAACCATCATCAGTTATACTATCATCACTATAAATCATGAGGTAAAACAGTATCCACTATTTCTTTATTAATAGGAATTTATCCTGTTCCATTAAATGACTCTCCTGTTGACAAAAATAAGTTTTCTTACCTAATATATGTTAAAAATTAAATTTTCTAAGATTCTCATAATTAATACCAACAACTTCATTATTTTATTTTGACACATTTATCAATTTTTCTAATACTAGTTCATTTTTATAATCTGTGCTATTTTAAAACTAGCAATTATTTTTACTATATTTACATATTAGCTAACTTTTTATTTCTGACTGATAATTTACAGATAGGGATAAGAAAAAAAAACAATATTTCTGTATGTCACATTAAATACACTCCTTGTTTAAATATATATTACCTTAAAAGCCATATTGCCTTAACAGATTGAAAAACAGACTTTAAAAGACAATACAATAAGATATGATAAGATATGATACAATACAATAGTGATATAATGATACTATACAATAATAGTAAAGTGGGAGTTACAAAGACTTTTGCACTTTCAAACCATGTATCAATGTGGATCATTTCAAATTCCATAACTACTTGAAGAAGGAGTATGAACTACCTCAAAGAAAAGATAGGAATATTTACTTTTCAAAATGTTCTAAACAAATTACCAAGCAACAGCTCTGTTAGTGAACTGAGAGATGTGAAAATTCAGAAATAACTTCTAATAGATAAAATCTTGACCTAGCACAGCTGTAAAACTGATTACTACCTCGGAAGCAACTGTAAAATGTTTACAAGTACTACATGTACATCCTAAGAAAATTTGAAATAAGTCTATACATCAGTGTAAAACTACAATAGATGTTTAAGAGTCTGGGGAAAATGTGAATTTGCCTTCACAACCTGATCCATGCTCAGAAATCCTGGAAAATGAGAGAATTTGCAAAGAATTATAGAAGAGGCCATCGGGTTATGCAATCTGTTCAGGCCCAAGGGAAATTCAAAAGGCGACAGGCTAATCAGAAAAGAGAAGAATCAGATAAAGAGATTCACACTGTATTACTTTCTGATGGAAGAGAAAGTTGAACCTTATAAAGTGATTGTGAAATTTAACAACCTACCTGTAGCCTTCAGAATAGATATTGGCACTTGCATTATGATGATAAATTAGGGTTCATATTAAATTTTGAAGCACGCTTGAGTGCAGTGTCCAAGAGAGGAATGAAATTAAGTACTCATAATAATGAAATGATTCTGTATTAAGATGAGTAAATATTATAGTTGCATGTAAAGAATAACAGAAAATCTTTAAAAGGCTAGGAATACAAAAAAGAAGGTTCAAACTACTTTGTTATAACACAATTGAAAAAAAAAATGCTAGATTGGATGAAATATGCAGGGTAGAGAAACAAAAAAACCCCAACCTTACAGGAAAATATCATTTTTCCCAACAATGTTTCAGAAAACATTAGGTAAATGAAAAGTCCAAATTTATACTCAAGACAACAGTGACCTAAAATCTTTGAGAGTGATTCCATATTCTTGAGACAAAAAAAAAATCAAAATGATACTAGAAAGGTTTGAATAGGAATATATTATTTCTCTTAAATCATTTTCTGAGTGGGCAATAGCCATTGTCTCATGACAATGCCAGTTAGAACCATCTGCATCTATGAAAATGACACAGTTGCCATTAATCTAGTCTCTAAGTTAGACAGCTGTCCGGTTCTGTGAATTAAAAATGTCTTAGCCCTGCTGGGTAGCAAACAACAGTAGGTTAGATATGTCCCAATTATACCAGCAGATGGAACCTGAAAAGCACTGTAAAAAATTTAGTACCATTAATACCTGAGAGAGTGAGATACAAGACTGAAATCTTGAAGACAAGTGTTTTCTAGGGGAACCAAAATATAATCCTCAAAGGCAAAAGTGACAAAGATAAAATTCATCCTGTGACGGGCAAAATGTTTGCTCCTGCAGAACTAAGTTATAATGGCACACATCAGAACATCAGGTACATCTGGGGATCCGTTCCTATTATCAGTTCCTGCTCATATTTGCAACATTTTTCGAATAATGAAAATAGTTACTTTCCAACTTTTAAAGTAAGGAATTGAATAGCTGTGAAAGAAAAAACAAAACAAAATATATTTTTTTCAGATAAATATTCAGTTCTTCAGTGATTTAGGTTTGCTTTGATCTCATGAAGGAATAAATTGTGGCCTATGATATTTCAGTGTATGTAGTAGGAACTGTGTTGTGCCCCCGCCCCCCCCAAAAATGATATTGGAGAAATAAAGATGAATGAAGAGTCCAACAAGGGAAATACTCAGCTGGAAAAGAAAAATAAAAAAAATCAGGTTATTGTATTTGGCTTAAAGATGTTGTATTAACATTTCTATAGGAATTCATTTACCATCATAAATAGGAAAATTTGAGAGAATTTATTTAAGGAAGATGAAATCAATTTCTGTTGGATTTCAACTTGGGAGATGCCATTAGTTGCACTTATCATTATGCACCCATCCTTGGCTCTTTGATCTGCCAGTGGGTTTTGATACTATTGATCATGGTTTCTTTTTCAACTGACTATAGGGGCATTGTGTTATAAAGGTTATCTTCCTTTCTTAGTGACCAATTCTAGACAATATTGCCAGAAGAGCTTCAGCACTTCATTTGTGGTGTGCCTCAGAAATCAATATATTTTCCCTTCCTATTAATATCTGTATGAAACTGTTGGGAAGAGTAATCCATCATTTGTGGTCTGTCATATGGATTGTATCAGCAGTACATCTGCATTTAAAAGATAAAGGCCACTCTTTTGAAGAGAGTCCACATTTTAGACAGAGAAGACTGCTGGTTTTGGTCAAAAAGGCATCTAGGTCAAAACTCAACAGACTTCTCTTAACAGAGGGGCAGGATTCTACATTATTTATCTCCAATCTCAACAAAGTCCTTCCAACAGTTCCAAAGCTCTACACCCATTTGCACAACTCAGGTGATCCTGATTACACAGATAAACCTCCAGGTAGCCTTAACGACTCTATAAAAGAATGCAAATGACCAGATCTCTTCAAGGAGTATAAATCCTTCCATTTCCTACTATCCAGCTATAGCTGAAGAAGCTTCTTTGATGAAAAGTGAAATGTCTTCATGGAAAAACCAGAAAGTCCAAGTTTTTGCTTCTTGAAAAAGCACCTTTGGCATATGGATTGTGTTAAGTTTGCATGAAGAGTCAGACGCGAAGAGCTTCAGTGAACAGTTTATTAAGTGACTACAGCTTGAATGGACCCGACTTGGCTGGGCTACGGCTGCTTCTTATAGCCAGCAGCTGTAGTTGCCAGCTAATCAGAGTGCAGGGTTTTCCCGCACTATTTAAACCAATCCTATTTGACATTTTACAAGAACAATTCAAACTAAACCAATGACATTCAAACCTACATACATAACAGATTGTATATATGGATATCACCCAGTTGTAACTCTTGACTTTGAAGTAACCAAATGGTTCTATCATATCTTAAATGTAAACATTGTGCAGATATGGATGAGGAGGAACAGACTGAGCTCAATTCTGCCAAAATTGAGGGGCAGGGAAGGACAGAGGGAGGGAGGGAGGGAGGGAGGGAGAGACAGAGAGACAGAGAGACAGAGACAGAGAGAGACAGAGAGACAGAGAGACAGAGAGACAGAGAGAAACAAATCCAGTCTACCCAGAGATCCATATAGGTCCCAATCTACCGATGTTCTGAAATTTTTCAAAAATTGTAATTTTTCCATTAAAATTCCCCAAACAATTCTGGAGTCTTATGACCTCCTAATCTTAAAATAAAATAATGAAATAATGTATCTTTATTATAGTAGAAGCCAGAGATGGTATTCAGAAGGTTCTGACCAGTTCTGGAGAACCGGTAGATGAAATTTTGAGTAGTTCAGAGAACCGGCAAATACCACCTCTGACTGGCCCCACCCCCATCTACTCTCTGCCTCCTGAGTCCCAGCTGACATATCTACAGGATGTGTAGACTTCAGCTCAGCATTCGATACAATCATTCTATATATTCTTCTAGCTAAATTAAATCACTTAGCCGTGCCTGACCACACTTTTAAGTGGATCATAAGCTTTCTAACCAACAGGAAGCAGCAGGTGAATCTAGACAAAATCACATCAGATACCTGTACAATTAGCCTAGCCCCCCCCAGGGCTGTGTGCTCTCTCCATTTGTCTTCTGTCTCTATACCAATGATTACATCTGAAAGAATTCCTCTGTTAAATTACTGAAGTTTGGAGATGATACAACAGTTATTGGTCTCATTTGAGACAACAACTAATCTGCATACAGATGGGAGGTTGAACAACTTACCTTGTGGTGCGGCCAGAACAGTCTGGAACACTTAAAACTGTAGAAATGATAGTAGATTTTAAAAGAAGCCCTCCTACATTACCACCACTCACAATACTAACAACACAGTAGCAACAGTAGAGATCTTCAAGTTTCTAGGTTCTATAATATCTTAAGACTTAAAATGGACACCTAACATCAAAGACATCATCAAAAAAGCACAACAAAGAGTGTTTCCCTTGTGCCAACTCAGAAAGCTCAGCTCAGGCTACCCAAGGAGCTACTGATACAGTTCTATAGAGGAATTATTGAATCTGTCATCTGCACCTCTATAACTGTCTGGTTTGGCACTACAACCAATCAAGACAAACACAGACTTCAAGGGATAATTAGAACTACAGAAAAAACAATTCTACCAATCTGCCTTCCATTAAAGGCAGATTGATACTGCACAAGCCAGAAAGAGGGCTGTGAAAATGTCTACAGACCCCTCGCATTCTGGACATAAACAGTTTTAACTTCTACCCTCCAAATGACGCTATGGATCATTGCACATCAGAACAGCTAGACACAAGGACAGGTTTTTTTTCTGCCATGCCATCACTCTTCTAAACAACTAATTCCCACAACACTGTCAAACTATCTAGGAAGCAAGGGTGGGATGCTACCAGTTCGGCCTGGTTCTATAGAGAGTTAGAGAACAGAGAGTTAGTGGTACAAAAAACCTTTTTTTTACAAATTATTTGGATTTCAACTACCATCCAAAGAACAAACCAAATGAAAACAGTTAGAATTAGAATTAGGACTATTTATTTGAAGATATACAATGTATTTGCCAATAATATTTCTAGAATCTGCAACAGATCGACAGATGATGCTGTTAATATGGCTCTGCAATACATCCTACAACACCTTGAATCTCCAAATATCTATGCAAGGGTCCTCTTTCATTTCAGCATTCAATACCATCATTCCAAGCATTCTTCTAACTAATCTAAACCAGCTAGCGGTACCTGAACACACTTGTAAGTGGATCATAAACTTCCTGAAGACAGGAAAGAGCAAGTGAAGCTAGGCAGAATCACATCTGATACCTGTAAAATTAGCACAGGGCCCCCCAAGGCTGTATGCTTTCTCCACTTCTCTTCTCCCTATATATCAATGACTGCATCTTAAATGATCCATCTGTTAAAATACTGAAGTTTGTAGATGATACAACAGTGATTGGTCTCATTAGAGACAACAACGAATCTGCATAAAGACAGAGCTTGTTCAACTTGTCTCGTGGTGTAACCAGAACAATCTAGAACTGAACACACTCAAAACTGTAGAAATGGTGGTAGACTTTAGAAGAAACCCTCCCATACTACCACTTCTTACAATATTAGGCAACACAGTATCAACAGTAGAGACCTTCATATTTCTAGGGTCTATCATATCACAGACCTAAAATGGACACCTAACATAAAAAATGTCATCAAAAAAGCACAACAAAGAATGTTCTTTCTGTGACAACTCAGAAAGCTCAAACTACCCAAGGAGCTGCTGATACAGTTCTACAGAGGAATTATTAAGTCTGTCATCTGCACCTCTATAACTATCTGGTTTGGTTCTACAACCCAACAGGACAGACAAAGACTTCAGAGAATAATTAGGACTGCAGAAAAAACAATTACTACCAACCTGCCTTCAATTGAGGACCTATATACTGTATGTGCCAAAAAGAGGGTTGTGAAAATATTTACAGATCCCTCACATCCTGGACATAAACTGTTTCAACTTTTACCCTCAAAATGATGCTATAGAGAACTGCACACCAGAACAACTAGACACAAGGACAGTTTTTTCCTGAATGCCATCACTCTGCTAAACAAATATTTCCCTCAACATTGTCCAACTATTTACAAAGTCTGCACTACTATTACTATTAATCTTCTCATCACTCCTTATCACCCACTCCCTCCCACTTGTGACTGTATGACTGTAACTTTGTCTTGTATCCTTATGATTCATATTGACTGTTTCCTAGTATGATTTGATTGCTTATTGTATGACTATTATTAAATGTTGTACCTTATGATTCTTGACTCTTGATGAATGTACCTTCTCTTTTATGTACACTGAGAGCATTTTCACCAAGACAAATTCCTTGTGTGTCCAATCACACTTGGCCAATAAATAATTATATCTTCTATCATAATTGTAAAAATAAATTTAAATGCAAGTGTGTCTTTCTTCATTCAAGAATAAACAGCCCGGGCTTGATCCTAGGCTGCTAGTGCTGAATTCCACTTCACTGTCCCAGAACTCTCTAGTGGCCTGGAAACATTCCCATTGTTTAGGGTAATCCTCCCTTGTATTAATAATAATATTAATATTAATAATATGCATTATTAATAATATTAATAACAACTTGCCTTCAGAGGTTGTGATAGCTTCATCACTTGAACCTTTCAAAAAGAGACTGTACTGCCATCTGTCAAAAATAGTGTAGGTTCTGCTTGAGCAGGGTTGAACTAGATGACCTACAAGGTCCCTTCCAACTCTGTTAATCTGTATAATCTGTATCATCTGTAATATTTCCCACTTGGCATTAATGTATTCCTAGCCATGCTGATTACTGGAGAGTTGCTGAAAGTAGATAATCCTGTTGTTTCTATTTACAACATGACTGAGTGCCTTCCACAGCCTAGTGTCACAATTTTCTTGAGATCTTTTTATATGAGCATCTAACTTTTAGAAATTCTTATGGAAATAAATTCAAAATAAACTCTTTTTAATGACATGACAAATATATTCCACTTTCTGTGGTTGTCTTTTTTTCTATTCTGACAAAGGCTAAAATATTTTTCAAATTATTATCAGAATTTGTCTTTTACATTTAACAGATATAAAGGTTTCCAAATAATTATAACTTTCATGCTTTAACAATACCTTCTCTCTATAGGACTATTCACAATCATTAAACCAGTGAGCAAAACAGGCAATTTCAATGTATTTGCAACTAAAAAGTTCAACTAGTTAAAGATCTAGAACTAGGATGGGATGGAAGCACATTGAATTATGTCTATTTGCTAATAGTGAAAAACTTTTATGAGCTAGCACAGATTTTATTTATTTATTTAACCAGAGGTTCTTTGAAAACCAAGGAGTTCTCCAGAATTCATGAGCATGCAAAGGTTTTGTAAGACCTATCAAATCAAAGACAACCATTCCCTGTTCTGACCCAGCTCCCCAAACATGACAAAGCATCTGATGTGAGCTCAAAAGATTCCTTTATTAGGAATGTCAGCTACCCTGGCAAAAAGTTTCTCTCAGAGGCTAACAAGTCTATCTGGCCAGAAGATGAATAGTTGTCTGTCATACCTATTCATCCCTGCCCACTGCCTTTTATCCCCAGAGCTAGGATGGGGCCTTGCTAGCAGTGGTGGCTCTTCCTTTCCCAGGATCAGCCCACGGCTTTCCACTGCTCTCTCTTCTCTGCCTTCTGCAGAGCTGTGCATCAGGCACTGGTCCCAGCTATTCCTCTTCTTCTTCATCAACCATTTCCAGACCAGTGTTGACTTTCCATCTGAGGGTGGATGGCCCAGGCTTCACCTCTCTCTCTCTCTCTCTCTCTCTGCTGGTTACATTCCCTCTTCCCCCTCTCAGAGCTCCCAGGTTGCCCTGATGCTGACTCTGACTCCCACACCTTTTCCTCCTCTTCTGATTCAGCTGCTGGAGGGACTGGTGGCTGACAGGCTACAACATGCCCTTTCATTCCAAGTGGCAACCAAGGTCTCAACTGAAAAGTATACTTCAGGGAAACTGTTTAAGTAAGTCTTGCTTCCATGTGGATTCCAAGTTTGATTCAGTTCCTTGATCCCCATGGTGTAATCTATGAATTAATAGAATCCATATCTATGGATTAATAGAAGACAAAGGAAAAAATCCCAAATGAGCATTTTTGTCAGTTCAGATAAGAGACACCTGTGACCCCTTCATGTCATCAGAAAGAGTAGCTAGATAGATGATAGATGGATAAATAGATAGATAGATAGATAGATAGATAGATAGATAGATAGATAGTATAGATAATTGATAAATAGATGATAGACAATAGATAGACAGATTGATATCAGGTATGGAAAAAACATATATTATCTGAATAAATCAACAAAAAGATCAACATAATACGCAATTCCTGAAAATTTCTAATTTACTTTTTGTTTTTAAAGATATAATAACTTTATGTTAGACTTTTCAAAATAGTAAAAAGGAAACCCAGCCATTTAAAAATACAAAAATCAGGAATAGAAGTGGTTAACGTCAGGGAAAAATAGATGAGTTGAACTTTTTAAAAAAATGACTGAAAATAGATCAGATAACTGCTTGGTTCATGAATCTATTTGTTGAACATGGACTATGCAATTAATTTGGACAGAAAATTTTCCTTTATCATGCAGAAATTTCATTCTCTGAATGTATAACTGTTTGGTGGCTCATTACTTTTGTAACTCATGTTTATGTAAAGGGCAGATTTCTCTTTTAATCTTTCAGAACACCTGTTAATGGCAAAGCAATTTATGTTTTACAGAACTGCATTTCAAATAGAAATCAAAGCAAAATTATTGATAGGTTGTGATACGGCTCTCCTTATACCAATAATACTGTTTTCATTGCAAAATCAGCATCGCCTGATCAGGTCAGATTTTTTTTAAAAATCATCAACCATTTTTCTGTGGCATAAGCTTCTCTTATATGCTCTTCCTGGTAAAGATGGCTAGATATTTTGTTTGTTTGTTTGTTAGTTTTATTTTAGATTTGTTTGCCCCCCATCTTGCCACAAGGCAACAAGACATTGGCCTGCTTTACCAATTGCTGAGTAACTTGCTGATTTCAAACTAGACAAAACATAGATAACCAACTCAGGAGATTGGTCTTGAGGCATTAATCTGACCCAAGTTTAAAAGATGAGAAACATCAATTGGGGTTTTGCGGCAAATGCTCAAATGTGCTTTTTATAATAATCTCTGCTAAATACATAACAGGCAATGTTCTTATAGTAATCCCCCTTAAGCACATACATGCCATGGGTCCACTCATGAAACTACATCAAGAGAAAGAGATGATTACAAAAAGAATGCAACTTCTTTTTCAAATTCTCATCCCACCCAATTGTATAAAGACACAGTATTAAGTATCAAGTATATATAATAAAGAGATATACTGGTATAGGATTAAAATGTATTACATTTAAATTTAAGGCTTAGAATTATTTAGAATTTATAAATTTAAGGCTCAGAATTATTAAATTCATATGCCAAAGCAGATAAAAACTGAAGCCTATCAGGTTCCACAGAAAGTATATTGTCTGTTATGGGATTTCTCCACAGAACACCCTACTGGGTGACTGAAATAGAAATGACAGGTGTATTTTTTTATTTTGGCTGATGAAGCTGTGTTTGGGTTTTTTTTGTTCCCTTCTCTTTTCCTCCCTGCCCTCCATTTTATGAATTGCCTTAAATTCAGTTTCTTGGTTCTCTGGCTTACTATTGGTTTATAAACAGAATATTCAGAATCAAAACATCTTATCTTGATTGGTTAACTATCATTAAACAAGCTTTTTTGAAAAAAATCCTGCTTAAACATAATGAACATCCTTACAAAAAGAAGCTAAATTCTTTGTGTCAAAAAAAGCATACAGAAAAAAAAGGCAAGGGAAGACAAATAGTTTCATAAACTGTGGGTTATGAGGATATGGATGAACATCTGAGAGAAGGCATTGAGCAAACAGAAAACAAATTCCCTAATTCTCTGAGAGATCTGACACATTTATTCCAACAAAATATTAGCAGAGGAAAACAAGCTTTGGCCACTGTTGTGACACATTTATTGCTGATTGCAGTAGAAATTCTTGGGTTTCAATCTCCCTAGTTACTCCACTTATCATTATGTCCTGGCGCTTCAATCTCTCCACAACTTTGGATATTCCTCTTCTGTGCTGAGACAATTGATTCTAAGCATATATATCAACCATACCTTCAGCAAACAAGCACTGCTGGAGTCAAACAGTCCCTATGAGGCTCTTAAATCTGATACAGAAATCTATAGTTCTATTTCTACCATACTTCCACTTGTTGTTATATGAGAAATCACAGAAACAACTAAATTTCTTTTATGTGTGCATCGCTTTCTCAAAGTCCAAGTTCAAGATGAGGTTGATGGCAACATTTATGTTTGCTTTGCAGAGTTTCACAGCTATTTTGTTTATTTGTACTCAAGTTCACAATTTTGCAATCACATAGAAGTTTTCTTTAAAAATACAATAAGCATATTGGTGAAAATGCTCCTTGTATAGAAGTGGTTTGTTTTATGCTGATATCTGTTGTAATGAATTGATTTACATGTCTAGGCTACTTAAAACAAACAAAAATATTTCTATAAATTCAGAAATAAAAATGTCATAGTATGCTCCCAACACCATGGAAGAATCATTCCCAGACACTTCTGGGAAACTACCCTGTTTAGAATTAGAGGGCATCAAATGAATATGATAGGATATTAGTTTCTAAAAAATTAATGAAATGTTTGGCATGTGTCTTTTCAATAATTTACCTCTATGTCATTAATAAACTTTATAGTTAGTAGTTTCACCTGATTTTTCCATTCTAGCAATTGAGAATTACCAAGACAGTTTTTATTTGATGGACATCTAATTTAGTTAATCTAATTTAATTTAGGGACACTTGAACAATTCAAGACAATAATCATCCTATAGCTAGTCAGAATAATTTTGTCATAGAAGAACTATTCTATTGCTGAACTAAATCATTACAGAGCCCTTGTTCCAGATTTTTCTGTGGTGGGATGCAGCATAGTGTTTTATTATTACTGTTTATTATTACTGTTATTATAAGGACATACCTTTATTGCTTTACAATACAATCAATGTGGTCCTCAAGAAATTGGTGAACTCCAGCACCTAGTAGTCTTATCTACAATGATCAGTGCTAAGAAATAATGAAAAAATAGCAGGATAATATTTAATAGTAAATTCATCATTATCATCTGTAGATCAAAACCCTTCCTTATATATTCATTCACAACTTCTGCATTTTAATCATTTCAGCACTAATATTTGTGTGCATCTATATTTAATATTTTATTATTTACTGTTTATGTAACATATACACACACACCATGTACCCAAAGTCAAGCTCAATGGACAATTTATTATCAAAATTACAGTACATTGACTATTTGAATTGGTTGCCATTTTCATTCTAAACACTTGCTTACTCATTTGACACATGACATTTGAACATATCTAAGTTCAGTAACATTTCATCTGAAAAAATAAAATAAAACATATTGTGAATTGCCTGCATGGCTTGGCTTTTGCTTTTATACTTATCTGTCCATCTATCAATGTAAGCAGGAGATGTCTCTGGCTTTGAAAGCAATAAGCATAAATGAGGTAAAAGCTGAAAAAAAGTATTAAGCAAAGTATAGCAATAATGTTTTTTTACTACAAACTTGATACAAACAGGAAATACCCATAGACCAGACAATAAAATTTGGCAACATGCAATACAGAAATATAAGTATATGACAAATATCATATCATGTCAGCAACTGGGAGCCCATCATCCTCAACAAACATAGCTATGAGTGTTTCTAGACCTTTCCCTTAGAACAATACATCTGTACTGAGGTAAAAGTCTCTGAGGTGATTAGACAACATACATTATAACTTCCCCTCTTAGCTAATAACATCCATTATTTCATAACACATATTCCCTGATGCTGGTATACATACCCAAGACATACATGGATACATGAAAAAATCTTGCCTAATCATGCAACTCTAAATCCCTACATCAGATAGCTAACCTGATTATCAAGAATTTCAAGTCATGCTATGATGATCTTTTGTGAAAAAGCAAAAGTATGAGAAATAAGATTTATATGACCCATCAACTACAGCTTATATGCATGTATCATCTAAAATGAAAAGCATTCCCAAAGAAAGGTCCGTAGCTAATAAGGCTCCCCTCCTCCGTGAACTCATTGAGGAGGAGGCTGCGGATCTGGCGTGTATCACGGAGACCTGGTTGGGACCTGAGGGTGGTGTCCCTCTATGTGATCTTTGTCCCCCAGGTTTTCGGTGTTGCACCGCCACGAGCCCAGGGAAGGGGTGGAGGAGTAGCGATTGTTATCAGGGAGACTCTGTTTCCAAGGGAGGCCTCTGTCCCCAGATTGGCGGTTGCAGTCCCTCCTTCTGAGGTTGGGCCCGGGTGGTCAGTTGGGCCTGTTGTTGACGTACCTGTCCCCAGCTGCGTTGCAACGCCCCTCCCGAGTTGCTGGATGCCCTCTCGGGAGTAGTGGTGGAGTTCCCCAGACTTATTGTTCTGGGAGACTTCAACTTACCCTCCCTGGGGGGCGTCTGGATTGGCTCGGGAGTTCTTGGCATCCATGACAGCCATGGACCTGACCCAGGTGATTCAGGGGCCCACCCATGAGGGGGAACGACTCGACCTGGTTTTATCTCGGGCAGTGGTGTAGTGATCTGGGGGTGGATCTCCTGTTATTCTACCCCTATCATGGACAGATCATTATCTCCTGAGGCTGGTCTTCCAGTCTGCTGCTCCCCACTGCTGGGATGAGGAGCCGACACGATGGTTCCGCCCCAGGCGCCTAATGGACCCGGAGAGGTTCCAGACGACCCTGGGGTTTTTGCCCACCTCTCTTGCCCACAGCCTGGCCGAGACTTTGGTGGCCGCCTGGCAAGAGGCGGCCTCGCAGCGCCGACCGGTTGTCCCCTTGCGGCCTCTCCCTTGCCGGAGACCTCGTTTAGCTCCTTGGTTTTCAGAGGAGCTTCGGAGAATGAAACGGCAGAGGAGACGCCTAGAGAGCAGGTGGAGGACTAGTTGCTCTGAGTCTGACCGTCTCCAGTTAAGAGCCTATATTAGGACTTACCTGGAAGCGATTAGAGCAGCGAGATGTGCTTACTTCTCAGCTCTGATTGCGTCTGCTGATGATCGCCCTGCGGCCCTGTTTAGGGTCACTCGCTCCCTCTTGCAATTGAGGGAGGGAGGGACCCCTGCTGGGCAGAGCAGAGGATTTTAGTTTACATCTGGCGGATAAGGTCGCTCAGATTCGGGCCGGCTTGGACTCTGACTGGCAGGATGTTGATGATGGCGTGACAATGAGTCTTGTGGATCCTGTTTGGGTTGAGTTTGACTCTGTCTCCCTGGATGAAGTGGACAGGATCATGCGGAGGCTGTCCTCCACCACGTGTTTATTGGATCCGTGTCCTTCCTGGCTGGTTTATGCCTCCAGGGAGGTTACACGTGGTTGGCTCCAGGCAGTTATCAACGCTTCCTTGAGTGAAGGGTTTTCCCTGCCGCCCTTAAAGAGGCGGTGGTGAGACCCCTCCTTAAGAAGCCTGCTCTGGACCCAACCATTTTGAATAACTATCGTCCAGTTTCCAACCTTCGCTTTTAGCGAAGGTTGTTGAGAGCGTGGTGGTTCAGCAGCTTCCGCTGTTCCTGGAGGAAACTGATTACCTTGACCTGTACCAATCGGGTTTCAGGCCCGGACACAGCACCGAGACAGCATTGGTCGCATTGGTGGATGATCTCTTGAGGGCTCGGGACAGGGGTTTTTCCTCTGTCCTGGTCCTTTTAGATCTCTCAGCGGCTTTCGATACCATCGACCATGGTATCCTTCTGGCGGCTCGGGGTTGGGAGTGGGGGCACCGTGTTACGGTGGTTCTCCTCTTACCTTCGGACCGTTCGCAGTCGGTGTTGACGGGAGAGCAGAGGTCTTCCCGAGGCCCCTTAGTTGTGGGGTGCCTCAGGGGTCGGTTCTCTCACCTCTCCTGTTTAATATCTACATGAAACCGCTGGGTGAGATCATCCGTGGTTTTGGGGTGAGGTATCATCAATATGCTGATGATACCCAGTTGTATATCTCCACCCCAGACCAGATCAGTGATGCTCTCTCGGTGATGTCCCGGTGCCTGGAGGCGGTGCAGGCCTGGATGGGGAGTAACAGGCTCAGACTCAACCCAGCCAAGACTGAGTGGCTGTTCTTACCGGCATCTCGGTGTTCAGTGGATGTGCCATCTTTGGTCATGGGGGGGAGGTGTTACCCCCCCGTGGATAGGGTGAGGAATCTGGGCGTCCTCCTGGATGCACAGCTCGGTTTGGAGGAGCAGGTGGGGGCTGTGGCCAGGGGGGCTTTTGCCCAGGTTCGGCTGGTTCGCCAGCCGCCCTTACCTGGACCGAGATGCCCTTTGAACGGTCACTCATGCGCTCGTCACGTCCAGAATCGACTACTGCAATGCTCTCTACATGGGGCTTCCCTTGCGGATTACTCGGAGGTTGCAGCTGGTGCAGAATGCGGCCGTGCGGGCTGTGATGGGGGTATCCCGATACTCCCATGTTACACCCCTCCTGCGCGACCTGCATTGGTTGCCGGTTGCCTCCCGGGTTTCCTTCAAGGTGTTAGTAACAACTTATAAAGCCCTTAATGGCTTGGGTGCAGGGTACTTGCGGGAACGCCTCCTGCCTGCATCACAGTCCAATCGCCCCGTGCACTCCCATAGGAGGGGCCTTCTGGGAATACCGTCAGTCAGGCATTGTCGGCTGGCGGTTCCCAGAGCTAGGGCCTTTTCTGTGGGAGCCGCCCTGTGGAACCAGCTTCCTGCGGATCTGCGTTTGGCCCCTGATCTCCGCTCCTTTCGTTGAGACCTGAAGACTTGGCTGTTTCAGCAAGCCGGCCTGGACTGACCATGGGGAGGGTAGTTTTAACTTTTGCCTATTTGCAATTTTACTGTTTTTGTTGTTTAGTAATTTGGACTTGTTTTTATTTGTTTTATCTGTATATCTTTGTGTATGTTCGCCACCCTGAGTCCTTCGGGAGTAGGGCGGCATACAAGTCTAAATAAATAATAATAAAATAATAATAATAAAAATGGGTACAACCAATTAGTCTTTTCCCTTCTTTCACAATTCCACTAGGCCAAAAATCACTATTTGAGGTTACTGGACAATATATGATCCTGAAATCATGGATTTGTTTCTTAGAGCACTCTAGAATTTGTTATTGAAGTGTAGACTTCATTATTTACTTGTGTTGTTAAATTTATATCATGACTCTGGACTATATCTCCCCAACACCTTAATCATTACACCAAACTGGTTAATATGAAGGAAGAAATTATCCATGGCAGGAAAGTAATCATATAATGCATTTAATTTTAATTGAAGTCAAATATGAAGAAAACAAAGGTACTCTTTATTGGTCTTAGCTTTAGCTACTGCTTTTTAGTGTGTAGCCCCTGTTATGCTACTGACAACCTAAGAAAGCACTTGGCCCACAAAAGGTGGACTCACCAGATTGTCGGAAAGCCAAGATGCACAGAAAACAATTTCTAGCATATATTCATTATCTCTTAACAAAGGTAACTATTGAAATAAAATGAGTTCTAGAAGTAAAGGCTTTTTTTCTGTAAGGCAATCCTGTCAAAGCTAATCAATTTACTCAGTTACTCAAACTTGCTGCTGCTCCTTTTCAAGCAAGATATGACTTTGTTTATGATTATGCTCCAATCTGCATCTAAAGACATATTCTGTGTAAGTCAATTGCTCTGAAAAGTTAGCTCAGTCTATTGCATTTTCCCCACCAACTTTCCATCTGTAGATCCTGTACCTGCCACACACAGCACTTCACCACTCTCAAATTTACCAGATCGGATTTTGATGCTCCGTGTCACTCAAGAAATATCTATAATTTAATCTTTTCCCCAGAGATTTTAAGCAACTGTACAAATACAAAATGACTTTGAGACTTTTACGTCCTTCCATGACAGGTACATTTTTATTTCCATTCTACATATTTCAAAAATGAGACAGGTTTTCTCCTTTTCATTTGTTCCTAGAAACTGCTACATTGTTTCCAAGCAAACAAAGCTCCTAATTTTACACTCTTACTATCTCCTACATTTGTCACAATATGGGCTCCTGGGTTTCTTAAAGATCAGGCCATTCGCCTTCTTCAATTAGTTACATTTATGTGATTTACAGTCAGATGCAACAGCTACTTCATACTGTATATTAATTGAATCTCTCAATTTTTCTCACAGCTTTGGTTTATATTATGCCATCAAAGGCACATGTGATGCAAATCAAAGAATTCCAAGTATATTTCATCACTCACTTATGAAACTATGTTGTGGTTATAAGTCATAAATATGACATCCACTTTCTATTCTGTGTGGACATCACATACAATAAAAGGGGAACATTTTGGGGCTATGGACTGCATGTGGTAATTTGTGGAAACATTTTAATTGCTTTTTAGAGGGCACATAGGAGTTTCAAATCCTCTAATGAGCTTCTGCAAACACCTGTGAAATGCTTGTAAAGGACTATGTAAAATGAAAAATGAAATACACAACAAAGCCAGATTGCATACTACTCACCAAGAGAATGTGAGAACAAACAGTTCAATTTTATTTGTACACATCATCTCTGCCTTTTGTTTTACAATCGTTACACAGACAAATTAAAAAGAGAGAGAGAAGAGAGACTAAAACATCTTTTACTGTAGTAACACAAATAGATGAGGGAAATCTTGGGTTGAACTTTACAATTATTGATCTTGAGAAAAATATGTAGCTCAGATTTGTCAATTATATTTATTAAATTTAACTACATAATTTACTCTAATGAATGAATTGCTTGCCAGTAGATTTCTGAGTGACAAGAAAATGTAAAAGAATGATTTTTTTGGCAGTGATCCGAAAATTTTTAAATGGACATATGCCCAGTTGTTTCCAGTGAAACTCTACAAGCAAATAGAATTTGAATTAATAGTTTGGAATGTTTGTATTTCTTGATATAATTCATCGGCCATGCCAATTCTATTTTTTTAAAATGTTATGTCATTATTTAATTAAAGATGCCCTCAGAACAATTAACAAAATAAAAGCGAGTAATGATCTTTTATTCATGCTTAAAATTCAACAATAATCAAGTGAAAGAATAAATGTAGAAAAATAAACACATTTCAAAAACTACACAGAGAAATGCAATTTTTAAAAACAAGTTACTTGTACATATGTGAATATGAATGTGTCCATAATATAAATATAAAATTGTCCATGATACCTATAGAAAATATTGGGCTATAGTGAACTGAATCACCATACCATAAGATGAAAAAAGTTTACATTTTTTTCTGCACATTTGTCTTCCATAAATAGAAAATATTACATGTTTTTATAAAATATAATATGATTGGGCAGTTATACACACAAATACTTGAACACTTATTCTTAAAATGCAGTAGTTGTCAAATGTTAGAGAAATCAGGAGGTTCAGGCAGTTCAAATGAATATAAAGATTTATTGTAAGCTTAAACCCTCTACAAAAATCTGAACTACTAACAGCCAACAGAAATTAGCAGGAGTTAAGGAAGGAATTCAAGGTGGGATGGACTTAGATCTCTTGTTGGCATGCAAGGATTCATTTTTATTTATTTTTATTTTTATTGGACTTATAGGCCACTCTCTCTCCTAGGGGACTCAGGGCGGCTTACAATAAGAAATAAGAATACAAATATTAAAATACAATTAAACCAGTAGAATTAGCCCAATAAAAAATTAAAACCCAATTAAAACTAAAATCGATAAAACCCCACCCCACCCCATTCAGTCCAGGCTGGTCTGTTGAAACAACCAAGTCTTTAGGTCACAGAGAAAGGAACGGAGGTCACGGACCAGCCAGAGCTCCAAGGGGAGTTGATTCCACAGGCTGGGTGCTCCCATAGAGAAGACCCTACCCCTGGGCACCATCATCCGACAATGTCTGGTCGATGGCACCCCCAGGAGGCCCTGCCTGTGGGAACATACAGGGCGATTGGAAGTCGACGCTGGCAGGAGACGCTCCCGCAAGTACCCCGAACCCAAGCCATGTAGGACTTTATATATGATCACTAATACCTTGAATCTCACCCGGAGAGCAACCGGCAGCCAATGCAGGTCGTGCAGGAGGGGTGTAACATGGGAGTATCGGGACACTCCCATCACTACCCATGCAGCCGCATTCTGCACCAGTTGAAGCCTCCAGATGGTCCACAAGGGCAGTCCCATGTAAAGAGCATTACAGTAGTCAATTCGGGAAGTCATGAGTGCATGAGTAACTGTCTGTAGGGAATCTCAGTCCAAATAGGGACACAATTGGTGCACCAGATGAATCTGGGCAAATGCCCCCCTGGTCACAGCTCCCACCTGCTCCTCCAAATTGAGTTGTGGATCCAGGAGGACACCCAAATTGCGAACCCTATCCATGGGGGGCAACACATATCCCCCCATGGCCAATGATGGAACCTCTTGGATTATCTGAGATGCCGATATGCACAGCCACTCAATCTTGGCTGGGTTGAGTCAGAGACTGTTTGTCCCCATCCAGATCCTCACCACATCCAGGCAACGAGACATCACAGAGAGAGCATCACCGATTTGGTTTGGAGTGGAGATGAACAACTGGGCATCATCAGCATATTGATGATACCTCACCCCGAATCCACAGATGATATCGCCCAGCGGCTTCATATAGATGTTGAACAGGAGAGGAGAAAGCACTGAGCCATGAGGCACCCCACAAACTAGGGGCCATGGACTCGACCTCTGCCCCACTGCCAACACTGATTGCGAATGACCCGAGAGGTAGGAGGAGAACACCATAAAATGGTGCCCCCCACCCCCAACCAACAGCCCACCCCCCCCAACCCCATTAAACATTTGGTTAAAAAATTCCTTAAACTCCCCTTCCTCATACATTTAAAAGAAAACCCCTTGATCCTGCCATGCCACTGTTGATGCATTTGATTCCTCTCAGGTTCACTCTAATCATCTCCTATAGTAGTGTTTGACAGACAATAGCATTTCATCATACCATTTCGCACACCTCATTTGCACCATGAAAGAACATTTTTGAAAGTGCATATAGAAATGTAAGAATTCTGAAATTAAGAGGATTCCAATTATTTTTCTTTGTAAATGAAATGATAGTTCATTTGTAAAATGTGACACTATACTGTGAAAAATCAAAAAAAGTTGCCACTTTGCTCAAAATCTATTGTACAGCTTATATGGATACCAAAGATAAAACTAAACTTTAAGGGAAGATGGTGCTATGGGCTACTTTTATGTCAAAATCTACAGTTTCTATGGTTTAAAGGGTAACATTTTATAATATAATTACTAATAATGAAGGAAGGGAGGGAGGGAGTTGAAAGGGGAAAGGGAAATAAGTATGGCCATGAATAAGTTAACTATGTAATACATCAATGTTCTAAACATTGTGGAATTGGAATCAATTCTACATTGACTCACATAAAAATATTTCTGTGAAATATATCTTCTATATTTAAAATGTACCAGATATAAAGGTTTAGGGTCTCTCTCATAAAATTATTTCTGAGTTCTGAGGAGGTGAGCAGGAGAAAGAGCAAAACAGAATGTAATTATAACAGTCAGCATGCCAGGATCTTGTTAGCACAGTGTCAATAGCTTCAAAATAATGTGACACTATTCAAAAAGCTCAGAATGGTAAGAACAGTGTATGGTAACATTAGACATGTTTAATTAGCTACTGAATGCACAAAGAAATTAAAACAGCTGTCTGATAAACATTCATAGCAACAACATGAGCATTTCCTTAGGAAGATAGGAATACCAATAGTAGACCTATTTACCTATTGACCCAAATTATTCAATTTCTCCAAACATCATGGTAACAAAAATGACATTGCAAGAAATAATAGGCATGGATAGGGTTTATTTTGCTAAGATTTAAAAGATGTTACATTCTTTTAATAGATGTAATAATAAATAAATAAATAAATAAATAAATAAATAAATAAATGTTTTGTAAAGTTAGCACAATAAGATGTTTAAGATGTTGGATTTGGACTAACTACTCCAGGAGTTAACTCTGGGCTAAGAAAAACCAATGTTGAATAGTTAGGATACTTCTATGATTGAATTAGAATCTGCTTTTCTATAATTTAAATATATTATTCTGTGTCCTGATTTCTAGACTGAAAGAGAACAGGTCATGAACTTCTATATCTTTTCAATGATTTGAAGAGTATTATAATATATCTTCTTCATCTTTTCTCAGAATTAATGCTTCAATCTGTCTTTAAACAGCTTAATTTCTAGTCTTCTGATTATATTTGTTGTCTTTCCCTGAACCTGTTCCATCTTCTGTGAGATGTTCTAAAAGTGTGGTGCCTAGATGTTGACATAGTACTCAGGTTGGTGTTTGAACACAATTAAATATAATGGAATAATTACTTCCCATAATTAGAAGCAGTTGTTCTATTGATGCAAGCTAACTTGCGGTTGCTTTTTTTGCTCCTATACAAATTGCCTTGAATTACTGCTCCTGGATATTTTTGCAAGAACCATTATGAAGACATTGCATTTGTTTTTGATGACCCATGTGAAGAATCTTCAACTTGTTCCCATTTTTGTCCTTTAGGATACTAGCTATTATCTGCACATTTGATAAGCAACATCCCCAAACTTCGATTCACCAAAGCAGATTATTTGATTTAAAATCATTAATGAAAATATGAAGAACAGAGGACCCAAGACTTTCCTTTGTGGTATTCCATTTGATACTTCTCTTTAATTTGATGAAGAGCCATTCATGAGCATACTCTGAGTACAATTTTTGATCCAGCTATGTAATTGTTATGCCATCCGGCCACGTTTAAACTAGCTTGTTAGTCATCACGTCATGGGGAAATTAATCAACCACTTTGCTGAAAGTTTATTATGTCTATACTATTTCTACCCTCCATTAAGAAGTTATCCAATCAAAAAATGAGATAAGATTAGCCTGACAAGATTTGTTCTTGATAAATCCATGCTGATTTCTGGTAATTACCACTTACTTTTCAAAGTGATTACCAACTGCTCTCTGTATTAACTGCCTAAACTGTTAGATTAACTAGATGTTTTCCTCTAGGAAAACTTTTGCTGACACATCAAAAATATGCTAGAGGTTTTCCAGGATAATACACAAAATCTTTTCTAGGCTATCAAGTAATTCCTTCAGTACCCTAGGATGCAATATACTGGTCCTGGAGATTTAACTTTCTTCAGAATTAAGATTATTCTCCAATCACATTTCTCAATCCTCAACTTTCAACCCACTCATTCTGGTCTGTCTGTCTATCTCTAACTATTTTCTATCTCTATCATAAATTACCCAACTCCATCATATCTCTCAAAAATTCTAGTTTTCATTGACATTTTTACTTATCCTCTTTTTTAGTCTGTCCATTCTAAAGAAGCCATTTTGTTCTTAGTGCCTGTTGCTAACTAAAGCACATTCTGAAATTTTATTCTGTTAACATCTTCTCTAGACTCCAAGAATGTCTACACATGTAGTACAAATTTAAATAAAAATTTAAAAAAATGAAATGTGTTGTAACTTCATGGGGAAAACCCTGAATCATTTGTGTTTGTGCTTTGATATGTAAAAGAAATACCTAACCGTGTGTTTGAGCAGATACCCTGCAACATAAGTTTTATGATTTGCACTGTCTCTGGATGCCTTGCTGGGAATTTGGCCCTCTTCTATGTTACATACATGGGGTTTTTTAATGCTTTCTTTTTGGCTAAGATTTTATGTTTTTAAGTGGCCCCTCTTTTTTCTTTTCACTGAAATTTTTTGCAACTCCGTTTTTAATATTCCCATCTATGTTGAAAATATTTCCTACTAGTTTATTCTGGTATGTGAGACAATTTATCATTTGGTCTAAGTGTAGTAAACTGCTGTTTCCTGAAATCCAATGTATACATTTGCTTATGTTTCATTTTAGTTACTCTTAAATCAAAAATTCCAACATTACATGTTCACTTTTTTCAGCAGTCTCCCCCATTTCTACTTGCTTGGTTAAATTTTACTTATACAACTGCATTACATAACTAAATTTTCTTAATAATTTATAAATATTTGTGTGTACTTGAAAAAATCTGCACTCTATTTATCAATATTATGAATAAGATTTTTTTACATATTTTTGAATCAAGAAATAATTTAACTTAATAGGAAACAAAGTGATTCATCTCTTAGAAAAAATAAACCCGTTGAAGACCTTAACAGATTTATTTGAAGTTTTAAGAATTTCTTAACATGGTATGTGATATGATATGAAATGAAATGTTCCAGTTTTGATTATGTTGGACATTTCAGTATAATATAGCATTTTTCCTAGATCTCTTTAATTATATTATATGTTTCATTGATGTGTTATGTTATTTGTTGCAGGGTCCAATCTAGATTGGTCACCAGGATCAGAGATTTAGTCTTCCAAGCTTTCTCACACTTTGTGGTAGGCAGAAGTTCCCTGAGGATGGGCTCCAGCACAAGTTCAAAAGCTCCTAGTGACCAACCCAGATTGGATCCTGCAACATTATCCTGGTACACATATATTTGCTTATGTATATTATTTGTGAAACAAAATCCCATCCCAATCCCTTTCTTGATATGATTGCAACTTAAACATATCTGTGTGGATGGATTTGACTGGCTGTTCTTTTTTCTGTCATTTACTGGAAAATTACTTAAGCTATCCAATGAATGTTTGGCAATCTATAAACAGATTTAACAGTGTTGGTAACTACTAATAGATTTGAGGAATGAAAATAAATTTCTTTTTAAGTCAGTTTACCCGATTGAGAACTAACTCTAACAGGGCATGCATGATCAAGCTAAATTTTGTAGTCTAATGCATTTAAAAACTTTTTTTAAAAAATGAATAGATGTATTGATGGAGGAGAAAGGAAAACATTTTTGACTCTAGGCTCAAATATTGCCTCTTATTTAAACACAAGAGCACTCCTGACCAAACTTGCACCTATTGCCATAAGTATTATATCACCCTCTCTCAACCATCTACAGGAATATTTATAGAAAAGGTTCTTCATATCTCTAGCAAAGAATCCTATATAAAGATAAAACTATGTAGGTTAAGGCTTATTTCCCATAAAGATTCTCTATTTGCCTTCTGAGGATTGATTTCATATGCATGATTCCTGCATGCCAAGTCACTTTGAGGGAGAAACATCACATGGACTTTTTTTTTTAACAAGGGACTGGGCTAGTGGTACTGCTAAGGTGCTCCACTAAGATTTTAAAATATTTTAAAAGAAAAAAGAAACGATTCACTTTACTTTATAATTAAGAAGTAACTCTTAGACTTTAGCCTGGATATTAATTCTTTTCCATGTTCAAACAGTAATATATCTTGCAATGTGAATGCTATTGAGACTTATACCTTTACAGCTAATATATTATTCTACCAATTAATAGAGTGATGTTAGTCACAGCCACCTCTGCCACCACCACCCATCCCCTCCCCCCACAAAAATGTGTTATAGTTTTGCTAATTTTCAGAGTCAAGCACTTTGGGCACAAAGGTACTCAAGAAGGAGAAATATTATGAAATTACCTACTTTATAAAGGAGTTTTAATTGGGGAAAATGGGCATAAGGATTCTTCACCTTTTCTAAAGCAATTTCTGATCTTGGTGATTTCCTGTACCAAGAGCTACTTTATTTTTAGCCCAGTTTCACTGCATTCAAAAAGATTTCAACATCACTTTCCTTATTTGTAGGATTTCTTGCTTTACGATACCTTCTGACACCTGACCTTTGTAGGTCTTTCAAGATGAATGTTGTTTTGATAGCCCTCCTTCAATAATTAATTTTATTATGCATATTAATAGATAAATGTACACAAGAAAAAAGCAGACTTTTTTGTTATAGTAAGGTTCATTTGAGTGAAAATGTTTAGACACAGGTGTGTGTTCATTTTGATGTATACATGTGAGCACAGAGAGATAGCTGCACAAATCAGTAATCTACAACTGAATAATTAGCCATTCCTGAAAATTAATTATTCCTGAAAGACCTAGGCTATTTTAGGAACTCTTGCTGGTTAAGGATTTTCAGATTAGTTATGTCTGAGAAAAGGAGGCCTGGGGAGAAGTGAGGAGTACCCATTAGTGTGCAAAAATCTACTTTCATAAACAATGGGTTAAAGAACTTAAATGTGTGAATTTTAGTATGAACTCATATATGGCATTTATGATATTTTCATAAATAATTTGCAAATTTTGAAGTTGAAAATGGGGAAATATTTTGCACAGTAGAATTATAAGGATGGAAGGGGCCACCAGGGCCATTTAATCCAACTTCTGGTCAATTATCAAACACAGCTTGGATTAGAAGGTGTGTTTGTTTACTAGTGAGCAAATCTCCCAGGTCTCTAATTAGTTATGTTTATTAGAAGGAAGATTAAGAACACAATTCCAGTCACTGCCTTAATTTCAAGCTTAATATTATCATTTTATGGTGGAAGCATTCTTGTATGTTTTATCACAATCTTCAGATGATGAAGCTGGAGTATTTCACAAAAGCAGGACAATGCTGTCCTAAAGCAGGACAGTTATAAATGTTTTAATCAGTGTGCAAAATAACTCACATACTGCAGGAATCAAACATCTTGTAAAATAGCAGGGGTGGGATTCAGTTTTTTTAACAACTGATTCTGTGGGTGTGGCTTAGTTGGTGGGTGTGGCTTTGTGGTCATGTGACTGGGTGGGCATGGCCAACTCAACATCACTTATGTCAAGGGATGCTTCTCCTCGCCTGGCCTCTCATGACAGTGGGGATGCTGCAACAGTCGTAAGTGTGAAAAATGGTCATAAGTCACTTTTTTCAGTGCCATTGTAACTTTGAATGGTCACTAAATGAACTGTTGTAAGTCAAGGATTACCTGTACAAAAATACAAAATGCTTCTTTGCTTGCAAAAAGCTGCCCTAAATACCAATCATTAGATTAAAAATATCTGCAAGCCAAAGTTACAAATCAAACAGGGTGCCAGAGCATCTTGAGGAATGAAAATAGTTAAAATGCGATGATAACTAACAGCAGCCAACTCTTGCTCATAAAGTGAACCTTTTATCAGAGAGGTCATTTAAGCTCTCCAGAAAAAAACACACCCAGGAGAAGAAATCCTTAGATCCATTTGCACCACTTAAAAATACCAGCTGGTCTCACTCACCTCACAAGATATCCTAAGGAAATCATCCGGATTTAAGGAAAGGTCACATGCACCCCAGAAAGGCAGTAAAAAAAATCAGTGCCAAGCTTGCATCCTGCCTCTTGGAAGTATACCCCAAAAGGACAGTGCCAGATATACTAAAGCCGTTAGGAAGAGCCCCTCCCCAGATAGAAAAATAAACCATGAGACAAGAAAAAAATGCAAACACAATACAAATAATTAAATCACAACAGTAGCTGTTGCTTGTTGAAGCTGAATAGGGAAAATTATCCCATCAGTAAACACAGGATTAAAGTCACCAAGCACAGAATTAACCTTCACCAAGAACCAGTTTTAGACCAAAACTCAGAAAGGGTATGTAAACTCACGTTTGAATGTCAATCTTTCTAGCTAGCCAAGAAGCCTTGCTGAATGTCATCATCTTGGTTTCCTGTTACTAAAAGCTTTGCTTCATTATTCAATTATTTCTTCAAAGTACTGATTGTCCAGGGAAGTATTTCCTCCCAACATCAATGTTAAAATCTTAAAACAACCCTTCCCCTTTAAGAAAGCCAAGCCCCAAAAGCTCCAGAGACAGGAAGTCTAGGCTGCCTACCAAGAATGTAATAAGGGTGGAAAAAAAACAAAAGGAGATTGCTTCTAACTAGCGGTTGTCCGAACTGCTTAGAAAGTTAACAAGGGGTTCTATAGAACCAGATAGAACTGGTAGAATCCCACCCCTGCAAAATAGCTACCTAGTCTACATTTGAATACACCCAATGAAGCCCTACATCTCTCTAGATAATTGGTTTAACTACTGTACTCCTCTTACTAGTTACACAGTTTTTCTAACATTCATCCACAACTTATATTTTTATAAGTCTACTACATAAACCCATTATGCCATGTATCCAAATGTCTACAAGTTCTTCCTATTTATTGTCTCAATGAAATAAAAAGAAATTTCCCTAACTCACAATATGGATCCTTGAAACTATTTAATGGAAGATGGAATATTCAAGGAAATATGAATGGAAAGGAAATAGTTCTTGACACAGAGCATAAGTAAATATGAAAACTGCTGCTATGATACAGTGATGTTCAAAGTATGGATATATAGGCAGACAAGTTTTTCTTGTCAGATATTTTTGCAAGGGAGGTAGAAATCTTCAATTTAGTATCAACTTCATTCTGTATTTAAGGAAAAAAACCTTCAATAAAGAAAAGACCTGTGCAAAAACAATGAAGATATTGTAGGTTTCAACAAAGCAATTGAGCTGCAGAGATGGCCTAATTCACTTTGCCAGTTCAATTTGCCTCAATAAACTCCTTTGGGCCAGAGGGAAAAAACTCCTCTTATCCTTCTTGTTCCCTACCCCCACCTGAGAAAGGTTTTTCATTGTAGATTGCTCTGGAACAGTATGCACCATGCACCAAATCAAGGCATAGAGCTCCAGGCTAAAAGGCTTCAATATATGCCTGATGCAAGCAATCCTATGATATTTATTAAAGGCACAGAATAGTGAATATAATAGACCTTTGCTTTCTGTGAACCTTACATCAGAGGCCACTCAACAGCACCATTTAGTTTATATTGCACTGATGGCGGTAGTTTATCCACACTGGTTAAATTATCTCAAGATAGCAAAATTAATGTTTTGTGGCAGTGTGGCGGCAAAATAGATGACCTGCTGATCTAATTGCTAAGATCCTCAACCATGAAAAGTTGACAATGTAAAATAAATACCATGTGAATGCATTTTAGGTGTTTTTCCTCATGGCACCTGCTTCATGGGAAAAAATGTATAGAATACTAAAACCAGAGCAGCATGAATTCCATTCATTTCTGTAGAAACTCAGTGGTTGTGTAATGTTCCAATTTAACACATAGAAGCTGAGGATTCTAATACCATTCCCAGCCCTATCAGTCAAAATTCTGTAGAGGAATGGAAGAAGGCAGAGCAAAGACTTTCCCATTATTATACATCATGTCATACCCAAGCCTGAGCAGCTTTTTTAAGTATTAGAAAGAATTGGCCACAAACAGTCCTATATCCATCATTGATTAGCTAATTACACAGACACTCTATCACTAAATCAGCACAACATCTGTGACCCTCTCTGCACTGAAACAACCCCCTCCTCCTTTCCCTCAGGAGTGTCAGTGAGGCGGTTCTGCTGACATAATATATTCATTATCCATTAGATTTGGCACATGCTCTGCAGTGCTCAATTACATACAATCGAGCGAAGGGCCCAGTGTCAGCTGATGTAATGACTTTCTGATTATCTGTCTTTAAATGATGAATGAAATGAAAATGTACTACTCAAACCCAATCTACCATTGTTAAAAAGACACCCAATGGCATGTCTATGTGTGCCTGTTGTGGTGTAGCAGGGCATGGATGAATGCTGTGCTGAATGTTTATAAATTTTACGTCAAAGCAATCAGAGGGTTATCATGTGGAGCAGATATATTTGTTGCTTCTGGAGGAAATTTGGGGGGAGGGAAATCACTCAAGCTACAGAATCTAGCATAAAAGATTTCTCAGATGTGTAATGTTATTTTGAATCCTACATTATTGTCAATTGCTTGACAGTAGTACTTTCTATGCTTAAATGGGCTTACTTTCCTTTATTTCACTTTAATTGATTTGAAAATAATTATAACTGCATATGTCGATACATGTTGGAAAGCAATGGCCTGCCTGCACATTATCTGATATGTAAACATGTATATGTATCTGCTAGTCTCTTGCTAGCAGCAGCCTCCCAATGGCTATTCAGACACAATTCTTTGGGTTACCTAGTCAGGAAATAAATGAAACAAGCAAACCAAAACAAGTGGTTTTTTTTTTTTAAATCTCAATTCTCAATTACTTTTATATCATTTAAAAGCCACAAAAACAACTTGGGAACCCCAGTGCATAGTAACATATAGTATATTGGCATTTTATGAAATTTGTTATTTTGATTGTTTTGGAGAATTTCCTGATTTTTCTATTAGGAAACTATGATTGACTTGTTCTGAGAGTTACTTCTTAGAGTTAAACCAATACCAATAATAGGATATCTGTAATACTGTGTACTTAATGTACATGAACAGTCTAGGAATATTAATTCTGTTGTGAGGCAATTTTGTTATATGGGGATTGATCAGGCAAAATGACAACCAGGGATTTGACAAGTGGACTTTGGAAAATCCCAGAGTTACTTCAGCGACCAGTGGTTCAATAGGAAATTGGCCTCATAGGTTCCTGTTTGGCTGCTTCAAGCTTTTCCTATTCACTTTGGAATATTAAATGCACAGTAGTAGACTTTAAAAATGCTTGAATATTTGAAAGAGTTCCAAGGGACTCAGTGCACACATTCAATTTCTATGTAAATAAAAACACTGGGTGAGAATTCTATGTGCTACAGAAAAAGAAGTACTTTTCACAAAGTATTTCAAAATTAGAATACTCTTTAAAAAGGAAAATTCAAAATAAAATGCTGAATACAATGCTAGGATCATAAAGAGGAGGAAAACTCAAGCATATTTGTTGTTCAAGTAATTATGAAGCAGGTGTTTAATACTGCAGTCATTTCTGTTCTTGTTTATAACTTTAGTTATTATTCCATTAATTAAAATTGAAAATCCCATAAACCTGCATATTATAGTTTGCACTGCATCCAGCTTTAAATTAAATCTTTCTGGTTCAAAGGCACACAAACAATATATGCAAAGAAACATATAATACTTTTAGGCTTTTAATTGTTAGATAATTTGAGAGCTCTATTTCATGCATTCTTTTAACCATACTTACTCTAATAAAATCCCAAGAATGTGGCCAAACTATTCTGCTTGCATCAGAATAACAGAGTTGGAAGGACCTTGGAGGTCTTCTAGTCCAACCCCCTGCTCAAACAGGAGACCCAGTACCAATGTGCAGTATACCATTCCAAACAAGTGGCTGTCCAGACTTTTCTTAAAAGCCTCCACCGATGGACACCCACAACATTCTGGAGGCAACCTTTCTATTGGTTAATTGTTCACACTATTAGGAAATTTCTCCTTAGTTCTGGGCTGATTCTGTCCTTGATTAGTTTCCATCCATTGTTTCTTGTCTTGCCTTTTGATACTTTAGAAAATAGGCTGATCCCCTCTTCTTTGTAGCAGCCCTTCAAATATTGGAACATTGCTATCATGTCACCCCCTGTTCTTTTTTCATTAAACTGATCATATCCAATTCCTCCAATGGTTCAACATATAGGGAATATAATATAATATAAAAGAGAGGTCAAATAACCATATATTTCAGGTTAAAATATGTAAACTATACTTCTTTTTAACTTTACAGAAGATATATGTGTATTTGAAGTGAAAACTTGCAAACTATGCTTCGTTTAGCTTTAGAAAAGTCTAGGGTTTTTGTTAATTATATGAAAGGATGTCAGTGTTCCAAATAAACTCTCCATTCCCATTCAGAACTCAGAGACAAAGTTCATCAAAGTAAGAATTTATTGGAGAAGTCATGTTGGCATATCTGGGAAAACACCGAATCTGAATTCCCGTGTTTCCCCCCCTCTGCACTAAAACTCACACCTTGCACCAAGTTATGACTCTCAAGTCACACTCTCCAATCCACCTCAATTCTGAACTCCTGCCAAGTCCAGTCACTCCCCTCCAAACTCCAGCAACTTGCCCTTGATCTCTGGTGAAAGAATGTTGTGGATATCCTCCCTTTCATTACTCTCCCATTCCCATAGCTTGCCCATCCCTCCTGTAGCAGCTCTATATCTGAATCAAGATGGATCCAGAGCTGACAAAGGAGTTAAATTTATTTACCTAAGTTTGTGTATGTATGTATTGTGTGCATGGGTGTGCATGGGTACCTATGCTTGCATGCTTATTACAGTACATATTCTAAGGTTGTTTGTCTATCAAGGCTTCTTAATGGACTATGCTGAACATGTTATATCCTGGATCATATGGGGGGAGTAGGGTTATGTGTGTCATACCTGGGGAAGATTTTTATTCACTGTCACATCTTGTTAAGGTCATGACCCAATGACATTACTTTTAAATCTACCAATAAGCCACTGTCAAAAAAAGATATACGCTATTACTACTCAATAGCAGCAGCACATGTAGAGATTTCTGTAACTAAGTTTCCTTGAGTTTTGATCAAAACTACCATGGAAATTTGTATGCATCAAAAGCTAAGTTTTTCTATGTGTTGACTTTTTTATTGAAAAGAACAAAAGAGAAAAGTGAACAGTTTGTAAAAAATGAAAATCCTAAATCCTATATCAAATATTCTTGGGCATGGAGTTTAGCATGTTTATTATCAAGTTAAAAATTTCTCTTTCTATGAAGAAAACAAAGTAAAGTACTCACTTTTTATTTCCATTCTTCAAAACTATTTGTTTAAATTCTTCATATATCGCCAGAATGCCCAAATTCAATCTCTGCAGCCAGCTCCTATTTTGTGGAATGGGATTCAAGGATATAGGGAAGAAAAATATTTTTTCTATTATCACTCTCAGTTTCTTCTGCTGCCCTTCAAATCAGCATAGTAACAAGAGTTTCCCATTCTATGTTGACTGAAACAACAAGCAGCTCACCCATCCTAGTAGATGGTGGGTTTTAAATTCAATTTTAATTCAGTTTTATAGTTGTATTTTGGCTTGCCTAGTTTAATTTCTTTTTAAATAATTTATTGTTCTGTGTTTTTATCTGTGACCCACCCTGAGTCCTTTTCAGAGAGTGGCGGCATACAAGTCTAAATAAATAAATAAATAAATAAATAATAATAATAATAATAATAGATGGACTTACCTATTCTACATGTTATTTTTTCTTGTTTAGATTGTACTGATTTTCTCTTGGTGAAACCTAACTAGTTCTGAGAAAATGGCAATCATTCTTCATAATCTATTATTCAGTCCTAACCCTGATGACCTGAAGGAAAGCTCTGAAGACTCAACTCTTTCAATAGACCCTGGAGCAAGGTTATTTGTGACCTGCTTGGGGGTTCAATTAACATTTTATATTGGAGATTGGTTTCTCCTCATCTGAGCTGTCAAAGCTGCTATTGTTATTAATGATTTTTCTTCTTCAGTTTTGGATTTTAAAATGTATATATCACATAGCGGTATATTGCCTAGAATTGCTGATAGTTATAACTAATTCAGGTACTAGGTAAAACAAACCCTACACTAACCTGTGTTGTGTCCTATTTTGCTCACAGAACTTGGTTGAGATTTATTATTATGCAGACTTGTAGAATGAGGGTTCATTCATTGTTAAATAAGATGACACATTTGTGTGCATATGCATGTATTTTGTTCCAAAGAAATAGGTAGATTTGAACAAAATACAGTCTATAGTAGAACCTTTCTTTTTCTGAGCATTATTCCAGTGAGAAAATGATACATAAAAGGTGAAGGGATGGAAATCAGAACAGAACATTATTTCAAGTACATGTTGCATTCAGAAAGATAATAAATATTCTTTCATTTTGGCTTGCCTCTAACCTAGCCTGTCACCTGAATGAAGAGGATTGGGAGCCCTCCAAATCTTAGAGACAAAGGATTGGAGTAGCCATAACCCAGGTCCCATCAGATGACATTCAGGGGAGGGGCTTGGAATGCACCCACTAGGTCCAATTATATGATCTAATTGAATGGCCACGTATTCTAATGGAGTAATGGTCCAGAAACAACTTCACTCCATGACATTTAGGAGGTAATAACCTGCACCTTTAAAAGCATCTGGAAGCCAGTGCTGCTCATGCATCAAAACATAGGCAAAGTATGAAACATTCAGAACTACACTTGCTGTTGCATGTTGGACCAATTGTAACTTGTGATTGGTTTCCAATGGCAGCTCTATGTAAAGTGAAATGCAGTAATCTAACCAAGAGGTGACCAAATAGTGGGCTATTATTATTTTGGTTCATGGCCCAGTTAGACTGGATTTGGCATTTTTATCTACCAAGTCCTTCCCAAGGACCTGAGATAGAGAAAATGTTATTCTCTGATGGTGATAAAGGTATTGTCACAGGATATAAGTTATTCCAAGTAAAAATGCCTTTTGCAATTGACTGAGGGTGATTTTGTCAATGCCAATCATTTTCAAGTGGTGCATAGATTGGTGGGTTTTAGTTCAATTTGGCTTGTAATGTTTAATGTTATTTTTAGGTAATTAATTTATTGTTGATTTTTAGTTGTTAGCCGCCCCGAGTCCCTTTGGAGAGAGGGCGGCATACAAGTCAAATAAAATAAATATATAAATAAATAGATATTGTGGGATTATTACTCTTATTATTTATATGCCAATTGACTCTCAGCGACTTTGGATATTCAATGATTCATGTTCCTCTCTAAAATAATATAAGGCTGACTAAATAACTGGTTTCAAGTTCTTCCTCCTTTACAAAATATATTTTATTCTAATTCATGCCAGCGTTTGGTCCATTGCTTGTTTCCCTTCATCAAGATAAGCACTGATTGAACTACCTAAAACAACATTCATCTTTATTTCAGCTACAAAATTGCCGTAAAGGTGTTAAACATGGTTTAAATTGCTCTGTTTCCTTTTTTTATGTTGACTTGCTGATAAAAGGAAACTTTCATTTATTACAGCTACTTGTGATAATTCAGTATGCCTGGCATAGCATCAAGTCTGGAGTGAGTAATGTGCTGCAAAGGAAGGAACATTAAGGATGGAATACATTATTTATTGGCAATATTGCTATAATCTCTTTTCATTTACCATCTGAGATATTACAGTTGTCCAATCAATAACTTATTGGAAAGTGACTTTTCCCTTCAACCTCCACCTTTGTACTATGTTTCAGTACGTGTCAGGATTATATGATGTCAGGTTTGGTTCATTTAACCAAACAGGTATAATATGCATATCTTTACACTGAACTGGCAGCTTTGGCACATCTGATAGTTTCACATTCACCAGCTTGCACTTCTACCCAAAGATTCTTACTCGACCATTACTACATTTCCAAAACTGTGATAAATATGAAGTGAGATTCAAATTAGACATATGGTGAAGCAATAATACATTTGCACTCTTCTGTATGCCTAGCTAAGTCCAGAGCCATCCAATCTACCTGTGTACCATGCAAATGTGATCATGGAAATTACTTCATGGAAAGCTTCTCTCAAAATCTCTCTGGGCAGTTAGTACAAACTATTAGCAATATAAAACATAATTAAATACCAACAGATTCGGTATTTAATTGTGCTTTTTACTATTATACAGAAAGCCAGAGGCGGTGGCAATATAGTTTATTATATACTACAAATGGGCTATAGTTTCCAAATTTATCATGGATCTTGATTTCTTTTTTATGGGACAATCTCTTGAGACAATTAAAATAAAATATGTAAATTAACTTACAGAATTACTATATTTCAGAAATAGAAAGATGATTATACTTTGTTCTAAAGTTTATATTAGGGACCTATTCTTATCCTGCTTCACTCCTATAGTGACTTGTTGCTTCTTTGGAAATGAGTAGAGGTGGAGAGCCTTAACATTTGCAAAGAAAAACTATAATTTCCCATCTTAGTCACTAACAGTAAAGTGTAAGATACACTATGAAACATTTTTCTCTCTCAGGTATTGGGAAAAATGGTGACACAATATAATTATACCTATGGGGGGAGGAATTGAAGCATTGGGAGAAGTAGAAAGTTCAATAATAATAAAAATTAAAGAAAGAAACATAGCAGCTAATTCTGGCTGCATAAAACCAAGCCTAAGGAACAAATGCATACAAAGACAGAATTCAAAAAAAATAGCAAATGCCACTTCTGCAAAGAAGCTGAAGAAATAGTGGACCACCTAGAAAAAATTAGCAAAGATAGTACCAGTAGTAATAGGTACCTTGGATACGATCCAAAAACCTCTGGGATTGAATAACATCAGCACTGACAAAATTACCTCAGTCAATTGAAAAAGGCAACTTTACTTGGAATGGTTTATATCCTGCCAAGATACCTTTAAGCCAATCAATCAACAGCTGCCTAAGGTCCTTGGAAAGAACTCAATTGGTAGATAAAAATACCAAATCAAGTTTAAACATCTGGCTGATTAATGCAACAAAGCATATTAATAAACTCTATAGCTGTTGGTTTTCAACCAGCAACCTTTAACTTACAAGACAAGAATTATAATAACTGGACTTTTACATCAGTAATGTTGAAGGTGGGTCAAAAAACCCTTAGAGGAAATACAGTGGCAAGAGAGCAATTGGCAATCACTTTTTTGGAAGAGAAAGGTGAAAAAAATATAGCAGTAGGGAAATTGTCTAACGGGAGGACATAGTTCTCTGTTCAGATTAATATCTTGTAAATTGTTGGCAAAGTATCTTAGTTTATTGAAGTCCAAATTCAAATCTTTTAATAGGTGTGGCAGAAAAGTAGTAGGCAGACTTTTCCTTTAAGTAATACAATTAAAAACCAGTTTACCATCATTGTCCATATAAGCCAGCCATTAATTGATTGCTAAGGTGCAAATGATTGAATATTTGCAATATACAACCATGTTATGATTTTTTGTAAATATGTTCAGCTGTTTTCTTTTTGTCAAACAGGTTAACCTCTTTCTATAAAACTATCACCAACTATTTCACATAACTAAATCTATTGGGTGAGAATATAATAATCGATAGAAATGTCAAATTTAGTTTCATTTTCACTGTGTCTTTTCTTTACTATTTACTATATTTTTATATATTGCCTCCCTACATAAATTCAATCAACGTGGACACACAAGCACAACTAATACATTGAAAAGAGAAATGTCATGCCCATTAAACTGTAAGCTGCCTCTGTAGCCAAAGATCAAGAACAATAAAAAATGTCAGCTAAAATGCTTTCATTTATATCAAAACTCCCATGGTGTTAATTTTTAAAAAGAGTCTGGATGAAACTGAAATATAGGATGCTACTTCTGTCTTAGAGATAAGACAGAAACTTTAAACTGGATGCAGTTCATGAACAAGCATCGTCCATCTGAGGTGGTATGTAGACATTTCAGAATGACTTCCATTAACTTTCAGACTTCAGTTACCTGACTACAACTTGTGTGGAATGATTGATTATTCAGCACCGAAAGTCAGAAATCTCTGCCTGTTGTATGACAGAATCTATTTGGAACATTAAGATGCCCATATATCCTTCCCCCAAAAGCAGGGTTTGTCTCTGTGTATTGAGGACTTTGAGGATAAATCGAAATAAGCCTCAGAAAGCTAAATGCAAATTTTGCCTCGTAGACATTTCTGGTGTGAAGAAAACACCATGCTTGGCTACTCTATAGTACTCGCTGCTAAATGAAAGCAAGTTTAGGCTATTTGGAAGCATGTGCGGAATTACTGAAAAGGGCAGCAAGCATTATAAATTTGCTATCAGAACAACAAAAATGCCAGAAAGAAGGGGTTAGAGGAATGGGTTTGGGCATTTATATTCTGAGGAGAAAGATGATAAAGCACAAGTGATATATTGGTACATTTGTCTGCTCTCTAAAAGCCATAATACTGAGGACAGCTGTTCAGTGTCTTTATCCTATCTATTGTGTTCCCTGGCTCAGTTTGAACACAGATATCATAGTCACAGTTTCGCCTTGCTGAATTTAATTGATGTAATCCTTCTGACTCCATTAAAGCAAAGAGAAGTAATATGTATATGCAAAGTAATCCATACCAACGGTCCTTCCTTCCTTCCTTCCTTCCTTCCTTCCTTCCTTCCTTCCTTCCTTCCTTCCTTCCTTCCTTCCTTCCTTCCTTCCTTGGAAGAAAATTTCTGGGAGTATTTTTCTGTCATATTTTTTAAAATATGGGCAGAAGAGTCTCAATTGCTTTCTGGGCACTCTTGAGAAATGACAAATTGCTTCAAATATTATCCTCCTGGTTGCCTGAGATAGTGTTCCAAACATAGTGAAGTCTTTTATTGACTGTAAAGTGTGATACTAATTATCACTTAACACCTGTACAATGCTTTTCATCTTCAAAGTATTTTACAAACATGACTAATTAATCCTCACTGCATCCCTAGGAGGTGTATATTATTATCCCCATTATACAGATGAAGAAACCACATAAACTGCATCTCTAAAGACCACCAAGTGTGTCACCAATGCACAATAAGTTCCTCAGGAGTTACTCACTGTGAATCTTTTACTCAAGCCTCTGGGCCACAGCTCTGTAAGTAATTGATCTCTCCACAGCCCCAGTTTAAGTTAGAACACTATTCTTTATATTCCTAATCCTCAGTCTGATGACTAATGAGGGTCTGTCCAACTGCTTCACAAACGCAGAGCACACTTTTCATTGGAAACAGGAAAGATGGAAATAAATCTAGGATACACATGTGCTAACTTCCTTGGATGTAAAACTTTTCTAACCATATTCTCTCCCCCAAGAATTACTTCCCGTTGTCAGTACAGCAGCTTGGGATCAGAAGATCTTTTTCAGAATGTAAAAATCCTGAGAATAACAACAAGAACATTGTTCTTAAGATGAAAAGAAGAGAAAGGTCAGATTTAGAGTCTCTAGCTCTCATATCCTGAATCTGATTAATAATGCTGGAGCAGCCATGTTTGGATACAAAACTCATACCCTTTGTCAGTGCAAGGAAAGGTCTTATGGTATGCTTTGCTGGTAGCACTCTCAAATTCAATCTCTTGCATTTCAATTGATGTCTTTCATCAATGCTCTATCCAGTAGTATTCCCTGTGAGTGGCTCTTCTCAGCTTAAAGTTCAGACACCTCAGACAGAGCTATGGTTGTGACATCATGACAACAAACTCTGCTTTATTTTTGAAATATGATCTCTGCATACTTTATTTTAATCCCAGTTGCTGGTCTGTGATTCTCAGTTAATTTTTCTGTTCTCTTCTATTCTGTGGTATTAAATCTGTGGGATAACAATCAAGTACAGTTACTCCATAGAAGGAAAGTCTTGTTCTAGTATAATATATTTTTCTATTAATTGATTTCAGCCCAAATCAATTTAACAATACTCTGTTCAGTTTGAAAAATTCTCTGTACTTCTGTTTGCAAACCTACCTGTGTTTCTGAATAATTAGAGTCCGAGATAGGCTTAGTATTGCACCAAAAATGTATTCTACATTTTTTCAACCATTCTCATTTAAGTTTGATGGACAAAGTTTAATTTTAGATATTTTTGGAATGACAAAATAATTTCGGTGAAACTTTCATGGTTAAAAATCACCAGGGATCCTTAAGTCATACACTTGGAATACTGCACCCAGTTCTGGTCACCACAATATAAAAAAGATGTTGAGATTCTGGAAAAAGTGCATAGAAGAGCAATAAGGATGATTAGGGACTTGTAGGCTAAAGCATATAAAGAAGAGTTGCAGGAATTCAGTGTGTCTAAACTAATGAAAAGAAGGACTAGGAGTGATATGAAAGCAGTGTTCCAATATTTGAAGGGCTCCTGCAAAGACAAAGGGATCAAACTATTTTTCAAAGCACCAAAAGGCAAGACAAGAAACAGTTGATGGAAACTAATGGAGAAAAGGTAAATGTGAGTGTCATCTCACAAAGGTAAATGTGAATGTCAATCTAGAGCCTCATTTTTTCTTATATTTTTTTTAAATCAGGAGGAATAATGGCATGAGGAAAGTCCTCCCAGGTCGACTTTTTCAGATAAGGAAATAGGAGCAACCAGATAACTGAGAAAGTAACAGAGAAATGTGTACTGACATCATCTTGTTACGTTAAGAATAAATAAGTTCAAAAATACCTCCAAAAGGACTTCTAAGGCACCTTGAGAATGAAGAGGAAATTAGAGGCTGTTTTTATAAGGAGGGGAAAAAATCAAGACTTGAAAGGTAAATATTGGCACAGGTTTATATGAGACAGACTGCTTAAGCTTCATAGCCATGCAGGAATGAAATAAATCTTATATCCCAAGATGTCTAGTTTTAATAGCAAATTCTGGTCTGATAGTTACCAAACTTTAAAGGTGTCACTAAGAAATAAATAACATGCTACAGCAGGCTCAGTGGGAAATAAAATTTAGAAATATATAGAAAATTATTTTCCCAAACTGCCTAATGGCTACTGGTATTATTAAGTGGCTGGAAATGGCTCAGAAGACCTACCCCTTTAAATGAGAGGAGTACTCCTTGTTCCTCTATTTCGCTGTCCTGATCGGTGCACTTCCTCAGCACACCACCTAGTGTCCATGCAACAACCTCTGATTAACTATAAACAAACATTGATTGGTAAACATTATTCCAAAGCATTCTTCTTGGAAAGGAAGGACACTCTGCAGTATCTTATTAAAGTCTTACTTATACTGTAATCCTAATACACACATTCTTCATGTGTAGAAGTTAAGTCATACCAAGACTGATGCTTTTGCCTATCACTACTCACAAAAGATTACTGTATTTTGCCTAACAGAAACTGACAATTAGTCACTGACAGTTCTAAAAAAATGACTGCTTGTAGCAATAAAATTCCCTCTCCTTCTAGAAATTGGATTTTACATTGCTTAGTTATGTCTTGTTGCAACTTTGTCAATGTATTAGGCATTAGATCAGAAGGAAAAATGAAATTAATTCCTTCACTTACCAAAACAGGATATCATCACCATAACAGACCTTAAGTCTAGAATAATAGACCAGTTCAAGAACTACCACAGACATAAACTGGCCCATTTGCTTCAGCCACCAAGATCTATTTCCAAAAAGCAAACTCAGAACATAGACTCATGGCAATTAGGAAATGGAAATCACTAGTGAAGAGACTTCCTGCACTTTTTGTTTATCAAAGATATATTAGTCATATGCAGTTTTTAACTTTAATTAATAAAGATTATGGATATCTTCAATTCAACAATTATCTGCTTGATTTCATCACCCCAATTCATCACCTAGCAGATACTTTTAGAGTACTTCACTCACCATAGGAATCTTTTTTAAGGAACGTGTGTGAAGGTGTTCTGTCAATAAGCGTTTCTTTTAAGTAAAAGAAAGAAAAATTAATATTTAACCAGATGATTACATTCTGTCTGCTTCATTAATTTTTTATTAATCCTGTGAAAACATTATTGATGGAAATAATATTGACAGTTGCAAAAAAGTCTTGTGGTAAATGGAATCTCATTATTCTGTGTAATGTGAAGCATTTTTAGGCCTTTTTTGTTTTACTAGATAGTTTTTAAATGCTATCAGCATTGAAGAATATTGCTACTCATCAGTCTGATGTATAGTTGGCAGGGACATAATGGTTCATTTCCTCAATGCTGGATCCACTAGATTTTCCCCAACAGATGATTGTGCAGCTTATTTGAAGGCTTCACACCATGTCTCAGGTGTCAGAGTATTTGACTTGCTTGTACAGTGAAGACATTCCTCCTATTAGCCTGAACTTCCTTTTTTTCTAATTTAATCTACTGTGGCAACAAAGAATAAGGCACTCCATCGACTCTATGATACCCTTCAGATATTTGAAGCAAATGTATATATTCTCTTACATATTTTCATTGTTTAAAATATTGAACAGGTATGGGCCTAGAACCAGAATCATGACACCCTTCTCCTCCACATGGTACTATTATTGAGATTCTGGAGTATAGTCACTCATTGTGAGTCAGTCCAACAATAGTATTGTTTTGTTCATATTTTAATATTTTATTGAGGACAATATAATGAAGTTCTCTGTCTGATACTTTGCTAATATCCAAGTACACTATACCAATGACAGTCCTCTCATCTACAGTACTGATTCTATCAAAGAAACTGATTGAAGCCTTAGAAAATCGACTTTATTCGGACATTTATTTCAAGAAAGATAATATTGTTTTAGTGACATTTAACACTGTACAAAATAAATTAAGCAGTTTTGAGCTCAGAATGAAATATTCGTGTTCTGAGAATTGGTCCTGCTTTGGTCTGTTGTTATTTGTGGAAAAGAGTTTGTTTTAATTGTGGAAAAAAATAGGAATTTGGAGAGTTTAAAATATTATGGACAGTATAATCCCATTGGGACATGTCTTCCTTTAATAATGCTACTGTGTACTTTCCTTTTAATTAGTTTTTAGTGAAATAACACAACCAGGAAACAAAATATAGAAAACAATAACAAACACAACAACCCCTTTAAAATCATTTTAAAAAACCTATTAAAAACCAAATTAAATCTAAACAATATAAAAAGCAGGCAAATAAATGTCATGGACAAATCAGTATAGCTATCTGGCAGGCTCCAATCCATTTCCATAAACTCAGATACATTGAAAAAACCATGTCTTTACAGCCTTTCAGAAAGCAAGCAAGTTCAGAGTCAATCTAACCTCTGTGAGTTGATATTCCAGAAAGTAGGTATTTAGTAAAAAAAAAAAAAAGGATGTCCTCCTGGATGCCATGCCATCAGTGGACACTCTTTAATAAATGAAAACCATGTCATGTTTTTTGACAGTCACATCTGGAGATGGCTTGGCAGCACATTTCAGCAGTGACTTGTTCACAACTTTAGACCTTTTGTCAAATAAATTTTAAGTCATGGTCTCTAGCACACAATACCTAAGTATAATATGAAGAAATCTCTAAATATGAAGCTTGGGAATCTAGATCAAATATTCTTTGCTAATAATATAGCCTACTACTTCCCAATCTTCCCCTGTCCCCCATCTCCATTCCCAGCAGGCATCACGTTAGAAAAAAAGCATGTTGTGCTCAATATCTTAATTATTAAAAGTAGCAATATAGGTAAAAAGGGGCAAGATGGATTCATAATGTGGTGGAATCCACAGAGCTTGCTAAGTAACTTTTTCCAAGGGTGTGTGTGTGTGTGTGTGCGTGCATACACGTGTGTGTGTGTGTGGGTATGTAGGAATTTATAAAGAACACTTGCTAAGAACAATTTAACAATGTGTGCATACCTTGTATTTGTACATATTTTTGTACATACATACACAATACATATCTTGTATCTAGAAAATGAAAACAAATTATGGCATCTAAATTTTTGTAAAAACCGGTACAACCAAACCTGACTTGAGCCAAAATTAGGAGTTCCATAGTTCTTTCTATTTGCCCAAGTACCATGCAAATGAATAGTGGGGACAATAGACATCAACTGAAGTTTATTCCCAAGTGAAACTTCATTTGATTCATATACTTGTTGGGATGGTAGCATTTCAGTAATTTTAAAATACAAAATTGTATATTCTCAAATTCATGTTTTATTGTGGCTGGCAAAATTTTTTCCCTCTCTGCAAATTTATTGCAAATGTGCAATTTATTATGAACATTGAAATAAGCATTTCAGGAGAATAAATTTTATGTATACTTCATAATGATATAATACACATTACCTTGAGCCTATGAGCCAATGACATCCACAGTAAATCACAATACATGCACCTTATGCCAAACAACTTTTGCCAAATATCTGATGCTGATATATAAAATTTAGCATTTGCAGGATTATATTGTGAGTCATATGTTATCAATTGCCTTTCTTGCTCCCCGTCAGGATACCCATGATAAAAGAAAAAGAATTAATAGATTGGTAATTTTAAAATAATGTCATTGATGCAGTTCTATTGATACCTTGCCATTTGTATCTCAATTATTCTGCTAAAGTGGGTGGGGGAGTGAGAGGAAGAGATGGAAAGAGGGAAAAGGAAATAATATCTTATAGAAATAATTCTGAGTCACTCATACTGATGTCAGGACTGTTGTCATTGTTACATGTTTTCCCTAGTGGTCATTCAGTCCTGACTTTGAGTTGTGTGAACTTACGTTCCAGGCTTAGCTGCACCTTGGACTAAGTTATATCAATTCTATTCCACTGACTCAAAAAAACAATTATATTTATATGAAGATTTTCAATAAATGTAAGTTTTGGTTCTTCAGAATGCCTGTCATTAACACTGAAGGTCATCCAATTATCCATTTCCATTTCCAAAATAATAAACAAAAAATAGGAATGGTTTCTGGAATTGTCATGGTAGAATGGTTCCAAACTCATTTCTAATTGGAGCACTATAAAGAATAAAGCTTTAAAATTTAGGATTAGTTATTAAAACAAGATGTAATCTGCTAACATCTATTTTAAGATCAGAGGAAAATATGCTTCTTTCTTTTAGCTTCTCCTGACAATATTAAACCTGACATTATAACACAAGAACAGGACATGTCCAATACTGCAAACAATGTTATGTTTTATTATCTGTAATATTTGCATATTGCAGCAAGCAATTACACCAGAATTGTGCAGAGTCCAATCTCCACAGTATAATGACTTCTTGATTAGCTGTCTTTAGGTGATGAATGCAAAGACTTCTTAGCCTTAGAGTGGTGCAGGAGATATTGCATCTTAACACTTGAATCTCTGCTCCCTTGCTACTTGTAAAAGATAGATTAAAAGTGTAAGGTTTCCACCCATCATTTCATCATCTTTTCAACCTTGTCTCCAGAGGTCAAAATATGTGCCAGTGCATAAGGAAATCTGTTTCTGTCTTGGTTGTGGGGGATCTCATTTGAAACTAAGTGACAACATTAATATTGGCTAAAGACACACATTCAATTCTCTCTTTACATAAATCAAATCATATCTACAGCTAAATTATACAGGTTCTTCCTTCATATAAGTCCTCTCAAGTCATTTGCTAAATATATGATATGCTAGTCTCTGCTCTTAGCACAAATCACTACTTGATCAACAAACATCTTTATCATTGTCCAAAATACCAAATATTGAATTACAAACTGATATTAACTTGAAATGTTATGTTTTGTAGTGTCAAAGAAATTACCAAAGCAACTCTTAATAATATTTCAAGAGTATGTCCTCTGATATAACTTCTGTCAGGTAAATAAGAAAATATGTTTCTTAAATAAAGTTGTGGAAAATGTCCCAAAGGTGCTTTTTCAAGAGGCAACTGGACTTTCTGGTTTTTCTTGAAGATCATCATCAGTCTTTGAAGACCCACCATCTAGGCAGAGCTGAAGAAGCTTCTTGGGTAAAAAGTGTAACATCTTTTTTTTTTCTTGTTTGTGTGTTTTGTTATGTATGCAGAGTTTGAATTGATTGGTTGTTCTTGTAAAGTGTTTGAAATCATTGGTTAAAAAGTGCGGGAAAACCCTGCACTCTGATTGGCTGTCAGCCGAGGCATCCGGCTATATATAGCTGCTTTGGCTAAGCCAAATCGGGTCCGTTCTGAGCTGAAGTCACAATAAAACTTAAGAGCTGAAGCACTCCATGTCTGCCTCTTCATGCAAACTTAACACTGGTGAGGAGGATGGGATTCTCCTGAAGAGAAGGCGACACGGAACAGAAGAAGAGCAAGATGGCTGCGCTGAACACCCCCCCAGCCCCGTTTGATCTGATGGCAGAAGACTGGGAATCGTATGCAGATCATTTCCAAATGTATCTGGAGGGAAACGATCTGGCCGCCATTTCCAAGCAGTGGAAGAGGGTGGTCTTTCTCACGTACTGTGGTCTGGCAGTTTTCAAGATGGCGAAGGCACTCGCAGGAGCAGCAGACATGAAAGTAATGGCATGGCCTGATCTGGAAAGGCTGTTAAGAGCCCATTACGCACCACAAGTATCGTGCCTCATTAAGAGACACGAATTTTATCGTCGTGATCAGGGGGAAAACGAAGGCGTAAATGACTTCGTGGCAAGTTTAAGAGACATTGGGGGTGAATGCGAATTCAACAGTTTAGAGGAGGCCATGCGCGACCGTTTTGTGTTGGACCTTAAAGACAAGGCATTACAGAGCAAGTTATTAATGAAACCTAAGATCATGCTGAAAGAAGGCATAGAAGAAGCATCTTCAGCAGAAGCTACCAAATCCTCAGCAGCAGCCAAGAGGAAGATGAACAGGGCCACGAGCCATTCTGATGGGGAAAAGACCACCACAAATCATTGTGATGAACTAGATTCTGAGTCAGATTGCAGTGAGGTGGAGGAAGGAATTTACAGACTCAGAATGGAGTGGAAAAGAATAGATCTGGGAAGAAAGAGGCGAGACTTCTACTGCAGAGGTTGTGGGGGAAGCCACCCCCGAACTGAATGCAAGTTTCTAGACACTTGCCTCTATTGTGAAAAAAGAGGGCACCTAGCAAGAGTCTGCAGATCATCCAGAACTCCACCAAACAGAAGGAAGTTTGCTGCAAACAAAGACAAAGAATTCAAGCCAAACAACCTCAGTGAGAAAATGGGGCGCAGCACAGAAGCAAATGGGAAGAATGAAACTCATCAGACAGTAACTATTGGTCATTCATCTTCTTTAAATAACAGAAAAGTGCATGTCAAGGTACTTATTGAAGGAAGGCCTTGCCAAATGGAAGTGGACTCAGGCTCATACCTATCTATGGTGTCATGGGACACTATTCAAAGACTGTTACCAGATATTCAGCAGACTCACTTCAAGAAGCAGGCATTGACTCTTAAAGACTACCAAGGGAACAAGATTCCAATAGTTGGAACAAGAGAATTCAATGTGAAGTTCAAAGGCCACACCAAACGCCTACCCCTGACCAACATTGACAAGGATCGCCCAAGTTTGCTGGGACTTGAATGGTTCAACCCGCTGGGCATCGAGGTGACTGGCATCAATCACGTGAGCAACACTGAGTGGGAGGAGGCCTTGAAGTCTGAGTTTCCAGAGGTCTTCAGCGACGGATTAGGCAAGTACTTGGGGACCCTTATCACTTTCAATCTAGATCCCAAGGTACAACCAATCTGTTTAAAACCCAGAAGGGTTCCATTTGCCTTAAAGGAAAAAATTGATGCACAATTAGATAAACTAATAGCTCAAGGGGTTTTAGAGCCCACTGACCACTCCAGGTGGGAGACACCCATAGTCACACCAGTCAAGGCTGATGCGTCTGTAAGAATCTCTGGAGATTAAAGGGACATTGAACCATGCGCTACAACAGAGCGCATATCCAGTTCAGTGGTGCATCATTTATTACATTCTCTTGGCGGGGGCACAGTCTTCGCCAAATTGGACCTAGCCCAGGCATATCAACAGTTAACAGTTGATGATGCAACTGCAGAGGCCCAAACCATTGTAACCCATAGAGGTGCTTTCAAATACAAAAGGTTACAATTTGGAGTAAGTGTGGCACCAGGCATTTTCCAAAGCCTTATGGAAAGGATGTTACAAGGGTTGCCTGGTGTGGTGCCTTATTTTGATGACATTTTAACCTCTGCTGAAAATGACACTCAGTTACATGAGAAACTCAGAGAAGTCCTAACCAGATTCAAAAAAGCGGGATTAAAAGTCAAAGAAGACAAATGCACACTTAGAACTGACAAAGTGGAATTCTTGGGTTACATGATTGATAAACATGGCATCCACCCCACAGAGGCCAAAGTTCAGGCAATCAAAGAAGCCCCCAGGCCAAAATGCAAAACAGACTTGCAAATGTTCCTGGGACTCATTAACTTCCATCATATGTTTCTACCTCAGAAAGCAACCACTGCAGAACCCCTACATAGATTACTGGACAAAAAATCTGCATGGGTCTGGGGCAGAAAAGAACAAGCTGCATTTAACAATATTAAGAGACAAATCACTTCTGATTCTGTACTGATACAGTTCTCTGAGAATTTGCCTGTTGTACTGACTTGTGATTCATCCCCTTTTGGAGTGGGGGGGGGTGTTGATCCACATGCTTCCCAGTGGAAGGGAAGCCCCTATTGCATTTTACTCTCACACTTTGACTAAAGCAGAGAGAAACTAGAAGATGACTAAAGCAGAGAGAAACTAAAAGATCTACTGGGAGGGGTGGAGGCCTGCAGGCCTGGATAATCCAGGAGAGAGGCGTTCGCGGTCATAGCCCGGGCTGGGTGGGCAGGCTCTATCCCAGTTGGGGGTGTGGGTTGAGGCTTTGGCAAAGACCCCCCCCCATGAACGGATCGCACAGTGGTTCTAGACCCGTGGCTCTGGCCAGTATGTGAATGCTGTGCTTTCTTTGGACTTCTACGGACTTTGCTACCCCATGTGGTCTATGGGGTTTACCTTTGTCCACTGTCCTTCTGCCTGTCAATGTCATCTTGGACCTGTTTGTCATCATTGAGGGTGCTTGGTTCATCCTTACCACCTACCCAGACTTGGACCCTACCTCTTCTCTCTGGGACTTGGCTGCCTCCCATTGCAGTGAGAGGGCAATGGGAGGATTTAACCCCCCTGCAGTGAGAGTGCAGGGGGCTGTGCAGGACTTTTCCCCCAAGTCACTGTGGTGGCAGAGCAGTGACTGGTCTATTTTGACCTGGACCGTCGGCAGTTGTGAGAGAGCTGCTGATTGTGGACTATTTCCTGATTACTATCACAGCCTGTTCCTTGTGCTGTATTTCCATCTTGCAATTGTTCCATCTTTCAACTGCCTCCTGTATCGACCTGCCCTGAGATGTACTTACCATGCCTGCCTACTTCCCACTGGAATTACGGGCCCTCCAGGCGGTTCCCCTGTCTGTGAAGTGGCCCCCTACGCTGTCAAGAGCTTACCTTAATGACGGATCTTGGGATCCCGAGAGGTGGCATGCCACGACTAAGGGGCTAAATTTTAAATTCGATAGGAAGGGGAAACTTTTAAAAATTTTAATTGCTCATCTTAAGGGGTTAGGGAGGGGGATAAATGGGTCTTTGTGCAACCCGGTTCATGGCGGGGGTGGCGGGGGATTGGGGGCTGGTGGGGCTCTGGGGACCGCGATCCCCAGGGTGGTTGGAGTTGGCAGGAGAAGGCGAGGCATAGGGCCATATCATGTGTTGGGAGCATGCACCCGCCATCTTTGTGCGGTCGCTTGCTCCAACCCTATGCCCTCCTCGCAAGGGGGCATGGGAATTGGGACCCCTGGGCTTAGGCTGGTGTATTTTAATGCCAGGTCCATGGTTAACAAGTCCACCCTCCTCCGTGAGGTCATTGAGGAGGAGGCTGCGGACCTGGCTTGTATTACCGAGACCTGGTTGGGCCCAGAGGGCGGTGTCCCTCTGATAGATCTGTGCCCTCCAGGTTTTTGGGTCGTGCACCAGCCGCAGACCCAGGGCAGGGGTGGTGGGGTGGCCGTGGTTATTCGGGAGACCCTGTTTCCAAGGGAGGTCACTATCCCAGAGATAGGCGGGAGTGAGACCCTCCTCTTGAGGTGGGGGCCCAATGGTCAGGTGGGCTTGCTGCTCACATACCTTTCACCCAGCTGTGTGACAGCAGCCCTGCCTGGGCTCCTTGACATCCTCTTGGGGGTGGCAGTGGAGTTCCCGGGTCTTATAGTCCTGGGGGACTTCAATCTGCCCTCCCTGGGGGGTTCATTGGGTTTGGCCCAGGAATTCATGGCTTCTATGGAAGCCATGGGCCTGACAATTAATTCAGGGCCCGACTCATGAGGGAAACACTCTTGACCTAGTTTTGTCTCTGAGCAGTGGCGTAGTGACAGAGGGCAGGCCACTGTTGTGGCTTTGCCCGTTCCATGGTCTGATCACTATCTCCTACGGCTGGTCTTCCAACAGGCCATCCCCCACTGCTGGGATGAGGAACTGCCTAGATGGTTCCGCCCCAGGCGCCTTATGGACCCGGAGCGGTTCCAGGCGGAACTGGGGTCTCTTCCCTCTTCCCTTGCCCACAGCTCTGTCGAGGATCTGGCAGCGACCGCTTGGCAAAAGGCTGCATCGGATGCCCTCGACAGGGTTGTCCCCATGTGAGCCCTCACACGTCATGGATCCTGGATGGCTCCTTGGTACTCGGAGGAGCTCCGGGAGATGAAACACTGTCGGAGGGGTTTAGAGAGCAGGTGGAGGTCTACCCGCTCCCAGGCCGATCAAGCCCAGCTAAGAGCCCATATTAGCTATGAGAGCGGCGAGAAGGTCTTATCTCTCCGCTCTCATAGCGTCCGCAGATAACCGCCCAGCCGACCTGTTTTGGGTTACCCGTTCTCTCCTTCGTTTAGGGGAGGGGGCAGACCCGTTGCAGGGAAGGGCTGAGGAGTTTGGTCAATATCTGTCGGATAAGATTGCTCGAATTCAGGGCAGGTTGTCCTCTGATTTGCAGTGGTCTGAGGAACGGGATACGGGTAGTCTGGCCAGTATATTCTGGGATGAGTTCGATCCTGTTTCCGAGGATGAAGTGGATGGGATCATGCGACACCTGAGTTCCACTACATGTTTGTTGGACCCGTGCCTGTCCTGGCTGGCTTATGCCGCCAGGGAGGTCACCTGCGGTTGGCTCTGGGCAGTTGTCAATGCTTCGTTAAGGGAGGGTGTCTTTTCTTCCACCTTGAAGGAGGCGGTGGTGAGACCCCTCCTGAAGAAGCCTGCCCTGGACCCAACCGTGTTAGATAACTTTCGTCCAGTCTCCAACCTTCGCTTTTTAGCGAAGGTTGTTGAGAGTGTGGTGGCTCGGCAGTTTCCACTTTTCCTGGATGAAGCGGACTACATGGATCCGTATCAATCGGTCTTCCGACCTGGTTTCAGCACGGAGACGGCATTGGTCGCACTGATGGATGATCTCTGGAGGGCTCGGGACAGGGGCTTTTCCTCTGTCTTGGTCCTATTAGACCTCTCAGCGGCTTTTGATACCATCCTTCTGCGACGCCTCGGAGGGTTGGGTATGGGGGGCACTGTACTTCAGTGGTTCACCTCCTACCTCTCGGGGCGGTCGCAGTCGGTATTGGCAGGGAGACAGAGGTCGTCCTCGAGGGTGCTCTCTTGTGGGGTCCCTCAGGGGTCGGTTCTCTCCCCCCTGCTATTTAACATCTATATGAAGCCGCTGGGTGAGATCATCCATGTTTTCGGGGTGAGTTTCCATCAGTACGCAGATGACACCCAGCTGTACATCTCCACCCCGAACCAGATCGGTGATGGCCTCTCCCTGATGACGCAGTGTTTGGATGCGGTGCGGATCTGGATGAACGGAAACATGCTTCATCTCAACCCAGCCAAGACTGAGTGGCTGTGCATATCGGCATCTCAGCCCAGTCAGGAATGTCCATCTTTGGCCATAGGGGGAGTGGTGTTACCCCCTGTGGATAGGGCGCGGAATCTGGGGGTCCTCCTGGACGTACGGCTCCGGTTGGAGGAGCAGGTGGGGGCCGTCGCCAGGGGGGCCTTTGCCCAGCTCTGCCTAGTTCGCCAACTACACCCTTTCCTGGACTGGGACGCCCTGCGCACGGTTACTCACGCCCTTGTTACCTCTAGACTCGACTACTGCAACGCTCTCTATTTAGGACTGCCCTTGCATACCATCTGGAGATTGCAGCTGGTGCAGAATGCGGCGATGCGGGTGGTGATGGGAGTTTCCCGATTCTCCCATGTTACCCCCCTCCTGCGCTGCCTGCATTGGTTGCCGGTTGAACTCCGGGTGAGATTCAAGGTTTTAGTTTTAACATACAAAGTCCTACATGACATGGGTCCCCAATATTTAAGGGAGTGACTCCTGCCGACATCGAATATTAACCGCCCTGTGCGAGCACATAGGCAAGGACTCCTTGGGGTCCTGTCGGCCGGCCAATGCTGGCTGGCAGTCCCCCGACGACGAGCCTATTCTATCGCGGCCCCTGACCTCTGGAACCAACTTCCCTTGGAGCTCCGCCTGGCCCCTGACCTCCGCACCTTCCATCATGATTTGAAGACCTGTTTGTTTGACCAATCCGGGTTGTGACCCTCTTGGGTGGGGTGCTTTTATTCTTTTATTCTTTTATTTTGTATTTGTATTCTCTTGGGGCTTGTTTAGTTTAATTGTGAGCTGCCCCGAGTCTTCAGAGATGGGGCGGCATACAAGTCCCATTAATTAATAAATAAATAATAAATAAATAATAAACTACAGCCAACTGGACAAGGAAGCTTTGGCAATTGTGGCAGCTGTCAAGAAATTCCATGAATACATTTATGTGAGAACATTTACCATTGTCACAGATCACAAACCTCTTTTAGGCATTGTGGCAGGGGACAAACCAATGCCCACGATCCTGTCACCAAGAATGCTGAGATGGACTGAATTTCTTGCTGCTTATTCATACAAACTCATCCACAGACCTGGAAAAGACATTGGGCAGGCAGATGCTTTGAGTCGCTGCCCACTTCTTTCACACACTGAGGACCCTGCTCCTGAGACTTACACCTTTTTTCTAGAAACTGTTCCTATTGTAGGCTGGATCAAAAAAGGTTGGGCACTACAAGATCTACCTCAACCTTCCCAACCTTTTAAGTCCAGACAAACTGAGTTATCTGTATTAAGAGGATGTATTTTGTGGGGTGACAGGGTGGTTATTCCTGCAAAACTACAGAAAGAGGTTTTGGAAATGTTACATGAGGGTCATCTGGGAATTGTCAGAATGAAGGGATTGGCCAGGAGTTATGTATGGTGGCCAGGTATTGACAAAATGGTCGAAAACTGGGTTGCATCCTGTCCCAACTGTCAGGAAGTCAGGCCTGCCCCACCTCTCACCCCCAAACAGGAATGGGAATGTCCTAGGGGCCCATGGTCCAGGATTCATATTGATTTTGCTGGCCCTACCAGAGGGCACACCTTCCTTATTATAGTAGATGCATACTCCAAATGGCTAGAGGTTATCCCTATGGCATCCACCACAGCTGAAGCTGTCATCAAACAGCTTAAGAAACTTTTTGTAACTCATGGGTTACCTGATGTGCTTGTTTCTGACAATGGTCCTCAATTTACATCCAACCTTTTTGAATCATATTTAGCACAGCAGGGTATAAGACACACCCTTACAGTCCCTGGGAATCCTTCGGCTAACGGCCGGGCTGAACGCATGGTGTGATTTACCAAGGAGAAACTCCAGCAATTGAGTCCAGGGGACATCACTGAGAAAGTTGAAAAACTACTCAGTGTCCAGCATATCACTCCCAACCCATCAACTAACTTAACCCCAGCTGAATTGTTGATGGGTAGGAAACTCAGATCTCTCCTTGACCACCTTCATCCCACTTACGCACCCAACGCACCACTAGATTCCACTAGCAAAATTCGCATATTCACTGTGGGTGATTCTGTTTATGCAAAAAACCTTGTAGGTGAACCACTTTGGATTCCTGCTGAGGTAACCCAGATCACAGGCCACAGGTCTTACAGGGTTTAAACTGAGGATGGTGTCCTCTGGAGCAGGCACATTGATCAGTTAAGATCCAGACTGCCTCTGGAACATCGCCCTTGCTCCTCTCTGGATTCCATACCCACTCCTTTTTCTAGGGAGGAAGGGGAAGATAATGGAGGTAATCAGCAAGTAAGAACCAACCCCATGTGTAATGAGCTAACACGACAGGAACCATCCCCAAACCTGTCACAATGCCAAAATCCATCCTTACAAGTGGAAGATTGCACATCACTACCAGACTTAGGTGCTGACATTGGGTTGGAGATGGATTGGGAGGAGAGACCAGGTTGTAGTAACCAAACAGGTTCTACCATTACTAGAAGTCCAAGTAAGGAAATGTTAACAGACACATTTCCTCCCGCACAATGTGAGAACCCTAAGAAACCTGAACCACGTAGGTATCTACGTACATGTAAGAGCCCCACCTATTTAAAAGAATACATTAGATAGATGGGGTTTGAGTATGGACTAAACCTAGTGGGGAGGGGTGTTATGTATGCAGAGTTTGAATTGATTGGTTGTTCTTGTAAAGTGTTTGAAATCATTGGTTAAAAAGTGCGGGAAAACCCTGCACTCTGATTGGCTGTCAGCCGAGGCAGCCGGCTATATATAGCTGCCTCAGCTAAGCCAAATTGGGTCCGTTCTGAGCTGAAGTCACAATAAAACTTAAGAGCTGAAGCACTTCGTGTCTGCCTCTCTATGCAAACTTAACACTACTGTTTTGTTTTTGTTTTTGTCTAATGCAGTACAGCTAGTTTTCCAAGGCAACTTTGAAGGCATTTTTTGTAAAAAAAAAAAAAATCTAATCCAATAAGAGAAAGAGGGAATGGAAAATTTCTGCCACATAATCTGTGTATGGGTGTTCCGAACTATAGACTGGATGAAGAGATGTGGCAATTTATCCACTAATTAGTTATTCTTATTAAGAAGAATAAGTAAATTGATTTCTGGATGTACTATCCTTTATTAAGACCTAATTAAGTTGTATTCCAAATCATAATTAACTAGGTTTTTTAAAAATTGCATCCTACTGATGTGTTTTGATGCTTGGTAAATAGAAGGATAGAACAAATACAGTAGATTTTATAGACCAAACAGATATATAATAGAGACAGTAAATCTATGATTATCCAAGCCTAGTTTAGGGTGCTGTCTGCTGAGTTTGATGATCTTAAACACTATTTTCAGAGGTGGTATTCAGCAGGTTCTGACCAGTTCCGGAAAACCAGTTGCGTAAATTTTGAGTAGTTCGGAGAACCGGCAAATGCCACCTCTGACTGGCCCCATCCCCATGTATTCTCTGCCTCCCGAGTCCCAGCTGTTCAACTGTGTCTTCTTTTGTTGCCCTGCATAGGAGAACGGAGCTGGAAAGCAAGTTAGTGGGGTGGGAAGGGAATGGGATTTTTCAGTAACCTTTCTCCAGGAGTAGGGAGGGAATGGAGATTTTACAGTATCCTTCCCCTGTCATGCCCAACAAGCCACGCCCACAGAACCAGTAGTAAAACAATTTGAATCCCACCACTGGCTATTTCCCTATCTTTTCTTCTAGAGTCCTTTTCTTCTAGAGTTCACTTCCCTATCCACACACCAGGATGAACACTGGAGTTATAGGAATATATTTTTCCATGCCTTTTTTTTGAAGCCTCTTTATCTCATTAGCTAATTAGATGTGTGGTTATGAAAAGATGTTATAAAAGGGTGAGGTGAGAGGAGCCCAAATAAAATCCTGCATTTTTTTCTTCCTCTTGTCAGTTATGTAAATTAAATTGAATAGCACGTGCCAGTTCAGATTAATTTATTAAAACGCAGAGACAGGAAAAGGTGAAAGACCTGTAATCATCTGATCCTTGGAAAAGCCACAAAGTGAAATCAACAAACAGGTAGGCAAACAAAACTCCTCCTGAGGGAAAAAAGTGACAACATTAAGATTATTAATATCATTTATGTTCTTCTGCCAGCATTCTTGCATTAAATGAATTTGTTCAACACAAAATAAAAATTTTAATGACACTGCTGCTTGCTTAATAAAGAGATCTGCATGTTCAAATTCTTGCTTCTGATGAAAATCAATTCATAGCTTTAATTCCACCTGCCTAACACTATACCAATAGAGCACCTCCAGAACAATATTACCTTGACAACACAAATACATCTTTCTGTTAATCCATGAAACGGTAACCTTACAGATTAGGGTAAACTGACTCAAAAACTCCTCAGTGCTCTTTAATATAGTGCCTTTTGAATAAATCACAAGATAGCCACAGAAAGTAATGATTTTTTATGCCACTGGGAAGTATTTGATTGCCTCTAATAGTTATTTTCAGTGGCAGAATAATATTCTGCAAACAATAAAATCAACCATATGTCACTTCAGCACTCATTAATGGCCAAGGTATAACTCTAGCTCCAATAATCTATATTTTTGAACATATAAATTAAATGTCACTTGATACCAAGTGTAAGAAATTCATCTGACAGTAAAAATCCACAGGGAAAAATACACATTTAAAATTATCAGCTTGATATGTATCTAATGCAATATATTCTGTATTAATAAAATCAGAAGAAATGTGGAAACATCAATAACATCTGTGCAAGGAAGGGAACACAATCTGTAGCAATTATTCTTTAAATAATGTCTGTGGGCTGCAGGGTACCTCATCAGAACTACTGCCCTACTCCTGATTTTATTACGTCATTAGATTATTTTAATGTAGTATATCTCTGCTAAGATGTGCTTCTTTTTCAAGATTTATGAATAAATCTATACCTGAAAGAAATCACAGATAACCAGAAATAAAATGAATGTGATGCCAATTGGTAGAGTAATACTAACATACAATATTAATTTAATATAAAGTATTCTTTTAAAACTTCAGCAAAGTTATTGCCCATGTATTAATTGTTAGCAATACTTAAATGGAATGTTTTATGTTTCTGTGTAAACTTCTTGAGGATTAAATTACATAAATAAGAATCAGAACATCAATTTTTAAAAATAATTAATAAATCTATTTAATTTCCTCTCCTGTCTTCTAAGCAGATGTGATTTAAACTACTTATAGATTTAACAAAAGAAGAATGTCTCTAGAATTGCATTTCAGTGAAGCCATTTTAGAGGGGGGAGGGGGGTGGGATGTAGTGTCCGGTTGGACCTTAGCAGGGGGGGTTCTGCCAGATCACTCCCAGTCCAGGTCAGGAGAGGGTCGTGATGGGGAGGGGACAGGGTTGGGGCTGTCCGGGACTCTAGGGGAAGGGGTGGGGATTGCAAACCCCACGGTGATTGGGAATGGCAGTAGATGGATGAACAGAGGGCCGTATTGAAGTGCGGGAGCGTGCCCTCGCTGTCTTTGAGTGGTGGCGCACTCCAACCCTCTTGTTTCTGCCCGCTTTCTTGGGGGTATGGGAGAACAGGCTCCTGAGCTCAGGTTGGTCTATTTAAATGCCAGGTCCATGATGAACAAAACTCCCCTCATCCATGAGTTGATCGAGGAGGAAGACGCGGACCTGGCCTGCATTATGGAGACCTGGTTGGGCCCAGAGGGAAGAGTCCCTCTGTCTGAGTTGTGCCCACCAGGTTTCCATGTGCTGCACCAACCTCGAGCCAAGGGTAGGGGCGGGTGGGTGGCAGTTGTTATTAGGGAGTCCCTTTGTCCACAGGAGGCCACTGTCCCTCAGATAGGTGGGTGTGAGTCTCTCCTCCTGAGGTGGGGCCCTGGTGGTCAGTTGGGCCTGTTTCTCATGTACCTTTCTCCCAGCTCCGTAACAACGGCCCTGTCCAAGCTACTCGATGTGCTATCGGGGGTGGCGGTGGAGTTCCCCAGACTTATTGCTCTGGGGAATTTCAACCTGCCTTCTCTGGGTGGGGCATCAAGGATGGATCGGGAGTTCATGGCTTCCATGATGGCCATGGAGCTAACCCAAATAATTCAGGTTCCAACTCATGGTGGGGGGCACACACTCTACCTTGTTTTTATCTCTGGACAGTGGTTTAATACTCTGGGTGGGGGATCACCAACTATTCAACCCCTGTCATGGACCGATCATTATCTCCTCTGGCTGGTCTTCCAGTATGCCACCCCACATTGCTGGGATGCGGAGCCAACTAGGTGGTTCCACCCCAGGTGTCTGATGGACCCAGAAAGGTTTCAGATGGCACTTGGGTTGATTCCTGCCTCCCTTATTCACAGCCCAGTTGAGGCCCTGGCAAAGGGCTGCCTCAGAGGCTCTCGACCACATTGTACCTTTGCAGCCTCTGACCCAGTGAAGATCCCAGTTGGCCCCCTGGTTTTCTGCAGAGCTCTGGGAGATGAAACGCCGGAGGAGGGACCTAGGCGGAGGTCCAGTCTGTCCGAATCTGACAGATTGCAGTTAAGAACCTTTATCAGGTCTTATCTTGTGGCGATGGGAGTGGCGAAGTATGCTTACTTCTCCGCTCTCATTGTGTCCACAGATAATCGCCCAGCCACCCTGTTTAGGGTTACCCGTTCCCTCCTTAATCAGGGCTTGAGGGAGGACCCTTTGTGGGGGAGGGCTGAGGAGTTTAGCCATCATCTGTTGGACAAGATCGCTCAGATCTGGGCCAGCCTGGACTCCAACTGGTCAGAGTTGGATGGGTGGAAGCAACAGGTCTTGTGGATACCATTTGGGAAGAGTTCGATCCTGTGACTCTGGATGAGGTGGACAGGATCATGGGGAAACTGAGTGCCACCACATGTTTTTTGGGACCTGTGTTCCTCCTGGCTGGTTTATGCCACCTGGGAGGTTACACAAGGCAGGCTCAAGGCAGTGGTCAATGCTTCTTTGAGTGAGGGATCTTTCCCCTCTGCCTTGAAGGAGGCCGTGATGAGGCCCCTCCTCAAGAAGCCTGCCCTGGACCTGGCTATTTTGAACAACTTTTGCCCTGTCTCCAATCTTCGCTTTGTTGCGAAGGTTGTGGAGAGCATGGTGGCCTGACAGCTCCCTATGTTCCTGAGGGAAACTGATTATCTGGATCCGTATCAATTGGGTTTCAGGCCCAGGTACAGCATGGAGACGGTATTGGTCGCGCTGGTGGATGATCTCTGGAGGGCTTGGGATAGAGGTTATTCCTCTATCCTGGTCCTATTAGATCTCTCAGCGGCTTTTGGGAATGGGAAGCCTGTTTTATCCTACACAGGTTGACTGCCTCTTGTGGGATGCCCCAGGGGTCAATCCTCTCTCCCCTTCTGTTCAACATCTGTATGAAACCACTGGGTGAGATCATCTGTGGTTTTGGGGTGAGGTATCATCAGTATGCTGACGATACCCAGCTTTTTATCTCCACCCCAAACCAACCCAGTGATGCCCTCGACATGATGTCCCAATGCCTGGAAGCGGTACAGATCTGGATGGGGAGGAACAGGCTTTGACTCAACCCGGCCAAGACTGAGTGGCTGTATGTACCAGCATCTCGGATTATCCAGGATGTTCCTTCTTTATTTATGGGGGAGAGGTGTTACCCCCATAGAAAGGTTGCACAACTTGGGTGTCCTCCTGCATGCACGGTTCAGTTTGGAGGATCAGGTAGGAGCTGTGGCTAGGGGGGCATTTGCTGAGGTTCATCTTGTGTGCCAGTTGCACCCCTATCTCGACCGAAATATGGTTACTCATGCACTTGTTACCTCCCCTGTAGACTACTGCAATGCTCTCTACATGGGGCTGCCCTTGAGGACCACTCAGAGGCTTCAACTGGTACAGAATGCAGCCACGTGGGTTGTGATGGGAGTAGCCTGATACTCCCATGTTACACCCCTCCTGCGCGACCTGCATTGGCTGCCAGTGGCCTTCCGGGTTAGCTTCAAGGTGCTAGTAACCACCTATAAGGCCCTAAATGGCTTGGGTCCAGGGTACTTGCAGGAATGCCTCCTGCCAGTATCAGCATATGCCGATCGTCCTGTTCGCTCCCACAGGAGGGGCCTCCTGGCGATTCCATCGGTCAGACATTGTCGGCTGGTGGGTCCCAGGGCTAGGGCCTTCTCTGTGGGCGCCCCTGCCCTCTGGAACCATCTCCCCTTGGATCTCCGTTTGGCTCCTGACCTCCGCTCCTTCCGCTGGGACCTAAAGACTTGGTTATTTCAACAGGCCAGCCTGGAATGACCCAGGTGGGATTTTTTACTGTTTTAATTATTTTAATTAATTGTTTTAATGTTTTATTGTTATTTATTCGGACTTGTTATATTTAATGCTTGTTTTATGTAAATTTGGTCTTGTTTTATTGTTAGCTGCCCTGAGTCCTTAGGGAGAAGAGTGGCATACAAGTCAAATAAATTATTATTATTATTGGTTTGTTGTAGGTTTTAATTAGATTCAAGGTGCTGGTTTTAACATTCAAGGTCCTGCATGGCATGGGTCCAGGATACTTACGAGAACGACTCCTCCCAGCATCAAGTACCAACCGCCCTGTACGGGCCCACAGGCGGGGTCTCCTCAGGGTCCCATCTGCAACCCAATGTCGCTTGGCGGGAACCCGGGGGAGGGCCTATCCTGCAGCGGCCCCCGCTTTATGGAATCTTCTTCCACTGGAGCTCCCGATCTCCGCACCTTCCACCACGAGTTAAAAACCTGGCTGTTTTTACAATCTGGGCTATGTTGACTCTTGGGGTTTTGTTTTAATATGGGGGTTTTAAATTGCTTATTCGGCTTATAACCTGTTTAATATAGTTTTAAGTAATTTATTGTTGTATTGTATTTTAGTGTGAGCCGCCCCAAGTCCCTTGGGAGAGGGGCGCATATAAGTCGAATAAATAAATAAATAAATAAATAAATAAATAAATAAATAAGTAAGAATTATTGGGATGTTCATTTAATACCTTTCTAATTTTTGTACTGTATGTTTTTACTGTTGTGAGCTGCCCTGAGCCCTTTGGGAGATAGGGTGGCATATAAATCCCAATAAAATAAAATAAAAAAATAAATAAAAATAAACTCTTTAAAACCAGTGGAAAATCTTACTTCCCTGCAGGCCTAAAACAAGAGGCAGAAAAATGGGGAATGTAATAAGTGGGGGACATTTAAGTTAGTAACTTTTCACCCTGTGTAATCCCATAATTGTTCAGATATATCTTGTAGTGTTTCTGAGGTCTGAACATGTTAAGAGGACACATATGTATTTCTTAATTGCTACTAAACCTTATGTCTATGTAGTGTCCCCCCAAAAAAACCTGGCCTAAAAGCTGTACATCAGGGCTGTGAAGCTTGCAGTCTGCAGGACAGATGCATCACACTCTGGCCATGTCTAAACACGGTTTAGTGAAGGGAGAAAAAGTTACAATATGTTACATGATGATGCCATGATGACGCGAGTTGACACCCCTGCTCTAGACAGACAAACAAACAAACAACTATTTGACTTTTGAGAAATATTTGTTCCTTTACTATTAGTCAGAGGACTGACAAAGACAGCTAACTATAATATGAGAAGATGTTTTGCTATGCCTGAAGTTGCAGAATAAATATCATCCCCAGCTGCAGTATATAGCATTACCCTATCATCACAAAGCTTGATAGGACACCAATCCTAGCCCATTTATTTTGCTAAACAAAGGGATGGATCAAGGACTCTGTGCAACAACTGCTGATACTAGAAATGTTTAAATAAAAATTAAATGCCATTCTTCTCTTGTATGAAAAGAATTGACAATGAATATAAGGTTGTTGGAACATATTTGAGGCATTCTAAGTAAACAAGAGTTCTGGACAGCTGATGAACAACAAATCTGCAATAAGCCATCTATAATGAGTAATAAAGTCTTTAAAATAACTGTGTCCTCTTGAGATAGTAACAGTTCTATCTTTGCTGTGTTCTGGAAGTAATAGAATTATTTTTTCCTAGTGTAACTGAAATGGTAATTAAGAGATGATTTAGGATCAAAGACAACATCAAGGTTATAAATATTAGGAGCTTGCTGTGAAGAATTCCCATCCAAATATGTTCAGCATGATGCACTATTGAAAAGGTAGTGTAGGTGGGTAGAAGCCAAGTAAAAATCAGATATTTTCTCAGACAGAGAGCAAGTCAAAGAGGAAAGATTGTTAAAATGTAATTATCTAGCATGGAGAGGTATGTGACAGAGAAGAAGTCTTTGATGAAAACCATTTAAGGGTATTTTCACTAGCTGACGGTAATTTTAATTAGTTAGATTTCTTTTCACTTCTACATTCAGTCTTGCTTTATTTCAACCACATAATTATTGTGGCAAGTAGGAATGGGTAAGAAAGAAAAATAACAAATCTAAACCTTACAGCTTTGCTTCCTAAATGGATAGGATTCTGAAATAGAAAACAGATCACTTATGTATTAATGACAAACTAAAGTTGAGGCAAATACTAGTCATTTCATTTCTCAGAATAGAAATCACACCCTGGCAGCCAGGTTTCATGAATATTACATCAGACTCTGAATTTAAAAAAAAATTAAACCAATTGCACAGCACTGAAATGAATAAGAAACAGCAATCATCAGATGAGCTGTAATCCATAGCACTAGTCAAGCAGCATATACAACAGCAGCAATGCAGTGAAACGCTAGCAATATACATGTTAAACACTTGCAATCATGTGTGCCAGATTCATCCAAAATTTCATCATGCTGAACAAGGGACTCAATTTGCAATAGCTATTTAACAAGAATACATGTGAATAAAATTTTTGTTTTACTATACTCACAGTTCTACTTACGTACTGACAAGCATAAATATACAATCAGCAAATCTTCCGCTGAATATGGAAAAGTTAAAGATTTGAAACAGAGTTCTTCCATGTTAGGGTTTTAATAACAAGATCAGCATGATTATTGACTAACCATATGCCTCTTATTCTCTTGTCCTACGAGGATGTATCACCTGAATTGGGCTATTATGATCTAGCTTGTATATCAATGTTTTTGCCAGAATAGTCAGGTGCTATTGAGACTGAATACTCATGTAATAAATTATTTGTCTGTCTGTTGTTCAAGATAGAAAACCTACACAATGAAGGCATAATGTCTTTTAAAAAATGAATTTCTTAGAATAATAGTGAAATCCAAAATATAATAGGAACTAGAATAAGAAAAATAAATAAATCCACTCTCATAATTGTTCATAAGCATCCCGTGTATATTTACCATGTACTGATTTGTTATTTGAGAGAATACACACATAAAACTGTAAACTCTTAAACCGCAACCAAACAGGACAGACACACTTCAACAAATAATTAGAACTGCAGAAAAAACAATTGCTACCAACCTGCCTTACATTGAGCACCTGTATACTGCACGAATCAAAAAGAGGGCTGTGAAAATATCTACAGACCCCTCACATCCTGGACACAAATTGTTTCAACTTCTACCCTCAAAACGATGCTATAGGGCACTGCATACCAGATCAACTAGACACAAGGACAGTTTTTCCCCCAAATGCCATCATTCTGCTAAATAACTAATTCCCACAATGCTTTCAACTTATTTACTAAGACTTTATTTTTATTATTCCTCTACTACTAGATTATAATAACATGTCCTATACTTCCCACTTATATTATAACCGTATTGCTTGTATCTTTTATTTGTTTCCTAGTATGATTTGATTGCTTATTAATAACCTATGACTATCACTAAGTGTTGTATCTTATGATTCTTGATGAATGTATTTTTTCCCTTCATGTACACTGAGAGCATACGCACCAAAAACAAATTCCTTGTGTGTCCAATCACACTTGGCCAATAAAGAATTCTATTCTATTCCATTCCATTCCATTCCATTCCATTCCATTCCATTCCATTCCATTCTATTCTATTCATGTGATAGCAGTGACTTGCATTTTAAATTTTGGCTCATTAATTTTAATGCCATAATGCCTCCACAGCACTTATTTCCCAGTTTCATTAAGCTAGGTCATTTTCTCTCTCTCTCTCTCTCTCTCTCTCTCTCTCTCTCTCTCTCTCTCTCTCCCTCTTCCTCACTCCCTCTCCCTCTCCAACACACCAAGTTTTATATTCAAAGTTGCATTAAAATAGAATTAATACATCATTAAAATACATAAATTATTCTTTATCTTGTTGTAAAAATGAAAAATGTGTGTGTGGGGGGGGAGAAAACTCACCAATTCTTCTTGATTTTGCTAAAATTATTCATGCTTGATGTACTGGTATATCAAATTTAATTCTAGTCTTGTTTTGTTGAAGAGCCTGGCAAAATTTAACTATTTCAAAAAGCAATTGTTATCAAAATGGAGGGAAGAGTGGTTGCTGATATTGATGGGAAAGGTCAAACAGTACATTTGGAAGTTTTGTTCCTATTTTAGGTGGCAAGTAATGAATGATCGTATCAAACTCCATAGTGGTACTTCAAAGAGAGCACAGGAATTAACAGTATCAGCCAAGCAAAAGTGTAAACCCTTGATGGATCATAATATTGATTTTCTCTCCTCTAGAACTCTGATACTATAGTAACCCCCTGAAACTTATTCCAACCATGAATATAAGTTACATTTTACTTCTCATGTTTTGATGGTGCATTGGTAGGGATAGAAGTGAGAAAGTAAGGAAGCACATTGTTGACTGGGGAATAAAGGTGGCAATTTGCATACTAATTTGCAAACATTGATTCATGAGCTTAAGAACCAGAAATTCTTAAAGATCAAGTAAGTAGTGAATCTCTTAATGAATAGAAATCTGATTGAAAAATCTGCCTAATCAAACACACGTGAGTTTTTATAATTTCATCTATTTGTAATCAGCTACAAATGCAGAAGATTTTCTATATCTTAATCTATTTGAATTTTAATTCTTAAGTTATCAAAAAATCTAAATAATTCCGGAAAAGATTTGCCACTTTTCCTAATAAAAGATCTCAAACTCAAAATAATTCAGGTATTCTTACATTGGAACTCTTTTCTGGGGCATAAGAAGTGATATCTACATGTGGGGTTAAAAGACTTGAAGATTTTGACACTCTTCTTTATCCCATGGAGGCCCATAGCAATGACCTAAGTTTCTTTATCCATTGTCCTCTGACAATTTCACTCTCTTTAGATAGTCTAATTGGCAGACATTCAGATGTGAGCCCCTTCTTCTATCATCCTCATCACGGCAGAAAAGCCTAGCCTGTCGATTGTGTCCTTTTACAGCTTAATTGAAACAAACATGTTAAGTTTGCATGAAGAGGCAGACATGGAGTGCTTCAGCTCTTAAGTTTTATTGTGACTTCAGCTCAGAACGGACCCAATTTGGCTTAGCCGAGGCAGCTATATATAGCCGGCTGCCTCGGCTGACAGCCAATCAGAGTGCAGGGTTTTCCCGCACTTTTTAACCAATGATTTCAAACACTTTACAAGAACAACCAATCAATTCAAACTCTGCATACATAACACCCCTCCCCACTAGGTTTAGTCCATACTCAAACCCCATCTATCTAATGTATTCTTTTAAATAGGTGGGGCTCTTACGTGTACATTGAGACCTTCGTGGTTCAAAAGTTTTAACGTTCTCACCCAGTGAGAGAGGAAATGTGTCTGCTGACATTTCCTTAGTTGGACTTCCTGTGAAAGAAGACCCTGTTTGATTGTTAGAATCTGGTCTCTCCTCCCAACCCATCTCCAGCCCAATGTCAGCACCCAAGTCAGGTAGTGATGTGCAATCTTCCACTTGTAAGGATGGATTTTGGCATTGTGACAGGTTTGGGGATGGTTCCTGTCATGTTAGCTCATTACACATGGGATTAATTCTTGCTTGCTGATAATCCTCCCCTTCCCCCCTAGAAGAGGCAGTAGGTATGGGAACCAGAGAGGAGCAATGGTGATGCTCCTGAGGTAGTCTGGATCTTAACTGATCAATGTGTCTGCTCCAGAGGACACCATCCTCAGTTTGAACCCTGTAAGACCTGGGGCCTGTAATTTGGGTTATCTCCGCAGGAATCCATAATGGTTCACCCATAAGGTTTTTTGCATAAACAGAATCACCCACAGTGAATATGCGAATTTTGCTAGTGGAATCTAGGGGTGCGTTGGGTGCGTAAGTGGGATAAAGGTGGTCAAGGGGAGATCTGAGTTTCCTACCCATCAACAATTCAGCTGGGGTTAAGTTAGTTGAGGGGTTGGGAGTGATATGCTGGACACTGAGTAGTTTTTCAACTTTCTCAGTGATGTCCCCTGGACTCAATTGCTGGAGTTTCTCCTTGGTAAATCGTACCATGCGTTCAGCCCGGCCATTAGCCGAAGGATGCCCAGGGACTGTAAGGGCATGTCTTATACCCTGCTGTGCTAAATATGATTCAAAAAAGTTGGATGTAAATTGAGGACCATTGTCAGAAACAAGCACATCAGGTAACCCATGAGTTACAAAAAGTTTCTTAAGCTGTTTGATGACAGCTTCAGCTGTGGTGGATGCCATAGGGATAACCTCTAGCCATTTGGAGTATGCATCTACTATAATAAGGAAGGTGTGCCCTCTGGTAGGGCCAGCAAAATCAATATGAATCCTGGACCATGGGCCCCTAGGACATTCCCATTCCTGTTTGGGGGTGAGAGGTGGGGCAGGCCTGACTTCCTGACAGTTGGGACAGGATGCAACCCAGTTTTCGACCATTTTGTCAATACCTGGCCACCATACATAACTCCTGGCCAATCCCTTCATTCTGACAATTCCCAGATGACCCTCATGTAACATTTCCAAAACCTCTTTCTGTAGTTTTGCAGGAATAACCACCCTGTTACCCCACAAAATACATCCTCTTAATACAGATAACTCAGTTTGTCTGGACTTAAAAGGTTGGGAAGGTTGAGGTAGATCTTGTAGTGCCCAACCTTTTTTGATCCAGCCTACAATAGGAGCCAATAAAGTGTCTTTGGCAGTTTCTCTGGCAATCTCAGCAGCATGGACTGGAAGCTTGGCAACAGTTTCTAGAAAAATGGTGTAAGTCTCAGGAGCAGGGTCCTCAGTGTGTGAAAGAAGTGGGCAGTGACTCAAAGCATCTGCCTGCCCAATGTCTTTTCCAGGTCTGTGGATGAGTTTGTACGAATAAGCAGCAAGAAATTCAGTCCATCTCAGCATTCTTGGTGACAGGATCGTGGGCGTTGGTTTGTCCCCTGCCACAATGCCTAAAAGAGGTTTGTGATCTGTCAAAATGGTAAATGTTCTCTCATAAACGTATTCATGGAATTTCTTGACAGCTGCCACAATTGCCAAAGCTTCCTTGTCCAGTTGGCTGTAGTTTCTCTCTGCTTTAGTCAAAGTGCGAGAGTAAAATGCAATAGGGGCTTCCCTTCCACTGGGAAGCATGTGGCTCAACACCCCCACTCCAAGAAGGGGATGCATCACAAGTCAGTACAACAGGCAAATTCTCAGAGAACTGTATCAGTACAGAATCAGAAGTGATTTGTCTCTTAATATTGTTAAATGCAGCTTGTTCTTTTCTGCCCCAGACCCATGCAGATTTTTGTCCAGTAATCTATGTAGGGGTTCTGCAGTGGTTGCTTTCTGAGGTAGAAACATATGATAGAAGTTAATGAGTCCCAGGAACATTTGCAAGTCTGTTTTGCATTTTGGCCTGGGGGCTTCTTTGATTGCCTGAACTTTGGCCTCTGTGGGGTGGATGCCATGTTTATCAATCATGTAACCCAAGAATTCCACTTTGTCAGTTCTAAGTGTGCATTTGTCTTCTTTGACTTTTAATCCGCTTTTTGAATCTGGTTAGGACTTCTCTGAGTTTCTCATGTAACTGAGTGTCATTTTCAGCAGAGGTTAAAATGTCATCAAAATAAGGCACCACACCAGGCAACCCTTGTAACATCCTTTCCATAAGGCTTTGGAAAATGCCTGGTGCCACACTTATTCCAAATTGTAACCTTTTGCATTTGAAAGCACCTCTATGGGTTACAATGGTTTGGGCCTCTGCAGTTGCATCATCAACTGTTAACTGTTGATATGCCTGGGCTAGGTCCAATTTGGCGAAGACTGTGCCCCCGCCAAGAGAATGTAATAAATGATGCACCACTGGAACTGGATATGCTCTGTTGTAGCGCATGGTTCAATGTCCCCTTGTAATCTCCGCAGATTCTTACAGACGCATCAGCCTTGACTGGTGTGAATATGGGTGTCTCCCACCTGGAGTGGTCAGTGGGCTCTAAAACCCCTTGAGCTATTAGTTTATCTAATTGTGCATCAATTTTTTCCTTTAAGGCAAATGGAACCCTTCTGGGTTTTAAACGGATTGGTTGTACCTTGGGATCTAGATTGAAAGTGATAAGGGTCCCCAAGTACTTGCCTAATCCGTCGCTGAAGACCTCTGGAAACTCAGACTTCAAGGCCTCCTCTCACTCAGTGTTGCTCACGTGATTGATGCCAGTCACCTCGATGCCCAGCGGGTTGAACCATTCAAGTCCCAGCAAACTTGGGTGATCCTTGTCAACGTTGGTCAGGGTAGGTTTGGTGTGGCCTTTGAACTTCACATTGAATTCTCTTGTTCCAACTACTGGAATCTTGTTCCCTTGGTAGTCTTTAAGAGTCAATGCCTGCTTCTTGAAGTGAGTCTGCTGAATATCTGGTAACAGTCTTTGAATAGTGTCCCATGACACCATAGATAGGTATGAGCCTGAGTCCACTTCCATTTGGCAAGGCCTTCCTTCAATAAGTACCTTGACATGCACTTTTCTGTTATTTAAAGAAGATGAATGACCAATAGTTACTGTCTGATGAGTTTCATTCTTCCCATTTGCTTCTGTGCTGCACCCCATTTTCTCACTGAGGTTGTTTGGCTTGAATTCTTTGTCTTTGTTTGCAGCAAACTTCCTTCTGTTTGGTGGAGTTCTGGATGATCTGCAGACTCTTGCTAGGTGCCCTCTTTTTTCACAATAGAGGCAAGTGTCTAGAAACTTGCATTCAGTTCGGGGGTGGCTTCCCCACAACCTCTGCAGTAGAAGTCTTGCCTCTTTCTTCCCAGGTCTTTCTTTTCCGCTCCATTCTGAGTCTGTAAATTCCTTCCTCCACCTCACTGCAATCTGACTCAGAATCTAGTTCATCACAATGATTTGTGGTGGTCTTTTCCCCATCAGAATGGCTCGTGGCCCTGTTCATCTTCCTCATGGCTGCTGCTGAGGATTTGGTAGCTTCTGCTGAAGATGCTTCTTCTATGGCTTCTTTCAGCGTGATCTTAGGTTTCATTAATAACTTGCTCTGTAATGCCTTGTCTTTAAGGCCCAACACAAACGGTCGATGGCCTCCTCTAAACTGTTGAATTCATTGCACCCCAATGTCTCTTAAACTTGCCACGAAGTCATTTACGTTTCCCCCTGATCACGACGATAAAATCGTGTTCTTAATGAGGCACGATACTTGTGGTGCGTAATGGGCTCTTAACAGCCTTTCCAGATCAGGCCATGCCATTACTTTCATGTCTGCTGCTCCTGCGAGTGCCTTCGCCATCTTGAAAACTGCCGGACCACAGCGTGAGAAAGACCCTCTTCCACTGCTTGAAATGGCGGCAGATCGTTTCCCTCCAGATACATTTGGAAATGATCTGCATACGATTCCCAGTCTTCTGCCATCGGATCGAATGGGGCTGGGGGTGTGTTCAGCACAGCCATCTCGCTCTTCTTCTGTTCCATGTCGCCTTCTCTTCAGGAGAATCCCATCCTTGTCACCAGTGTTAAGTTTGCATAGAGAGGCAGACACGGAGTGCTTCAGCTCTTAAGTTTTATTGTTACTTCAGCTCAGAACGGACCCAATTTGGCTTAGCCGAGGCAGCTATATATAGCCGGCTGCCTCAGTTGACAGCCAATCAGAGTGCAGGGTTTTCCCGCACTTTTTAACCAATGATTTCAAACACTTTACAAGAACAACCAATCAATTCAAACTCTGCATACATAACAAGTAGTATAATTTATAAGGAGCTAAGGCTTCATTTATGCAGAAATACAGCTGAAGTGATGTCAGGTCACATGCCTGATAAAAGCAAACAGGATCTCTTCTTTTACCTGGAGTCATATTGCTTGTACTGCAATAAAATATCTGTCCTTCAAATCATTTCTCTCTTATCTATTCTATGGTATTCCACAGATCTTCATATTTGTTCTTTTTATCCA
>CM019149.1:116425699-116505043 GCA_009733165.1 Naja naja | reverse complement strand
GGTGATGCCGTTGTCCCATTCTATGTCTCAGTTTTTGTGTGTATTTCAACTCCCAAAATTCTCCAGCCAGCATTACATGGCTTAAAGTCACCAAGGTTGAGAAACACTGATATACTGGGTCCAAGAATGGTGTCTAGAAAAAGGTGTGCACCACTTCTATTTCAAAGCCAGTGGTATCAATCAACTCCCATAAAGAGGCTTTTGCATCCAACCAAATGCCACCTCTTGATCAACCAGGAATGACATTGGTCTAGAACACAGGTGGACAAACTCACAACCCAAATTACCCTGTCCAAATTGTCAGAATCAACTGTGAGTATTCCCCACAGGACTCCTGTAAGATCTCCCCAAGTTCCTCCCTACCCAGGAGGAGTCTGGCCTATAACTATCTATAGATGCAATAAGGGCAGAGAATTACATGTGCTTTGCTTTTCTTATCACCACAAGATAACTCATAATAAAGTGTTTTACCTATGCTTGGTTAACTATGTGCTTTGTCTTCTTCCAGTGGTGTCTAGGCATTTTTACCTGTCACTTCAATGAAGAAATAAAAAGAAAAGGTTGCTAAAGTTATATGCTGATTATAATTTAGAAGTATCTTACACTTGTTTCCCTTATTTTCTTCTTTTTAGTATCTCAACAAGATCTTTGTTACATGGAGAGCCTTTCATAGGTGTTGAGTTTTAGAGAAAGTACCCTCCAAATCACCTTCAATGTGATGAATTATATTCATTTCGAAGTCATTAGGAGAAGCTTCACTTGCTTCACATCTATCCTCAATCTGTCCAAATATGTCCAGTTGTCTGCAAAAACTACTGCACATATTAAACATGTGTGCAAACCTTGAGATTGAATGCCATAGATGCAAAATACAACTGAGAATATGTTGCAGGTTAAAGGGCTTTTAGTTAATTGATCCCAGGTTAGTAGCACAAGAAAAGCACAATTGGGAGCAATTGTAGCGATAATTTTTTAAAAAAGCAGATTTATTATCAGTTTCCTATTTCCAAAAAGAGGCATATGCAAATAAGCCATTGATCAAATTTGCATTAATTTTAATGCTTAAGTGTGAGAGTTTTTTTCCCCAGAATGGAAACATGGAATTACAATTATATCAGAAATAATCAATGAGAACCAGAGAAAGAATAACAGAAACTTTACTTCAATTGCAAAAAAAAAAAAAAAATACATAATTATGTCCATGAAGTTAATGGGAATTGAGTTTAACACGAAGGAGATTTTGTCTGCTTAGTATTTTTTTTTACTTTAATGATACTCATAGATTAGAAAAAATCATGATATCTTATTAATATTTTCTCATGTTTTCATACATCAAATTTTTGCCAAAATACTAAAGCAATTTTGTAACATGTGTATATTATTAAGGATTGATAAATGAAAGAGCCTGACACATAAGTAGATTGATACAGTTATCCAGCAGTTGCAACAATCACTATATCATCCCATCATTGTCCAGCAAACAGGCATCCTCTTGATCAAGTGTTCAGTGAAAGGATGTATAACCTCCTTAAATTGTTAAAACAGTCCTTTAAACTCATTTTGTTAAACATGTATTATCAAAAAACAGAAATTCTATTAGACCAGAACGACCATTTTCTGCAAAAAATAAAATAAAAATCAAAGATATATATATATATATATATATATATATATATATATATATATATATATTTTTCGTAGATTTTCACGGGTAAAGGTATGTAGGTCTTGGTGTATTCGGGTCTTGTCCCGTGTAAGGTTGAGAATACCTTGGCAACGTTTGACGAATCTCATCCGTCATCTTCAGGCTGGTGTCTTCAGCTTCGTTCTCCTGGGAGAAGTGTGTGATCGTGGCTGTTTTTCCCTTTTAAACTCTAGAGTTGGCTGTGTTGTTACTTCTTGATTGGTTTGTGGAGTTGATGTATGCAGATTGGATGGCTTTTTCCTGAGACCCTGTGTGGCTGAGGTGCTGCCTGTGTGTCTCTCAGCCTTTTGTGTTGTAACAACCTGGGTAATGGGCTGTGTGATGACCTTCTGAGTTCTATTGTTGTGACGTCCTGGGTGTGGTGCTGTAATCTCCTGGGTCGTTGTCTGTGTTGCAACCTCCTGATGTTTTGTGTTTTGATCTCCTGAGTTCTGTGATGTAGTATCCTGGGCGGAAGGCTGTGATGTGACATTCTGGGCCTTGGTTTGGCTCCGAGTTTGAGGTCTGGCTATGTGTTTATAGCGTGTGTCAGTTTGCTTAGTTTGGGGGTTGGAGGGGGATGTAGCAGCTGGTCTGGTTTCTGGCATGGTCTGGTTTCTGGATGGTGGTTGCCTTTCATCTGTGGCGTGGGCTTGGGTTTGAGTCTGGTGAAGGAGATTGGTGGTGGCATTGTGTGTTATTTTGGGTCCGGTGTTGGTTTTCGTGGCTGGGACTCGTTTGTTGACCAGGGCTAGTTTCCAGATGTCTGGTAGGCGGGAAGTATCATCCCGTTTATTCATGTTATGGGGGTGTTTCTCTATTTCGATGGCTTCCCTAATTATTCTCTTGTTGAAGTGTTCAGTATTGGAGATAAGTTTGGATCCCTCCAATACTGAACACTTCAACAAGAGAATAATTAGGGTGGCGGTTGGCTCCGGGCAGTTGTCAATGCTTCACTGAGGGAGGGTGTCTTTTCCTCCACCTTGAAGGAGGCGGTGGTGAGACCCCTCCTGAAGAAGCCTGCCTGGACCCCCGTGTTAACAACTTTCGTCTGGTCTCCAACCTTCGCTTTTTGGTGAAGGTTGTTGAGAGTGTGGTGGCTCAGCAGGTTCCGCTTTTCCTGGATGAAGCGGACTACCTGGATCCGTACCAATCGGGCTTCCGACCCGGTTACAGCACAGAGACGGCATTGGTCGCGCTGATGGATGATCTCTGGAGGGCCCAGGACAGGGGTTTTTCCTCTGTCCTGGTCCTATTGGACCTCTCAGCAGCTTCGATACCATCGACCATAGTATCCTTTGCGTCCTCGGGGTTGGGAGTGGGGGCACTGTTCTTCAGTGGTTCTCCTCCTACCTCTCTCGGATGGGTCGACCCCAAGGGGCTCTCTCGTGGGGTCGCAGGGTCGGTCCTTTCCCTCTCTTATTTAACATCTACATGAAACCGCTGGGTGAGATCATCCGTGGTTTTGGGGTGAAATTCCATCAGTACGCTGATGATACTCAGCTGTACCTTTCCACCCCAAACCAGATCAGCGATGCCCTCTCCTGATGTCCCGTGTTTGGATGTGGTACAGATCTGGATGAGTAGGAACATGCTCCGACTCAACCCGCCAAGACTGAGTGGCTCTGTACCAGCGTCTCGGCCCAGTCAAGATTGTCCATCTTTGGCCATAGGGGAGGTGTTGCCCCCGAATCTGGGGGTCCTCCTGGATGCACGGGTTGGAGGAGCAGGTCTGGGGCCTTTGCCCCTTTGCCTCACAGTTACTCATCCAGAGATTGCAACTGGTGCAGAATGCGGCTGCGCGGGTGGTGATGGGAGTTACCTGGTTCTCCCATGTTACCCCCCTCCTGCTCAGTCTGCATTGGCTACCGATTGCACTCCAGGTGAGATTCAAGGTTTTAGTTTTGACATTCAAAGTCCTACATGACATGGGTCCTCAATACTTGCGGGAGCATCTTCTTCCGATAGCTAGTGCCGGCCGCCCTGTGCGAGCTCATAGGCAAGGACTCCTCGGGGTCCCGTCGGCAGGTCAATGCCGGCTGGTGAATCCCCTACGACGAGCCTTTTCTGTCGCAGCCCCTGACCTCTGGAATCAACTGCCTCTGGAGCTCCGTCTGGCCCCTGATCTCCGCACCTTCTGCCGTGAATTAAAGACCTGGTTATTCGACCAATCTGGGCTGTGACCCCTCCCTGGGGGAGGAATGGTTTTAATGTTTATTATCGTCATGTTTTTATATTTGGGCTTGTCTTTGGTTTAATGGTTTTTTTAATATTTATTGTTCTGTGTTTTTAGTTGTGAGCCGCCCGAGTCTTCGGAGATGGGGCGGCATACAAGTTCAAATAAATAAATAAATAAATAAATAAATAAATAAATAAATAATAGGGTTTCTGATCAGATTGTTTTCTATCACCCTTTTATATGCTTCCTGAGCCTTTTTTTAAATGCAATTCGAACTGAGTCCCATTGTTTCTTTATATTGTCTGCCCATGTGGTAGTATTCAGAGCTTCCTGGGTTTGTTCAGCATGAGGCCATTCTGGTATAGGTACAAACTCCATACCATTAACTATTTGGAAGGGAGAGTAACCGGTACTAATATGCACCACATTATTATATGCAAGTAAAGTTGTCCAATTGCTTTGTTGATAATTAACATAACACTGGAGATATTGCTCAATGGCAGCATTAGCTCGTTCAGCTGCTCCATTAGTAGCTGGATGATAAGCTGTACTCAATCTTTGTGTTGATCCAGTTGCATACATGAATTCACGCCAAAATTTTGATGTAAACTGTACTCCTCTATCGGATATAATTCTTTTGGGCACTCCATGTAACCGGTATATATGTTGTATAAACAACTGTGCTAATCATCTAGCTGATGGCATTCCTTTGCAAAGTACAAAATGTGCCTGTTTTGAAAACAAATCAACAATAGTCCATATAACTGTGTGCCCATTATTATCTGGTAGATCAACTATGAAATCTGTCCCAATGTCTTGCCAAGGTTTCATCGGTTCAGAGACAGATTGCAACAAGCCTGTTGGTTTTCCTATCTTCGTTTTATTTACTATACACACTGGACATGATTTCACATAAGTTTCGACATTCGTTCACATGTCTGGCCACCAAAATTGTCATTTTGCCAAATGTAATGTTTTCAAAAATCCATAATGTCCTGCCTGCTTAACATCATGACATCATTTTAATACCACTGATCATAACACTTTTGGTACATAGATTTTGGTTCCATGCCAGGCAATACCATGTTTCAATTTTATTTGATTTTTGTTATGTGTTAACCATTCATCTTCTATTAACACCACAGGCAGATCTGGTGCAAGTATAGTGGTTTTTAATGACTCGGTTCGATCGATGATTGGTATATGTGGTTGAATTGTATTTTCACATTGACTATGATATTGAGACAGTCAGGATAAGGCATCTGCCATAAAATTCCTTCCTGATGGAACATATTTCAACGTGAACTTGAATCTTCTAAAAAACAACGCCCAGGGAACTTGCTTTGGTGATAAGTGACATGGATATTGGAGGGCTTCCAGATTTTTATGGTCAGTCCATACCTCGAAAGGTTTTGGACTGCCCTCCAATAAATGTCTCCAGGTCAATAATGCCCAATGAATCGCAAAAGCCTCCTTCTCCTAAATAGCCCAATTACATTCGGTTGGGTTGAATTTCCAAGAAGTGTACGCACATGGTTGCAAGATACCATCCCCATTCTTTTGAAGTAGTACAGCTCCCACTGTCATGTCACTGGCATCTCCCTGGACAACAAATGGTAAATTTACATCTGGATGTTTCAACATGGGTTCTTTCACAAATAAGTCTTTTAGGTAATTAAATGCCTTTTGACATATATCTGTCCATGGTAACGTACTTGAGTTTGGATTTTTAATTCCGATAGATTTGGTTTTTAACGAATCTGTTAAAGGTAAAGCGATATTGGCAAACCGTGGAATGAATTGTTGATAAAAGTTGGCAAACCCCAAGAAACTTTGCAACTGTTTCCTAGTGGTAGGGGTTTGCCATTTTAATACAGTTTCTACTTTCTTGGGGTCCATTTCAATACCTCGTTCAGAAATACGGTAACCCAGATAATCTAGTTATTGAGTATGAAACTCACATTTCGAGAGTTTTACATACAGTTGAGCATCTAATAATTTTTAAGCACTTGCCTTACTAATTTAATGTGTTCTTGTTCGGACTTAGAATAAATCAAAATATCATCTAACTAGACTAAAACACCATTATATAAATGTTCATGTAACACTTCATTTATCAGCTGCATAAATATGGCTGGAGCCCCTTGCAACCCAAACGGCATCACGTTATAATAATAACTACCAAGTGGACAATTAAACATTGTCTTCCATTCGACTCCTTCTCGAATTTGTACTGTATAATACGCTTCTCATAAGTCCAGTTTTGTAAAGATGCGGCCTTGTGCTAATGTGGTAAGCAAGTCTTTCATTAGTGGTAACGGATATAAGGGTTCCACACAGATGTCATTCAAACCTCAATAATCCACACATAGATGTAAGCTGCCATCTTTTTTTCTCATGAAACAGCACAGGCACTGGCCATGTGGGACCTACCTGGGGTGATAAAACCCCTCTTTAAATTTTTTTCAATATATTTCCTCATTTCTTCTAGTTCTTTTTGGGTCATGGAATACATTCGTGGCTTGGGCAAAGGGACTCCTGGAATCAATTCTACGGCACAATCCGTGGTACGATGCAGTGGCAAACAATCAGTCCCACCTTCTTTAAATACATCAGCCAAATCTTCATATTCAATTAGATAGGATCATACTGGCAATAGTTGTGATTCCTCTTTTAATGTATGTTGAGATGCTCGCTGTACTTCATTATGACTTGGTGGGTGAGGACCAACAACTAATTTCAATTTACGATACCCTCCTTCCCATTTTATAGTTGGCTCCCATTTATCAAGCCAGGCTAGACCCAAGATTACTGCTTCACTCATATGCAGAACCACAAAAGAAATCCACTCCCAGTGTTCACCCATCACCATTTTAACATATTCAGTTCTGTGGGTTGCTGGAACCCCACCTAATATAGACCCATCCACCTGTTCAAATGTAATAGGAACTCCCAGTTTGATGACTCTTAAATCTAATTTATCCACCACTGCGTTAGTTATCAAACATCTTGTGCACCCAGAACCTTGATTCCTTGTTCATTCCATTTATTCCATAAAGAAACGGGTAAAATAAAAGGATGGATGGGTTTACTTACCATTGGATCATCAGGTGTCTCCCGTTCTAATTCACTGTCAACCAGAACTGTAGTTGGCATACTGGAGATATCCTCTTCAATGTGACCATCTGGCAATTTGCTTTTTACACCCCTCATTTTTTCCTGTCCACGCTATTCACTTCTTCCCGATCTGGTTCAATTACTCTCAAGGCCAATGCGAGGCATTCTTTCCAATGTCAAAGGTGGTATAGGACATTCCACAGCCCTGTGTCTATCACATTGGAAACATTTCAGTATGCCCCTACCACTTGACATTGGGACTCCTCTGGTCTGGGATTTGATAACCAGATCCATAGTCCTCCATGTTTGGACCCTGCTTTCATGTTTTGGTTTCAGACGCCGAAGTCCATCATCTAGTTCTATGGATATTCAATACCAATCAGTTAGATTAACATGCAACCCCCTATAAAGGCAAGCTTGATGTAATTTAGGGTCCAGGCCTTCTTTGAAGAGATGTATCAACAAACTTTCCAGTAGTAAAGGAAGCTTACTGACCACCTGTCAGAACTCGTTCACATATTCCCTAGCTGTTCTTCCCTTTTGTTTCATGGCCAGCAAATCTTCTTCTGCTTGTTTGTCTGCAGCTGTATCCTCAAATCGAGTTCTTAAGGCAGCTAAAAATTGTCCTATATACCCCAACTTTTCTGCCCTAGTTCGGAAAAAATCAGCTGCCTATTCATAGGCCTTCTCTACCAACATTCCAGTAACAGCAATAATCATAGACCAATTGGAAGGATAGCATTGGCCATATAGTTCAAAATAATTCAATATTTGACCCCAAAACACAGCCACTTTATGCGCAGAACCATCAAAAGTAGCTGCCAGGGGAGGGGGTCCCCACCTCCCATGTGTTTGTCCTTCCCAACGAGGCCCATATTCCATATCTCGTCTTTCCATTGATCTAGACTTCATGGAATAACTTTCAGGCCCTATCTCTATCTCATCCAATCTCCTAGAATGTAAATCCGAGCATTCCAGCCCTCTTCCAATATCAGAGTCTCGAAACCCCAGTGGGCTAGATGTGTTGAGTGAACTACTATCACAAGCTAAGGCTTGTCTACGACCCGCAGAGCCACTATCCTCTCAACATCATCTCCCCAAATTGACGACATAAAAGTTCCATTGTATCACTTCGTGGAACTACCCACTGGTCATCTTCAGCTCCAGGCCACCATTTGACTTTCTAGTCTAATGTTTGTTCCATTTGTTGAGGCTTACCCCCTCTAGGAACGTGACTCTGTTCATTCAATCGCACATCTCTGGTTGTTTTGGGCCTCATAGCTGGCTGCGCTGTCACTGGGATAGACTCTGTCTTCTCCCCCATATATGCCTGTTCCTGTCTCTTCTCAGTACTATCATCAACATCCTCAGACCCCTCTTTCTCCAACCATTCTTGGTCTTTTCCTTCTGCCATGATTCTCAAACAGCAGCCTCATAAAAGGGAAGAATGTTTTTCAGCACTGGTTTTCTGTCAGCTTCCATTGGAATAAGATGAAACTTTACCAATAAACCACTTTACTCAAAGTTTGGTTGTGGCAAGACCTGTTTATTGTGGTCTGTTTCCTCCAACAACAACAACAAATGGCACTTCCGAGTAAAACCAGCACTGAGAGCACCTGCCTCTCAGCGCTTTTTATAATCCCTCCCCACCCTCACTCATTGCTCAACCTCTGCCCTAGCAAACATCTAACAACCCCCTCCCTGCGCACCACCGCCCCACGTTGCTACCCATCCCCAATCCTACCCCTGTGCATATCCCTGAATAGTATTACCCAGGTGTCACCCCACCCCATAGTGTGTACTGCCAGCCCCAGTCCAAGAGAGCCGAAAACCCCAAAGCGAAAGGCACGAAACATTGATCAGCTGACAAGCCGCCCTGAAACGCCATCCAGCTGGCTGTGCCGAGAGAGAGGCATTGTGCCAATAAACCGGCCTGAAAGTCCATCCAGCTTGCCGTGCCGAGAGGGAGAGAGAGGCGTTGTGCCTGGAGCATCAACTTTCCTCAAAACCAGCTCAGCTCGATATCACCCAAACTGGATTACTTGCCCCCAGGTATGGCAACATGTCGGGCTTCACTCTGTCGGGCGGTATGGCAGCCCCGATGAAGCCTGACACCCTTATGCTATTGGGTGTTCCTATGGTGCTTTGAATTATGCTTGAGCTGATCAGGGAAAATCTTGCTTTGTGTTCTCAGAGCTGCTTCTTATTCCTGGATTGTGTATGATGGTACCTACTCTCCTTAAAGTGTCCCACCCCAATGAAAAAGTAACTATTTACAATCACATCCTTTAGGTTGCTTAAGCTCACTTTACATAGAACCTGCCTTACTGGATTTTTTCACCTTTCTTTCATATTCATTCCTTTTAACTACAGCAAGTGCTTTTATTCTGGTTTTGGGCATATACATTTAATTGCTTGGATATTTTGTTCCTGTAAAAAAGCCATCTACAGGATCTGTTGCTTTCATCAAAATGATAAAGTGAGCATTGCAACATTGCAATGGAAGTTTAAATGCTGCGTGTTTAAAGTAGGCAGAATTTCTGCCATAATGGTATAAATATTGCTTTGTAATTGGCTGCCTCCTTAACTGCTTATTCCCATGGATGTTTCTGAAATATGTGTATTACTATGAGAATGTTATTACAGGAAGGTATAAGTTTTTAAAACAACCAAGGCAAGAAATAAGCTACTCTCTAATGCAGAAGAGGACTAAGTTCTTCTCTATCACATTACCTTCAACACTCCCATTACCCTCCTTAAATATAGATTGGTGAAAATGTCACATTTCTAGGAATAAAAGCTCATCCTTGAGTATGACATGCCTCTCACTTCTTTAACTTTTAGGGTTTAACACAAGTACATTGAATGTGTATAGATGGTTAATGAAATATTACAGGGAAGTTTAAAAGAATATTTAGAATGGAGAGCAATATACCCTCTTTGTCTCTCTTTCTCTACATATTAGCTATCAATGACACATATATGAAAAGAACTAATTTCTGGAACAAAAACATCATCATCAGTTTAATGAAATTCTTAATTTACACGTTAAAAAATATTAACTACCAAAATAATGGATACAAAGCATTTTAAAAAATGGAGCACCTATAAAATAATAATTTGCGGCAATTAAATTATGTTCCTGCTGAAAATGTAGACATATTAATTAATAACTATATATTAATACCCATAAATAAATAATGTAAGAGCAAAATGAGCAAACACATTTGAATATGCTATTTATCTTCTTCTTCTGTACTGTCAGTGCCACCTGCTACCATCCACAGAGTCTACCGCATTTTTATTCTATCAGAGCCAAATGACAGTTTGCTTGATTGCGCAAAGATATTCAAATCAACTATATCCAAAACTGAAAATACTGAAATGATACATTGAATAGAAATCACAGAACAGAATCAAATATTACAGCTTAGCAATTAGGTTGACTGGGAAGTTAAAAAAACCAAGAAGAATGATGCAGTAGGAATACCACAAGATTTTGTCTTAGGTCCAGTACTCTTCAATATTTTCATAAATGACTTAGATGAGTGAATAGAAGGGGAATTTGCAGATTGTTCTAACCTGGCAGGAGTAGTCAACAATCCAGAACACAGATTTAAGATCCAAAAGGATTTTGACAGACTTGAAAAATGGGCCCTATCCTTAAAATGAAATTTAATGTACAGAAAAGCAAGGTTTTACAATTAGGCAAGAAAAACCAAAGGAACAAGTGCAGATTAGGTGAAGCCTGTCTCAAAAACAGTAATTGTGAGATGGACCTTGGAGTCCTAGTGGATAATTACTTAGACATGAGAAAGCAGTGTGCAGCAGCTGTCAAAAAGCTAATACAATAATTGGTTGCATAAACAGAGACATAGAATCAAAATGAAGTATTAGTACCACTTTATAAAACCTTAGTAGGACCACATCTGGAATACTACATCCAGTTTTGATCACCACATTATAAAAATATGTTGAGACTTGGAAAAAGTGCAGAGAAAAGCAACTAAGTTTAGGCCTAGAGACTAAAACATATGAAGAACAGTTGCAGAAATTGGGTATGGCTAGTTTAGAGAAAAAAAGGACTAGGGATAACATGATAGCAATATTCTAGTATTTGAGGGGCTGTCAAAAGATTAAATTATTTTCTAAAGTGCCAGAAAGCAAGACAAAAAACAATGGATTGAAACTAATCAAAGAGAGACACAACCTGGAATAAAGGAGAAACTTTCTAACAGTGAGAACCAGAGGAATAGTTTGCCTTAAGAAGTTGTGGGTGCTTCAACACTGGAGGTCTTTACTGGACAGCCACTTGTCTGAAATTTGAAATATAGGGTTGGACTAGAACATTGGTGGGATTCTACCAGTTTTCCTACCAGTTTGGTGAACGTGCACTTTGCATCTGCGTGCAGCTTTCCAAACACCAGCTGAGGCTCTGCCGTGCCAATCAGCTGAGAGGATAAAGAACAGACAAGCATGGAGGCAGGTGGAAGGGCCAATCCTGCACATTTTCTTCTCTCTCCTACAGCTGATCATCGGAGGTTTTTTTTTACTACTGGTTCGGCTGAAGCAGTAGCAATTTTTGCATTTCACCACTGGACTAGAAAACTTCCAAGATCCCTTCCATCTCTAGTCTGATTGATATCCAAACCAAATCTGTTATATTTCCAAAAAAAAGTAGAACAACAGTCTTCCAATTCCTAGACCAATGCTTTAGCCATCATACCACTTTGGTTTTAATTTGCATTGCATTCTTTCAAAGCACTCATATTTTCCGATCTCATGATACTGCTAAGGTTTCAGGAGGCAAGAGAATAGGAGAAATCAAGTGACTCTTTAGCCAAGAGGAAAAACCTGTTTGTATGAAACTGCTCTATATTTATTACAAAAGCTGCATTGGATGATGTTCTGCTTCTGTGTACAATTCAAGATGCTGGTTATTGCATTTAAAGCCCTAGCATGAGTCCAAAAATATCTGTGAAACTGTCTTTCTCCAGTAGGACTGGCTAACCTCACTCAAACTGGCAGAAGGGACCTACTGTGGATGTCATCAGCCAAGGAATTTCAGCTGGTTGGATTCAGGAGAACCCCCTTTTCTAGTTTTTGGAATATCTTGCCCATGCCGCAGAAAGTAAGATCTGCCTCATCTCTTTTAGCCTTCAGGAAAAAAAATCTTTAAATCCTGCTGTGCTGGCTGGCATGGGATCTTAAAAGAAAAGATGCTAGCTGGAGGTGGGTGGTTATTAAGGTACCCCCATTTCTCTGCTCCAAACGCATGTTTTCTTAGGTTAATGTATGTTTTTTGTAATATTAAACTGATTTTATAATTGTTTGATATTTATATATTTTATTACACTATAAACCAGTACATTAAAAACAATTCCAAGAAAGGCAGATAATAACAAGACCTGGCAAAGACTAAAAGCATGTAAGTTGCAGAAAGAGACAGACAGGCTAATCTTCGCTGCATAAGACCAAGCCTTAAAAACACACACATACAAAGCCATAACTGAGATGACATCAACAAATAGCAAATGCCACCTAATCAAAGAAGTTGAAGAAGCAGTGGACCAGCTGATTAGCTGCTGCAAGTAGCTGAGTGATTGCAAGCAGTGGCATGACAAAGTAGCAACAATGGTGCATTGGAAGATCTGAAAGAAATACCAATTTCCTGAAAGCAAAAACTGGTGGATCCATAAAATAGAGAAAGTAATAGAAAATGAAGAGACTAAAGTACTTTCAGACTTTAAAATTAAAATTAACAGCACCATTTGACTACCACCAGCATTGACAATTTTACCATCAGTCAATTGCAGAAGGCAGCTTTACTTTGAACAGATTACATTTTGCAATGATAGCTTTAACACTATCAAACATCAACATCTGCCTCTTCCAGGTTCTTGGGAAGTTCTCAATAAGTGGATAAAAGTGCCAAATCCAGCCTGAATATCTATCTGATGGTGTATCAAACTATAATAATATTACAAAATATATTTTTGTTACCTTTCCACTTTATTATATATAAAGTTTATATTCATATATAAATTTCTCATATATAAATAATTTGCACCTCTATAACTGTCTGGTTTAGTTCTGCAACCCAACAGGACAGACACAGACTTCAGAAGATAATTAGGACTGCAGAAAAAACAATTATTACCAACCTGCCTTCAATCAAGGACCTGTATACTGTACAAATCAAAAAGAGGGCTGTGAAAATATTTATAGACCCCTAACATCCCGGACATAAACTGTTTCAACTCCTTCCCTCAAAACGACGCTGCACACCAGAACAACTAGACACAAGAACAGTTTTTTCCCAAAAGCCATCACTCTGCTAAACAAATAATTCCTTCAATACTATTCAACTATTACAAAGTCTGCACTACCATTACTGTTAATCTTCTCATCACTTCTTATCACCCCTCCCACTTGTGATTGTATGACTGTAATTTTGTTGCTTGTATTCTTACAATTTATATTGACTGTTTCCTAGTATGATTTGATTGCTTATTGAACCCTATGACTATCATTAACTGTTGTACTTATGATTCTTGACTCTTGATGAATGAACCTTTGCTTTTATGTGTATGCTGAGAGTATTTGCACCAAGACAAATTCCTTGTCTTGGAATTTCTTGGCCAATAAAGAATTCTGTTCTATTCTATTCTATTCTATCTATTCTATTCTATTCTATTCTATTTGTTTTAGTCTGTTTTTTATTTATACTAAACAATTTCTCTAACAATTTCTCACATACATAATATATATTTCATAAAATCAAAACAGATTACACTTTGAGAACTATTAGTGTTATATGATAATGAACATAAAAAGAATAGGCCAACTTACCACTGGCAACCTTCAAAATAGCTGAGAAATAAATATGATATAGCCTCATTTATATAAAGATTACTCTAACCTTATAATTATGTATAATCAGTGTGTTTTTAATAGTCCGTGTTAGTGTAACTCTTTGTAAGTGTCCTTTATTTTTATAAAATGTTTTGTGTAATTTGATTAACCAAATATTTTCAATTTTTTTTAATCTTCAGATATACAATAGAACATATTAATCTTTTAAAGCCATGCTTTAACATAAAAAAATTGCAGAAGAGTTAACTTGCAAGGTCTCACTCATCCAAAGCATCTCCAGCTGAAAGAAATTATATGATTTTTGCAAGATTTTAGAAGATTTACTTTCACTCTGAGTAAACAGAGAGATTGGCTTAAAGGCTTCTTCTGTACAACAATTTTAGGCGTTGTTAGCAAATCACATTTCTTCCTGATATTTGCAAATGACAATAAATTGAGAATACAACCAGTCCTTTAAATTTAAGCATCAAGTTGTCTTGGTCAAATATAAGTTCTGTCCTAACATCTAGTTATAGAAACTACCAGCATGTATAACCTAATATAAAGTATCTATTTTCACAGCTTAGCAAGTAAAACAAGATATAACTGATATCAGCAGTCTCTTTGTGAACATTATCACACATTATGTGATGGTCTAAAAGTGCCTTAGTTAGCACAATATTCAGTGTTTATATTTTGTGATTTTTGCCTTTCATTGTTCCTTTTTTCCTTACTAAGCAAACAAGAGAATGTAGTTATCACCAATGAAATATTTCACTCATTTTAGGAGCAATCTCAGCTTAACTCTAATAAGGATATGATTTTTCCACAGAGACGCTACCTGAAGCTGGCACCTTCCAGGTATGTGGTACTTCATTCTTTATAATTGCAATGTGGAGCCAGGCTAGCAGATATGAGAACTGAAACACAGTTGGAAAGCTACCACATTGGGAAAGCTAGCATTAATGATTCCATAAAAATTCTATAGGAATTGTAGTTGTAAGAGAGAAACTTTGCCTATTGGATCTGTTTTGTTTTGTTTTACTCTTCCACAATCTCTATTCAAAGGAATTTTCCTGAATTTGAAGCATAATAAGATAGTGACTAGTACACTGACATGGACATTCATATTCTACCATATCAACTTTTTTTCAACCTTGTGGCTCATTAAAGACTAAGAGATATATCATCCTTATGCAAAGTAAACTATTGCATCAGATGTGTTGAGTGATATTATACCTGGTTAAAGCTAGGTATATTTATTTATTTATTTATTTATTTATTTATTTATTTATTTATTTATTTTGACTTGTATGCTGCCACTCTCCGAAAAGGACTAGGGGCGGCTCACAGATAAAAACACAGAACAATAAATTATTTAAAAAGAAATTAAACTAGACAAGCCAAAACACAACTATAAAACCGAATTAAAATCAAATTTAAAACCCACCGTCTCCCCCAGGAGATCAGTCCAGCCCAGCCTGTAAAAACAACCAGGTTTTTAGATCGCCGGAAAGAAGAGAGATCGGGAGCCAGCCAGAGCTCAACGGGTAGCTGATTCCATAAGGCAGGGGCCGATACAGAATAGGCTCTTCCCCGGGTCACTGCCAGCTGACATTGTCATGCAGATGGCAACCCAAGGAGTCCCAACCTGTGTGCTTGCACAGGGCGACCAATATTTGATATCAGCAGGAGACGCTCCCGCAAGTACCCTGGACCCATGCCATGAAGGACTTTGAATGTTAACGTCAGAACCTTGAATTGCACCTGGAGGGCAACCGGCAACCAATGCAGCTCACGCAGGAGGGGCATAACATGGGAGTATCAGGAAACTCCCATCACCACCCGCACGGCTGCATTCTGCACCAGCTGGAGCCTCCGGATGGTATGCAAGGGCAGTCCTACATAGAGAGCGTTGCAGTAGTTGAGTTGGGATGTAACAAGTGCGTGAGTGACAGTGCGAAGGGCATCTCGATCCAGATAAGAGCGGAGCTGGCAAACCAGCCGAACCTGGGCAAAGGCCCCCCTGGCCACGGCTCCCACCTGCTCCTCCAAACTGAGCCATGAGTCCAGGAGAACCTCCAGGTTCCGCGCCCTATCCACAGGGGGTAACACCTCTCCCCCTATGGCCAAAGGTGGAATATACTCACTGGAGCGAGATGCCTCTACGCACAGCCACTCAGTCTTGGCTGGATTGAGCTGTAGTCTGTTCCTGCCCATCCAGATCCGTACCGCATCCAAACAATGGGACATCACAGAGAGGGCATCACTGATTTGGTTTGGGGTGGAGATGTATACTGGGTATCATCAGCATACTGATGATATCTCACCCCCAAACCCCGGATGATCTCGCCCAGTGGCTTCATATAGATGTTGAACAAGAGGAGTGAGAGGACCGACCCCTGTGGGACCCCACACATGAGATCCCTTGGGGCTGACTTCTGCCCCCCTGCCAACACCGATTGCGAATGCCCGAGAGTTAGGAGGAGAACCACTGCAGAACAGTGCCTCCTACTCCCAACCCCTCAAGGTGCCACAATAAGATACCATGGTCGATGGTATCAAAAGCCGCTGAGAGATCTAATAGGACCAGGACAGAGGAAAAACCTCTGTCCCACGCCCTCCAGAGATCATCCACCAGTGCGACCAATGCTGTCTCTGTACTGAATCCAGGCCGGAAGCCCGCTTCATCCAGAAAAAGCAGGAACTGTTGAGCCACCACACCCTCAACAACCTTCGCTAAAAAACAAAGGTTGGAGACTGGACGAAAGTTGTTCAATATGGCAGGGTCCAGGGCAGGCTTCTTCAGGAGGGGTCTCACCACCGCCTCTTTTAAGGCAGTGGGGAAAGAACCCTCCCTTAATGAAGCATTGACTACTGCCCAGAGCCAGCCGCACGTGACCTCCCTGGTGGCATACACCATCCAGGAAGGGCACGGGTCCAAGAAACATGTGGTGGAACTCAAACGTCACATAATCCTGTCCACTTCATCCTCGGAAACAGGATCAAAGCCGAGATGATATCGGCCGGTAGTGCATTGCAATGCATGCATTGGTAGTGTCTGAATATACTGATACGTGGGTAATTATAAACAGTGAAATCAAAACAAAATGAAATAAATCATAATGAGTGACAATCAGGCAATCAATAATGGGTGTTCTGTTGATTGTCATTATCTGTCCTATTCCCCCCCTTTATCATCATCACTTATACTGATATTCTTTTTGAGAAGTATTTATATATCAGATAAACTGAACTGTAACACACAGCTCCATTATCATTATCACAATTATCCATTAATTAATCTGGTAATCTTTAAAACACTGAACATCTTTTTTTAATGAAACAAATTAATATGGCTAACACTCTTATGTTAGGAAACAATGGGGCACTGATAAGAGAAGAGAAGGGGCAACTTTAAGCATCCAGTAAATATTGAAAAGTTGAAGCTGGTTTTTAAGGATTAAAAACTTTCCAGATCATTTTTTCTTCTCTCAGTCATATTAATGCAGCCTAAGAAACTACATCTGAATAATTGGAGCAAAACTGAGACTGTTCTTTTGGAATTAATGGAAATGGGGGAAGGTCTGAATTATTCCACGGTATTGTTTGAAGAACAGTACCGATCAGTACAAAGAAGCATCTCATACAAAACATATTCATCCCCATCTTATATTACCAGTGCCAAATGTGGACACTTACAATAAAACATGAATGAAAGTTAGTCACCACAGAAATGAGATATTTGAGGAAAGCTGCTGAAATGCCCAGAAAAGATAAAATCAGAATGAGATCATAAGAGAAAGAATTGGCATAGAACCAATCTTAAACTTTCTACAAGAATAGCAAATAAAGTGATGTGTTCACCTGGAAATGATATCTTGGGATTCCATGCAATACAAGCCATATACAAAAAGAGGAAAAGGTCAAAACATGCAGAAGATAGACAATATCAAAGACATACTATTATTATAACAGCATCAAATAGCAGTGGTTGAGGCTGCCAGAAGAGTAAGAACCACAACTTTGCATCTCCTTTGATATCCAAAGAGATAAAAGAGGAAGTAAAGAAGAAGACTTTTTGAAGAGAACATGGAGGTGTTTATGCATCCTAGGCATGTAACTGCTTCAGATGGGGTGGGGGTGGGGGGACTTTTTTATATATAAAAGCACCATCACTGTTTTCTTTAAAACATTTTGAGTTCAACAAAACAGCAGAATGTTGACCTCTCTAACCGGGAAGTGAAAGCCTATATCTCTGCCAACTCAAGCTTTGATTGAATCCTGGCTTCTGCAAAGTTTTAACATAAGGGGACTTGTAAAATTACAGCTTGCTCAAAATTTAATTTCCAGATTATTAATATGAATAAAATATTCACAGCACATTTCCCCACTCCCAATACTGACCTCTTTTTCTTTAATTCATGTGTTCCTTTCCCTGATTGAAGAAAAAAACCCTTTAAACTATTTATACTAACTAACTAACTAACTAACTAACTAACTAACTAACTAACTAACTAACTGTTTAATACAAGCCAAATTGGGGCAATGGGATATCAGAGTTCCAAAATCTAGGATTTTTAAAGTCTTTTAATTTCTAAAGTAAAGAATGTCAATAATAGTACCATACCTTCAGTTCACTAAAGGTCTGCCAGTAGACATTTGGACATTTTGATATTCTGCTTGTTGGCTTGATGAGCACTTTCAGTTGGAATATCTCCTGAACTATGGTCCCAAATCTCTTGGTGAAATTTTTGTATGCTGTACTTTATACTCAAAATGTATAATGTGTGCATATAGAGCCAGTGGTATTGGGAACACACATTTATTATGTTTTACCTGGTCTTTAAAATGTAAGTAAAATCCCAAGTATCTTATATGTTCATTCAATATAATTGATAAGTTCTCGACTTGTGGCCACAATTAAGCCCAGAATTTATGTTGCTAAGTGAGAAATTTGTTGAATTTTGTCTCACTTTATGATTTTACTTGCCGTATTTGTTAAGTGAATCACTGCAGTTGTCAAATTAGTAACATAGTTGTTAAATGAATCTGACTTCTCCACTGACTTTTTTTGTCAGAAGGTTGCAAAAGGGGAGTCATAAATATGATGCAGTTGTCAAGCATTTGAATATAAATCATGTGACCATGGGGATGCTATAATGGTCATAAGTGTGAAAAATGGTCATAAGTCACTTTTTTCAGTACTGTTGCAAAACAGTCACTAAATGAACTGTAGTAAGTTGAGGACTTACCTGTATAGTAATTTGCTATGCATATCATTTCCTTATGGGAAGTGCAGTATTTGTACAGTACTCAATTGCCTGAAGATAAAAAGAAAAAGAAAAACAAAAGACATGAGTATAAAAGACATTGCCTGACACATGAAGGCTATATGATAAGATCATTACTTGAATCATGGAAGCATTGTACTTCATTTTGTTAAGATCCATTGCAAAATTCAGATTACATTCTCTGGTGCTTCCAATGGGAACCAGATGATGATGCCCCTAGAAGGCACAGCAGCTTAGCTGTTTAGAAAGAAGAGCTACCCGATTTTGCAAAATATCTTCAAAGGGATATGTCAATCAAAGTTTCATCAAAATGAAGTACCTCTTCAAAGAATTGTGCTGATCTATCATTTATGTGTGTTATATCTCCTGCACTTTCTTGCTTCTGCAAGCTGAAAATGAAGAATTGGATTATTGAGGAACCTAAGAAGAAATGTGGGTGTTTATCAAAATGGTTTTAACATCTTTGAAGAGAGCCCTACTTATGGTAGGATTGCCCTACTAATTGGCAATCTGCCTAGTGGGTAGCCAACTCAGGATTTTTTCACTTGTGACCACTTTGTTATGCTTTATCAGATCCATCAATTGTTGAAGGCACCATTATGTGGCGAAGAGTTGACTTGGATTTTACAGCTGGCATTGATTTCCAGTGTAAGTAGTGCTGCTTCAGTATTATACATTCAGACAAGGCCATAGTTCCTTTTCTGTGCATTGGAACGCTATGTGAGTTTGCACTTCTGATAATACAATGCTTATATCAATAATTCATTCACATTCACATTTTTTTGGTACACTGTGGATGGCTTGATGGTTGGAACCAATTCTTCAAAATAAAATCCACATCCGAATTTAATTTTAAAAATTAACAGATAACAAATAACAGATAATCAGAGTTGAATTAGTTTCATGTATGGTATTTATGCATGGCTTTCATAGTCATGATTTATATATGACTTGCAAAATGGGAAGACTTTTATGCATAGAGGGCAAAGGAAGAAAATACACCCACTGGTCTTTTCTCTTCAGTGATGAAGTAGATGATCATGTACTGCTTATTCCCTTTGCTAGAAATTCTCCTCAGATCAAGATGGAATCTACAGATGAGTAACTGTTCCTTTATAAATTTCCATGATAATTATGTGGAGAAGGACATATAAAGCACGAGGATAATTCATCTTCACTTTCTGCTATGTTGTGAAGGAGTTATGAAATCTTGAGAATTGAATTTTTTTTAAAAAAATGGTCTATCCTAACTAAAGAGAAATGCAGTCAATATCTGAGGCACAGAAAACATTTAAGGAGTCACAAATCTAATTTACACAAATAACTCTAGGAGTTAATAAGAGGTTGGGGAAATGAACATCTAATATATGGCATTATGGCTTTTAGAATAATTTATCATTCCAGACATCATTGCATGGATACATAAAAATTTCAAGTCACTGTTTGCCTGCGAGGATCAACCTACTTCAGTTACACACAAAAAAGAAGCTGGTAGAAGACATTATCATCTCTTTCAAGTAATAGGTTGTGTAAAATGTGGCTGAAATAAATAGGACAATTCTTTTTTTTTTTGAAACAGGATTCTTTCTCCAACAAATTTTTATTTCAATCTACATATAACAATACATTAACAGTGTGGCATCAATATATCATACATCTCTTATTGCATTATATTCATGTTAATTCATACTTCTTCAATATTTTCAACCTTACTCTCTCCAAATGCCTACCACCATATCAGTTAAACATACCTAATAATTCCATTATTCAATTTTCTCCCTGTTTTCATTTTATTTTTTTAAATAAAAAACATTCTCATTTGGCAAGCAGTGTGGTTCCAGGTTTCACCTCTCAGTACAAACATGACCATAATTACCTATTCATTTTATTTGTTTAATTTCATATTGCATCATCCTTGTCATTATTAAATATTAAGCTTATCTTATCCAATTCCAATTCATGTTCTCATCTTATTTTACAATATTATCTAAAGTTCTTATCTCAATTCTATGTTCATTTATTCAATTTATTCAATTCCAAATCTAATATATCTCCTTCTCATCTCCCTTCTATTATCATTTCTCATATTTCCTGTCGTATTTGTCATTTTATCAATCCTTATCTGTAAATAGATAGGGCGCGCAACTTGGGCGTCCTCCTGGATGCACGACTCAGTTTGGAGGAGTAAGTGGGAGCGGTGGCCAGGAGGCGTTTGCCCAGGTTCACCTGGTGTGCCAGTTGCACCCCTACCTGGATCGAGATGCCCTACGTAAGGTCATTTATGCGCTCGTCACTTCCCGTTTGGACTACTGCATGGGGCTGCCCTTGAGGACCACCCGAGGCTTCAAGTTGTCCAGAATGCAGCAGCACGGGTTGTGATGGGAGCGTTCTGATACCCCCATGTTACAACCCTCCTGCTTGAGCTGCACTGGTTACCAGTTGCTTTCTGGGTGAGATTTAAGGTGCTGGTGTTAACCTACACAACCCTTCATGGCTTAGGACTGGGATATTTATGGGAGACCCTACTGCCAGCAACTGTTTCCCATCGTGGGCCTCCTTGGGGTTCTGTCAGCCAGACAATGTCAGCTGGTGACCCCTAGGGCAGGGTCTTCTCTGTGGGAGCACCCACCCTGTGGAACCAGCTCCCCCTGGAGCTTCGGGTGGCCCCTGACCTCCACTCCTTCCACCGGGGCCTTAAAACCTGGTTGTTCCAACTTGCTGACCTGGGCTGAGGGTTGGAATAGGAGTTTTAAACGATTGGGTTTCTTATTTAGTTGGGTTTCTTATTTAATTTCTTTGTAATTGTACATTTTGTATTGTTTTTATGATTGTATGCCACCCCGAGTTCTTTGGGAGATGGGGCGGGTTAGAAATCCAATAAATAAATAAATAAATAAATAAATAAACAAACAAACAAACAAACAAACAAACAAATATAGTTGTCCCTTCTAGTTAATAATTCGAGCTGACCACCTTCATTCTTCCTTAATATCAATCACCCTATCTAATATAAAACACAAATATATATATATATATTCCTCAGATTCCGCATTATGTTTTCCCTATGAAACATCTATACATTACAAAATACTATTTTCAATATATTCTTATACATCCCAACATATTACCTTGCGGAATCCCCTTCCTTATCCCCCCCTTTTTTTACCCATTATCTCTCACTCTTTGAACAATGTACCTTCTTTTCATCCTTGTTTGTTTCCTGTTCCTCTTTATTTTCTGATCCTTTCTCTTAATTCCCTTTTTCCACATTCTTATTCCCCTCCTTGTCTCATTCCAGTTATTAAACTTTTCTGTCTCCCTCTTTTGATTTTTTCCTTTGCACTTCCTTTTTCTGCTTTTCACTTCCCTCTTTAACCATTTTCCGAACCATTCTCCCTTTTATCATCCCATCAGACCACAAATTTTTAATTCTAATTCATTCCTGCTTGAATAATTGTTGTTCATTTTGTTCTTCTAAGTTGCTTCTTCTTTATAGAACTCCTCCCCCTTGGTTTATTGTGTTCTTGTGTATGCTGAGTCACCATTTCTAATTTCTGTAATACATAATTACACATTTCAAGTTTAATTTTTATCATGTCCCTTGTATCTTGCATATCCAATCTTATGTCTTGTAAGTCCAGTCTTATATCAACAAGTAGCTCCTCCATTATATCTTCTCCTTTTTTCTTTTTCTTTCCTCTTCCTTAATAGTTGAAATGCTCTTCTTTGATAGATATATTCAATTCAGAGTCCAGTATCTTATTTCAGCCAATATCTTTTAAGTTAATTTTCAACAATTCATACTCTTGAATCTTTATTCCAAATCTTCTAATTGGCCTCCCAACTGTTTCCCAAATTACCAGGTGGTTCTATGACAACAATAAAATTCCTTGTATTTTCTTTCAAATTCCAAGATCCAAAATCCCCAAAAGACCAGACGCTTGTTTTAAAACATATTAACGTTTTCCTGTACCATCAGGTGGCACTCTTGAGTCTTTTTCTTTTTAACTTTCTTTGTTGAATATGATATTTTTATTAAGTTCACTAATTTCAATCATTAGCTATTCTTTTCAACACACCCAATTCCAGCATTTAGTTATGCCCTTTAAATGCCCACAATTCAATATCTGTCCAGTTTCATTTTTAAACTATTGTTGTGTTAATGTATTTTCCTTTAAATTTCTCCTCCAGATTAGTCCAGTAAAATAATCAAATCCAAATTAAAAAGCACATTTTCTTTCTAACTTTCTCTGGTTGCCGCTTCCACACACTTTCCTCCAAAATAGCCCTTTAATTTGATACCAGGGTACCTCAAAAGCAATGTACTTTGCCTGGTTCACACTCTGCCCGCTACTTCTCTTTCCAGCACAAAACTTAATTTCCCGTAATGTTCTTCATCTTTGTGGTGGCCATTTTAGGACCACTGCTGCAGCTTGCCTTTGGGGGGGATTTTCCTGTCAGGGAGGGGAGTTGTGGCTCCCCTCATCCCTCCAGGCAATTTCCCCCTTCTTCACCACCCCAACAGGGTGGTTTCGGTCCCAATCGAGACCCTTCCAGCAAGAGAGCTTGGGCGAAACCGCGCACTATCACAGATTCTGCACCGACACTGACGAGGAACAAACCGGAACAAATAGGACAATTCTGACAAGGCTAGCGTGAAGATGAAAACCTTTTGAACTATTTCTAAGTCCAATGTTATGGAAAGATGTCTCTCTTTAGATGTTTAAACATTCATAAAGACAGGCAGGGTAGTCCACAGATAAACTGCAAGTCCTAAAAACCTGGAGTTGCTTGGTAAGGACATTAGGTAAGATCCTATCATCACCAGAAAAGTTTGATGCCAGTGAATGGCATTCTATAGAAAAGGCCCCAGTTCCAAAAAGTAACATCTCTTGTCAATCATTCCAAAATGGAGCATTGTTGAGAAGCTGTTATTCAGACACGATGGGTCTTATTCTGATCTATCAGTTGTCTCTTTTCAATGAGAGGTTAACATACAATTTTCTCAAGACTGAATAGCCCAGCACAGTATGTTTCCTTTCTGAACTGGCTAAGTCAACAGGATTTGGAATCTGTCAGATGATTTGTCATTTGAATTCTTCCCAGCCCCATTAAGAATGGGTTCACATTTTCAAAAAGGCGCAATTTATAAATGTGTTTAAACAGTAAGGAATTTTATTTGGTACATCTAACAGGGAATCCTCAAAAGGGCTGTTGTTCACATGTGCGTTGTATACAATATATTCTTCATTTCTTCATTGTTTTATTATTATTATTAATCACTATGTATGCTTTGAAAATAATAACAAGAAAAAATTATGTTGCCCATGACCTGACTCTACCATTTTCTTCTGTGGAACATAAGCATGAAAATTGCAATAGGAGTTTATTCCAGATCCCCAAGCTTAGCCCTCATTCCAATTCTGGATTAAATAAGAAGTTAGCAGGATTGTAATGATATACTTTCCTTTAGTAATTCTCCAGAAATACAGCATAAAACATACAGGGTAACGGTTTCCCCCCCCCCCCAGAGAGCATGAATTTTATTCAGCTGATAAGCTATCACCTAGCATATCTTCATAGTAATGTTTATATATCCATTTAGCCATTTCAGGGAATTAAATTATAAAATATAAATGGATTGAATAGTTAACATGGTTATATATTTAATTCAGCTATTAACAAGCCTTGAATTAATCACAAGGGAATTCAAAAGATTATAAAATCGTAATTATGGCTGCTTCTTTAAAACCAATAAAACATTAATTTTTATAAAATATCTCTCTTAGTACTAAGTAGGACCCAGAGCCAAAAATGAATCGAGCTTAAAAGTGGAGTTTATTTTTTCCTATCAGTAGGCTGTTCAGGGCAAAACCTAACAGAATGTGACAGTGTTAGATAATAGTTACAATCTAAGACTGATCTTAGAATTTCCAGCTTCATATTTGCCTGTCGCCATGGATATATCTGAATCTGGGGAAAAATAAACAAAGATAAAAATAATACCTGACAGTTTGGAAAAGGTTAGCTTAAACTAGGCAAAATAAAATAATTGATACATTTATAAGCCATAATTAGATTATGTTATCTAATTATCATAGGTTTACCAAGCAAGAGATGGTGACTCCAAGTCTTGTCTTAGCCATGACAGCTGGCTGGATAACTTTGGGCCGGTCACTCACTCATAGAGTTGTTGTTGTATGGAAAGTAGAAGGAGAAAGGTATGTTTTATTTTCTTATAAATAACTTATGGTGGTGAACATATCCATGTTCATCACCATGAGTTATTTATAAGAAAATAAAAATATGTAAATAAACACATATAAAGTGCATATATGAATGACATTGAAAAAAAGTCAAGAGACCAAATTAGCTTGATATCAAAGAATGGCCCATAAAGCTGAAAATAACCTTTACTGTTATGATACTAAAGAAATGGGTTTCTACTTAACCCAGAACCCCTTAGTTCTATTTTATTTAGAATAAGAGGACCTATTCAGCTGTGCATGTCCTGGTTTAGAAGACCAGCCAAGTTTAAAGAGACAATACCAATATTCTTTAAATTGTGTGACTTTTGATTTTAAAAAGTCAAGGCTTTTGCTTGTATAATTTGTAAAATAGGAAGCAAAAAGTAATGCACTTTACCTGCTTTTGTGAGAAATAAATCATAGTACATGTATTTACACTAATTACATAATTAGCCATTCAAATTACAGTATGTAAATACATAGTAATCAGCTAAATTTTGCTTAGAAAAACAAGGTAATTCCCACAACAGCAGCTACCTTTAAAGAATACTAAATTTTAGAAAATCTCAGGGAAATGAAAAGAGAAAATTAACTTGGTCTAATTAAACTTTTGATGAGCTGTGTAGATTGACATCTAATATCGGATACCAATTTTCTATTTGCCTGCTGTGTCCAGTATATCATGTGCTATGTGTCATCTGCAAGTGTTAGATTTCATAGGAGGAAATGAAGAAAAGTTGAAATATCCCTGTGAATTAACATACTTATATTACATATTAATACTAATTAATGTAATATTATATTAATTATAATATTAATATAAATATTAATAACATATTAATACTGTTGAAGACCATTACAACATATTTTTACTTGAAATCCAAAGAGTCATCAAATTATATGTACCAATAAAAACTCCCAAAACCAGAAAAAACAGATTACCCATAACAATAAGGAAGCTTCAATCCAAATGAGATCACTTCGGCAAAAAAACAAATCTGGTCATGTTGCCAACTTCAAAAGCCGGTACAAAAATTTATGCCACCAGATAAAGACTGAATGCACCAATTATCACATTGAACAAGAGGAAAATCTTCTATGCACCAATTCCACCCGCGCTTTCTACAATTTGTAAACAACAAACTAAAAGACTTAAGGTCCATCCCACCCCTGAAAGGACCTAATGGTAAAGACTGTAACGATGACACCATTAAAGCCAACCTCTTAAACACATTCTTTGGCTCAGTATTTGTAAACAGCAATGGATCATGCCCAGTATTTTCCTAGTCGAACCACAGACAACTACGCTGATGTAATAAATATAGATTTTTTTTTATTCGTATTTATATCCCGCCCTTCTCCGAAGACTCAGGGCGGCTTACAGTTTTTGGGATACAACCCAATGCGCTCAGCAATAGCCTTCATTCCATTGTATATGCCTGCTTATTACTAAGTGGCATTTTTTACAAAGTCAGCTTATTGCCCCCAACAATCTTGGGTCCTCACTTTACCTACCCCGAGAGGATGGAAGGCTGAGTCAACCTTGAGCCTGGTGGGATTCGAGCCTGCAATAATTACAGGCAGCTGGAGCTAAGTGCTAGGCTATTAACAGCCTGCACCACCAAGGCCCACCAAGACAATGTTGAAAAAGCACTACACAATCTAAGACCATCTCTATCTATTGGACTGGATGGAATATGAGCCTACTTCTTAAAAAAAGCTATCCACTGCCATAGCCGAACTTCTAAGCATTTGAACCTCTAAGATTTGAAAAATCTTTCAGGACCAGCTCCTTGCCAAACCTATGGTCACAAGCTACGGTCATCCCCATTTTCAAAAAGGGAGACCCCAGCTTAGTTGAAAATTACAGAACAATCTCCTTATGCTGCGTCACATGTAAAGTCATGGAATAAATTATTAACCAATCCATTATCCTCCACTTAGAGACAAAAAACTTACTCTCTAATAAACAATATGGTTTCAGAAAAAAACTATCCTGTAATCTGCAACTCTTACACTGCAAAAACATATGGACTACAGAACTCGGTCAGGGCAAAACAATAGACGCAATCTACATAGACTTCTGTAAAGCCTTTGATTCAGTGGTACATGACAAACTATTATTAAAACTAAAATCTTATGGTATCTCTGGACAACTGCATAACTGGATAGAAGCATTCCTGTCAAACAGACAACAAATGGTCAAAATTGGAAATGTCCTATCAAATTCTGTACCTGTCAACAATGGTGTCCCTCAAGGCAGTGTTCTAGGTCCAACTCTCTTCATACTCTACATAAATGACCTTTGTGATCATATTAAGAGCAATTGCATTCTCTTCGCAGATGATGTAAAGTTATTCAACACCACAGATAATTCTGCTACCCTTCAAAAAGACCTTGACTATGTATCAGAATGGTCAAACAAATGGCAACTTCAAATCTCAACAAATAAATGCTCTGTCTTACATATTGGCAAAAAAAAAAACAGAAAATAAAATACAAGCTGAATAGTCAAGACCTTGTTGATGATAGCTTTTTCTCCGGTAATATCGCACTACTAACTAGAGCATACAAAACATTTGCTAGACCAATACTTGAATACAGCTTACCAGTCTGGAACCCATATTACATATCTGATATTAACACAGTAGAGAAAGTCCAGAAATATTTCACAAGAAGAGTTCTCCAGTCCTCTACTCATTGCAGAATACCTTATGCCACCAGACTTGAGGTTCTAGACCTAGAAAACCAAGAACTATGCTGTCTTCGGTCTGATCTAAGTATAGTATATAAAATCATACATTGCAATGTCCTACCTGTCAATGAATACTTCAGCTTCAACCATAACAATACAAGAGCACACAATAGATACAAACTCATGGTTAACCGCACCAATCTTGATTGCAGGAAATACGACTTCAGCAACAGAGTGGTCAATCTCTGGAATACTCTACCTGACTCTGTGGTTTCTTCCCCAAACCCCAAAAACTTTAACCTTGGACTGTCTACTATTGACCTCACCCCTTTCCTAAGAGGTCTGTAGGGGGCATGTATAAGCATACCAAAGTGCCTACCGTCCCTGTCCTATTGTTTCTTTTATTTTCTTATATGTATCCATGTATTTATAACTATGTTTATACTTATACCTATTATCTTGTAAGCAATTGACTAATCAAATAAATAAATAAATAAATAAATAAATAAATAAATAAATGGACAAAATCCAGGTTACCACAGTTTTTCTTTCAATGTAGAGAATGGAGTCAAATTCCACAAAAGCTTTTAGAAATGCCTTCTTCTCTAAAATTCAGAACATCCATGCTATAATAAAGTTGTAGACTCTTAAAAACTGACCTTTCTACGCAGAACTTTCTAACATGAATATACAAAATATTTCCTTTCTTTCTTTATCTTTTTACTGACTATGTTTCAATTGTATTAAATATCCCTTTATATTGGTGATGGGATTCAAATTATTTTAGAATAGAATAGAATAGAATTTTTTATTGGCCAAGTGTGATTGGACACACAAGGAATTTGTCTTGGTGCAAATACTCTCAGCATACACATAAAAGAAAAGATTAATTTATCAAGAGTCAAGAATTATAAGTACAACAGTTAATGATAGTCATAGGGTACAATAAGCAATCAAATCATACTAGGAAACAGTCAATATAAATCGTAAGGATACAAGTGACAAAGTAACAGTCATACAGTCACAAGTGTGAGGGTATGGGTGATAAGGAGTGATGAAAAGATTAATAGTAATAGTGCAGACTTTGTAAATAGTTGAACAGTGTTGAGTTACTACCGGTTCTGTGGGCATGACTTGGTGGGCATGGCAAGGGAAGAATACTGTAAAATCTCCAGGCAGAGGTGGTATTTGCCAGTTCTCTGAATTACTCAAAATTTTTGCTACTGGTTCTCCAGACCTAGTCAGAACCTGCTGAATACCACCTCTGCTTTATATTGCTTCAGCATATTGTTTAGTATGTAGTTTAGTATGCCAAGATGCTGCTGCATAGAAAACAGTATAACCATTTAAATACAGCAATAATATAGTTGTATGAATGAAAATATTTAGCTTTTCTTTAAGGAAACTTGCTATTTAACTGTGAGAAAGGCTGTTCTTATCTATCTTTTTTTTAAAAAAAGATGTTATAATAAAGGTGATGTTAAAACAAAAGGAAACAGTTTGTACTATGTTGGAGAAAAGCCAAATTTAAAAAAAGAAATCTATCCATTTTCTTGGTCATCTCCAATCCCTGCCATGACATTTCAATCTGTTCTCATTTGTTGATAACTTTTTAAAATAAACATAAAGCGGTAGCAGAAACATGAAGGCAAATCAACTTTTACTTGGTGAAGAAGTTAAGATCAAATCCTTGTAATATTAGAGTCTTGTGAGAAGTCTTATATTCAAATATATTTTATTCTTTACACTATTTCTTTATACTATTTATACAATGTTTTGAGAATCAGTATTTCCAAGTTTATCAAATTAGCAAACTTCCTCAAGCCGTGAAATAAGTTACCCCGACCTAATCCACATATCAAAAGATCAGATCTCAAACACAAATAGAGTTAATTAAATTAACTGTCCTAGCTGAATATATGTTTACAAGAATACACACACACACACACACACAGATACACATAAACACATACACATTCTCAGCATGTAGACACTTTCACACCCCGAACAAGTTCCCCTTATAAAAGTTTGCAGTGTACCCCATTTCTCTGCAGCCTGCCCCTATAAGCAAACTGTTTTGCTTTTAGGAATAAATATTTCTTCTTGCCTCACTGTTGTCTGGATCTCATTTTTATTTATTCTTGTGCAACACCAGCTCAAGTTGGGACCCCAAATTATACTTCTGGCATTCTGTATTTGCTGGAGATTCTGCTGCACAGTCCCACCCACTTCTCACCTAAAAATGCCTAAAATGTTATTTAGGGCATTTAATTGACATGTTAGGTCTGATAACTAAATTCTGAGCTTCTCATTCATATAACAGGCTGACTTTAATCCTTTGCTAAGTAAAGTATATTATCATTTAATTAGGACCATTTTTATTTACTCTAAACTTTATTTTAATTTCACATTTCAGCAGGATAGAGGCAAGTTTATGCATGCCACAATCAATAGCATGCATGTATGAGATATCAGAAAAGAAATATACAAGGCTCAATTTTCATAATTTCACACGGCTTTGCAAAACAGAGTACTTCAGAAGAATCAGTGGATTTACAAACTGCAATTTAAGAACACTATTAATTATGGATAGGTTTGACTGACCAAAAAAGTTAACTGTACATTTAACTGTCTAAAAAAGCTTGTTTTTGCTTTAATAGGTATGCAGAATGGAGAAATTTTACCTGGATCATTTTAATTTGTACATAAAGTATATGGATACCCTTCAAAACACAGACAGAAAACAACAACAATAAGATAAAAAACAATAACAAAAAGATAAAAAAGAATTATAACTAAATCTAATTAGCATTAATAGCATTCACTAAAGCTCCCATATATTTTTATAAGCACTTTTGCTTCCATCATATGCAGGCACTGCTTTATACATAACATTTTTGTTCTGTAAAATCCTCAGCTTCCACTTTTTCAAGATTTATTTAGTAATGTATTTTTTGGTACAATCTATATATTTTTGTCAGTGTACACATATAATCTTGTCTACACCAATCTTTCTATTATTTGCATTTCTTCTTTCTTTCATTCCATCATCCCATCAACATGTTTGTACTTTTTATTATCATCATTCTATACACTTTGAGCCACTTTGAAACACAATTCTTTTCATATTGTTCCAAGCATCCTTACATCCACTTTCTATTTATTGTGTGGAAGAGTAAATTATCTTCTGTTTTCATATAAAACATTTTTGTACCTCTTCTGGTTCTACTTCCATTCACATTTTAAAAACTTTATTTCCATATCAATCTCTTTTCCCAAGACTCTCTCCTCATACCACCCCAAATTGTTCATATTGCCTCTGTCAACCTGAAGCTGACCTCACTGAGGCCATTTTGAGGCTTCAGTGTTACCACACTGGACCTGAAGCATAAGGATTTCTTATACCTTTCATTAATTATCTCAATCCAACTCAGTTTGGTGTAATGGTTAAACCAGGAGATTGTGAGTTTTAGACTGATCATTGACACAAAGCCAGTTGCATGATCTTGAACCAGTCACTTTTTCTCAACTCTAGGAATGACTTACAAAGGCAATGATGAACCACTTCTGAAGAACCTTGCCAACAAAACTTCAAGATCTTTCCCAAGCAGTTTTCAAGAATCAGACATGAAGAAATGGAAGCGGGAAAACATTACACATAAACAAACAACTAAAGCATGCTTTTAAAGCTCTTCATTTATTTCTATGTGTACATATAATAGGTGAGTTCTTAAACATGCACTTGAAACAAGAAAAATAATTTTTCTGAACAGATAATTTCCAGTCAACGTTCTCATTCATTCTTGGATATCTGAAATTCTCAATTACTTTTTCTAAATACTTTCATCTCATTCCCACTCAACTATTCATACCAGCTAGCAGTATAGCCCACCTACTCATCTAAAGGCATATTAAGATTCATTCTGAACAATGTACATTATTTTCTTAGAACCCATCTCTAGTGGTCTCCATTATCACTGCTCACTGGAGAGCAATATGCAGCAATTCTATGGATTCCTACTTTTATACACATCCACAATAACCTAGATAACACCATACTTTCTGACAATTATTAAAGCTTGTATTTTGCAACTAGGGTTTTTTTTTAAATCTTCTATGCGGAATATCCATCTTCTGATTTTAAATAATCGAACATATTGATTGTTGCAAATGGTGGTCTTGACAAACTGGCATATTCACTGAATATGGTGAAACTTGTTTGATAGCAGTTTTCTTAGTGCTTGAAGACATAAACATGTTTTTAAAAGCCCCAGAGCATACTTTATTGAGTTTCTCTAATTTTTCTCTAGATCCTCAGTAATATTTAAGGAGATTCCTGCTGGAACAAATGAATTGACTTTCTCTACCATTTTCTTCACTAATGTATATTATAAAGCATCCCATAGCCTAGTGCTACCTTTTCAGAGAGATAGAAAACTTATCATAAAATAGAAACTGATTGGGAAAAAAACTTTTTCTATCCAGTTAAAGCCAATATAGGCTACTATATTTAAAAGTTTCAATTAAAACAACTGGTATTTTCCAGTAGGGAGGGTTATTGCAGAGGAAAGAGTTCCTCAATTCCTGTCTGATGCTGTGATCTGTTTAGAAAAATAATTTCAGTCTCGTGATTTTAAAACCTAATTGCCCTATTCACTCTTTTTCTTCCCCTGAAATTTAGTGACAAAGCACTAGAAAATGGCAATGTGACTTTGGGTTGGAAACTAAATTATTTCTGATAAATAATTAATTCATTTATTATCATGCAGTAAAGCAACAGCTATAGAAACAATAACAAGCAATTTTAAAACAATAACACAAATAACTCCAAAATTCTGATTACATGAATCATGGATTTAGTGCAATGTCAAACCATTGTTTTACATATTTTGTGAAGGAAGAAACTCCCATAAATCAATGGGTATTAATGTTTACATTCTATTTCTCTCTTGTAATTGCATCCCTTCTAGACTGAATCAGTCAAGAAGCTGAATAAAGGGTCATATTGGTATAATATTAATATGCTACAATTAGTAGCCGGTTCCTCTAAGATGTTGATATCTGAGATTTAAAAAAGAAGCCATTGATGTTAATATTATGACTTTATTAATATAAGCTGGTGACAGCTGTGGTTTTTGTCTGTTTGTGCTGACCTTCAAATCTGCTGCCATAGGCTAAGCCAGTGGCTAAACTAGTGGCAACCACAAAGCAGATATTAGCATGCCAAAAGTCTGCAATTATACCAACAGCCCAAACCATAGTATTATAGCTGAAAGATCACAAAGCAAGAGCAATCATATTGTCTATCATTGCCTCAAAGTACTGTGCGAAAAGAGCTTAACTGAGGCTCTAGTAGTTTGTTCGTTCACTTTAGGCACTACTCAACTCCAGAGTGACTCTGGATGGCTCACAAAAATAGTCAGTATGAAAATAACAATCTACATAAAATAGTAAACAGATGGACAATCCAGTAACATACAAAATGTATATCATATATCCAGCAAGAGCTCCAACTACCCTAGGCTAGATTCTGGGAGAAGATCCAGATCTTTAAGTTCCTTCAAAGCACCATCAAGGTGGAAGCCACCAGGATTTATATAAGTTGTTATAAGAATACTAGTAATTGACTATGCCCTGTATTTGTAGCTTATAGTCACAATCATGCATTTTATTTAGCATGTCTCCTGCTGCAAAGAAATTATTGGAACCTTCCCATACATCACACTAACTTGATTTTCAATTCTTTTGATCCCAAAAATGTACAGATCAAAATAATTTTCATTTACACATACTTCTATATGCTATCACCTAATAAATGTATTTCCATCTTACCATCCTGTCTATTTCTATGCCAAGAACAAAAACCTATGGTAATTATCTCTTCCTCCTCCTCCCCCTCCTCCTCCTCCTCCTCCTCCTCCTCCTCCTCCTCCTCCTCCTCCTCCATCAACATTTCTTTTTGTGGCCTGATCCTAGACATGTATTTGGAAGCAGGTTCCACTGTATTCAACAACAGCTTAGATATGCTATTAAGTTTGCAGCTTGAGTAATTAAAAAAAAACCCTACAGAACAGATGCTTAAAAACAAAAGAGGATGTTTTGTTTTTTTTGTTGTTTTTTTTTTTTTTTTTAATTACATTTATATGCCGCCCTTCTCCGAAGACTCAGGGTGGCTTACAATTTTTGGGATACAACCCAGTGTGCTCAGCAATAGCCTTCATTCCATTGTATATGCCTGCTTATTACTAAGCGGCATTTTTACAAGGTCAGCTAATTGCCCCCAACAATCTTGGGTCCTCAATTTACCTACCCCGAGAGGATGGAAGGCTGAGTCAACCTTGAGCCTGGTGGGATTCGAGCCTACAGTAATTGTAGACAGCTGGATCTTAAGAGCAGGCATTTACAGCCTGAGCCACCAAGGCTCTTTTTTATCTCTCAATATGGTATATAATATCATGCAAATATAGGAGAACTTTATTTGATAGAGAAACCTAAAACTATAACATAAGGACCTAACAGGCATTGATTGGCTCAGTGTGATAGCTAAAGTCAATGGTGTTTAGTTCCAAGAAACCCTTGGTATTTAAACCAATGAAAGCTTTCCAAACATTTCTAGTTGGCAATGCTTTGTCACTTGTTATTTGCAGTACTGATAATGTTGGTGTTGTCTTATAAATAAAGCAAATAAAGTTGTACAGTTCACCTTTAAAGAAAGAAAAACCCACAGCATATGCATTTTGTCTGTGTTTTATCAAGAAGAGAAAAAGTATGGAGAGGGGGAGCTGGCATCACGGTGGTACGACGTGGGATCTTAATTCTCTAAGATTGCCGTTGATATCTCAGCTGCTGGTTGGTCCTGTTGGACCTAAACCGTCCCGTAGAGACTGTGATCGATAAGGGCAGTCCTGCTGATCCCAGGAATATCACAAAGTCCCTGGTTGATCCAGGAAAAGCCCTTTTTGCCAGTGGTGGAGAGGCAGCCATTCAGGCTGCTGAAGCTGGGACAGCTCCGGAATGGAAGAGATTGAAAGAAAGTGTGTCAGTTTGGTGAGGTGAACTTTTACTTACTATTTCTTGAAGAGAACACCCTGAAAGACTTAAAGTGGAATTAAAAGTGAAGAGAAAAGAGTTTAAGCGGCGAGATTAAGCTAGTTAAAGTGAAAGTTTTTCTTTTTCTTTTCCCTTTTTATTAGAATTTTGAACTTGGTAAAGCTTCTTAATTCTAAACTGGACTGGTCCTTTTTGAATTTTCTATTTCTGTTTTTATTTCTTTTTTTAACAATCCTCTTGAAAGTTTGTTTTTGATTAAGATTCTTATTTCTGATTTGAGTTTTAAAAAAAAAAAAAGATTTTACTTTTTTTAATGTTCCTGGCTTTGGATGTATGAGGGGGAAGTGAAAGTGAAGGAAAATAAGTAGCACTGCGCCCTATTGAGGCTACTGAAGCTTTGCACTGGAAAGATAGTGGGATGAGCAGGGCAGTTTGTTTACACAGGTGCTCATCTGTGAAACTAGATAGCTGGAGTCTGGAGTTGAAGTGGAAAGAAAAAAGATTGAAGTGACCTTGAAAATACTGAACTGGATACTTTGAGCTGATTTATCAAAGACCCTTGGATATTTAGTGGCTGAGGCTTGCTTTACATTAGAATTGTTTGTTACTTTTTGCCTTCTTTTCTACTTCCCCTCTAGTTGGGCTATTTTTTAATTTGGATTTTGATTTTTCAAACCAGGAACTAGAATGGAAATTTTTTGGTTCTTTTTATTAAGAGAAATCCATAGACTCTTTTTTTTTCTTTCTCTCTTTTTTTTTTTGATTTTTATTTTTTCTTCTCTTATCCTCTTTTTTTAAAGAAAAAACCTTTTTATCCCTTTTTCCATATCTTCTCTTGCTTTTTTTATTTTAATTTTTTTATATCTTATTGCAATTTCCCTTTTTCTTTTTGGAGTGGCAACTGTTTGCCATCGTTCTTTTTTTTCTCCCTTTTTTTCTTTTCTCTCTCTCTTTCTTCACAGATAAGCATTACAAGATGAGTAGAAAGATAACAGCCCCAGCTTCTTCGATACCAACTTCCTCACCATCTGGAGGACAACAATCTATACAGACAATGTTACAACAGGAGAAAGAAAGAGAAAGAAGTGACATTGCAGATGATCATGCAAGGAATTCAGAAGATTGAGCAAAAAATTGAAAAGACAGATGAGAAACTGGAAAATATTCAACAGATGATGATGAAATATGAATACAGATTCAAAAAAATTGAAGAATATATACGAAGAGATAAGAAAATTAGAGATATTGATACTCAATTGAGCCATGTCAAGAAGGGCAGGATTGAACCATTGGGATGGGAAATCGATAAATCAGAATTTTATTTGAGATTTCAAAATGTGGAAGAAGGAAAAGGTGAAAATCTTGCTGAAATAATAACAGAAATACTGGCAGAAGCATTAGAGATAACCAAAGAGAAGATGATGGATGGGATGGATGAAATGTTCTATGTCTATACAAGATATGCAATGAGAAACAAGTTACCAAGAGTTAGTTTAGTTTAGTTTAGTTTTATTTGACTTATATGCCGCCCCCTCTCCGAAAGGACTCAGGGCAGCTCACAACTAAGAACAGACAATAAATTAGTTATCTAAAACACTATTAAATAATACAAGCCAATTGATCTAACACCCTTATAAAATTTAAAATTTAACACCCCCCCCCAAGAGGTCAGCACAGCCGGGCCTGTTCAAATAGCCAGGTTTTCAAATCATGGCGGAAGGTGTGAAGGTCAGGGGCCAAACGAAGCCCCAGGGGTAATTGATTCCATAAGGCGGGAGCCACCACAGAATAGGCCCTCCCCTGAGGCACCGCCAAACGACACTGGCTTGCAGATGGCACCCCGCAGAGCCCTTGCCTGTGCGCTCATACAGGGCGGTTGGCATTTGATGCCAGCAGAAGATGCTCCTGTAAATATCCTGGACCCATGTCTTGCAGGACTTTGAATGTTAACACCAAAACCTTGAATCTCACCTGGAGGGCAACCGGTAACCAATGCAAGTCACGCAGGAGGGGTGTAACATGGGAGAATTGGGAAACTCCCATCACCACCCACGCGGCCGCATTTTGCACCAGCTGCAATCTCTGCATGGTATGCAAGGGCAGTCCTAAATAGAGAGCATTGCAGTAGTTGAGTTGGGAGGTAACGAGTGCATGAGTGACTGTGCGCAGGGCATCTCGGTCCAGGTATGGGTGTAACTGGTGAACCAGCCAGATCTGGGCAAAGGCCTTCCTGGCCACGGCTCCCACCTGTTCCTCCAACCTGAGCCGTGAGTCAAGGAGGACCCCCAGGTTCCATGCCCTGTCCACGAGGACAACACCTCTCCCCTCATGACCAAAGGTGGAATCTCCTGACTGAACCGAGATGTCGGTATGCATAACCACTCCGTCTTGGCCAGATTGAGCCAAAGCATGTTCCTGTCCATCCAGATCCATACCGCATCCAGACAGCGGGATATCACGGAAAGGGCATCACTGATGTGGTCTGGGGTAGAGAAGTACATATTAGATTTACTAAGAAGATAATCAAAACACAGATACTACAGGTGGCAAGAGAGAAAATATTAAAGTACAAAGACAAAGAAATTATGGTGCTGAAACAAGTATCAAGAAGAGTAACAGAGATGAGAAGAGAATATTAATTTTTGACTAAAGAGTTACTTAAAAGAGGAATAAACTGTAGATGGTTGATGCCAGAAGACCTCTTGTTTACTTGGCAGGAACAAAGACACAGAATCGACACAGTTGGAAAAGTGGAGTTATTCTACTTATAATATTTTAGAGGAAAGGAGGAAGAAGAAAGAAAAGAAGAGTCACTAATTGAATTTCAAGAGGAGTGTATAGCAGTAATTGAAAAAGAAAACAAAGAAGGTGCAGTAGGTGGTGTACCCAAAGAGCAACAAGAACTAAGATCCACTAGAGCAATAAAACCCTCTTATAAAGCTTAACATGGATGAAAGGAAATTGATCACGATTAACATAATGGACTTAATTTGGCTGCTAAAAGAAGAAAAGTATTTCATAAATTAGAGAAATTAAAATTTGATATAATTTGTTTACAAGAAGTACATATTAAAAAGCAACATGAATATATATTGAAACAAAAAAATTAGGGAAATTATACACGTCACTGACACAATCGAAAAGGTGTTATATATTAGAGATACAATTGTGGCAGAATTAATTTATACAGATGATGACGGAAGGATTTTGATGGTGGAAATAATGGACAATAATGTCAAAACACTTTTAATTGCAGTTTATGCACCAAATAATAATCAAGAAGAATTCTATAGGAAATTACATATGAAAATAATTGAATTGGACTATGTTAATATTTGTATGATGGGAGATCTTAATGAAATAATTAATAATCAGTTGGACTATAAAATGCAGAAATCAACAAAGAAAGCTAGAAAGATATTACCAAAATCTTTCTTTCGAATGATAGAAGAATTAAACTTAAAAGATGCATGGAGAGAGAGATATGTGGAAAGTAAGCAATATACTTTTTACTCAAACAGACATGCATCATGGTCTAAAATTGACATGATATGGATGTCAGCAGAACTACTTACTAACATATGAGAAATTGAAATAGAAACAAGCACTTGGGCAGACCACAATCCAATGACAGTTATTTGGAAAGGATATAAGAGGAGATCTAGATGCTATGCTAAAGGAAAAAGACTTCAAACAGCAAATAAAGAAAGAACTGTTTTTCTTTTTTAAAGAAAATAGAAAAGAGGATACTTCTTTACAGAATCTCTGGGACACGATGAAGGCCTACACAAGAGGTTTGATAATTGACTATACAAGGAAAGGAAATATAAAACAGAAAAAGACTTTTAAAACTTTGGAGGGTGACTATAAAAGACTGGAAAAAGAGTTACAGAAGTTCTCACAAAAAAAGACATTAAGAATAAAATGGATATAATTAAACATAAAATGGGAATAATGGAAAAAGAGGAACTAGCACAAAAAATAAAAAATGCTAAACAGAATTACTTTGAAGACGCAAACAAACCAGGCAGATGACTAGCCTATAAACTGAGAAAGGAAAGAGAATCAAGAAGGATTACTCAATTAATAAATGAAGAAGGACATGTTTGCTATGGAAATGAGAAGAAAAAAATTATACAAGATTACTATGGAAAACTGTATTTTCAAGACAATATTCAAGAAGAAAAAGTTAAGCAATACTTACAGAAAACAAATACTTACAAAAAAACATAATGTTGGAAAAGCATCAGGTCCAGATGGATTGCCAGTGGAATTTTACAAGACTTTCAGGAAATACTGAATCTCCATTTGTTAGAAGTTATGAATGAAGTTATGTTTATTTATTTATTATTTATTTATTATTGGGATTTTTATGCCGCCCTATCTCCCGAAGGATTCAGGGCGGCTCACAACAATAAAAACATACAATACAAAATTTTAAAAAGTATTAAATACAATATCCCAATAACCTAATTAAAACAAACAAACACCAATAAGAACACCCCCCAACAGTCCAGGTCGGTCAGCTGAAAAGGTCATGACAGATGGATTGAAGGTCAGGAGCCATCCGAAGCTCCAAGGGCAGCTGATTCCAAAGGGCGGGTGCACCCACAGAGAAGGCTCTCCCCCTGTGGGTCGCCAGTCGACACTGTCTGGCCGACAACACCCTGAGGAGGCCCTGTCTGTGGGAGTGCATGGGGAGATGGGCAGTTGTTGCTGGCAGTAGGTGCTCCTGAAAATACCCCAGCCCTAAGCCATGTAAGGCTTTATAGGTGATTACCAGCACCTTGAATCTCACCCGTTGTTAAAGAAAAGAATACCCAAAACATGGTCAGAAGCATATATTACACTTATACCGAAGGAGGATACAGACCTGCAACAAGTTAAAAATTATAGACCTATATCCCTATTAAATTCAGATTATAAAATCTTTGCCTCAATTTTGGCAGAAAGACTGAAAAGATACTTAAATAACTTTATACATGTTGACCAAAATGGATTTCTGCCAAAGAGACAAATTAAAGATAATGTGAGAATAATTCTGGAGACTTTGGAATATTATGAAGCACATCCGGAAAAGCAAATGGCTTTGATGTTTCTAGATGCACAAAAAACCTTTGACAACGTGAGTTGGCAATTTATGTTATTGCAATTGGAACAAATGGGGTTTGGTAAAAAATTTACTCAAGCCACTGAAATGATATATTAAGAAAAAACTGCAAAGATTATGGTAACTGGAGAATTAACAAAATCCATAGATATAAGAAAAGGGACAAGACAAAGTTGTCCACTGTCACCTCTGCTGTTTGTGTTAACTTTGGAAGTGTTGAATACGAATATTAGAGAAGATAAAGAAATAAAAGGAATGAAAATTAAAAAGGAAGAGTATAAATTGCAAGCTTTTGCAGATGATCTGGCATTTATATTAGAGGATCCATTGGAAACAGCACCTAAATTAATAGAAAAGATAGAAGAATATGGAAAAGTAGCAGATTTGAAAATAAATAAAGATAAAACAAAGATATTAACAAAAATATGTTAGCAAGACTCAAGGTTGACTCAGCCTTCTATCCTCTCGGGGTAGGTAAATTGAGGACCCAAGATTGTTGGGGGCAATAAGCTGACTTTGTAAAAATGCTGCTTAGTAATAAGCAGGCATATACAATGGAATGAAGGCTATTGCTGAGCGCATTGGGTTGTATCCCAAAAATTGTAAGCCTCCCTGAGTCTTCGGAGAAGGGCAGCATATAAATGTAATTAAAAAAAATGTTAGCAAGATGGAAGAAGTTTTAGTTGGAAGTTTTAGTTTTAGTTGGAAGAAGTTTTAGAAATACAGGTCACAAATAAGGTGAAGTATTTAGGGATATACATTACACCAAGATGTACCACACTGAAGGAGGATAATTATATTAAACTCAAACAGAAGATTGTGACAGATTTGGCAAAATGGCAAAATTTACAAATATCATTGATTGGGAGAATATCTTCAATTAAGATGAATGTATTGCCTAGAATTTTGTATTTATTCCAGACAATTCCAGTCTGACTAGGGAAGAAGTTTTTTGAAGACTGAAACAGAATTGTGTTGAAATATATTTGGCAGGGAAAGAAAGCAAGAATAAAACTTAAGCTGTTACAAGATGCAAGAATAAAAGGAGGGTTTACCTTGCCCAATTGGGAACTATATTACCAGGCGACAAGTTTGATGTGGATAAAGGAATGGATAACATTAAGAAATACTAGACTATTGACTTTAGAAGGACATGACTTGCTGCTAGGATGGCATGCTTTCCTTTGGTATAAGGGAACTAGAACACAGGGGTATTTCAGAAGACATTATATTCAAGAGGCACTGTTTTTGAACTGGGAGAAGACAAAAAGACAATATTATTTAAAAATTCCATTATGGATATCTACTATTGAAGCTTTTTCATATCCAGTAATATATAAAAAGGAACAAACAGTTAGATATAGTGAGATATTGAATGAAAAGGGTGAACTTAAATCTATGCAAGCATTGGAAGAACAAGGTGTAAAAATGAATTGGTTTTCATATTTGCAAGTACAATCTAGATTTGATAAAGATTTTAAAACAGAAGGTATTTATGATAAGTTGACTGATTTCGATAAAAATTTTGATGGGTACTGATGAAAAGGTAATTAAAAAAAACTTTATGGACATTTATTAGAATTTAAATTGGAAGAAGAAAAAGTTAAAGAAACGATGATTGCTTGGGGGAAAAATTTTGGATATGGGATTGATTTAGAGAAGTGGCAAAAATTGTGGTCTCAAAATTATAAAATGACAATGTCAACTGCATATAAAGAAAATTTGTATAAGATGTTTTACAGGTGGTATCTACCCCCGATGAGAATTGTGAGAATGTTTAAGAACAAATTGGATAAATGTTAGAAATGTCATCAGATACCTGGTTCATATTACCATATGTAGTGGACATGTTCAGATGCAAAAAAATATTGGACTAAAATTCACACATGGTTGGAAAAAATTATAAAACAACATATAGACTTTAAACCAGAGATCTTTTTATTGGGAATTATACTGGAAATATACAATAAAGAGTTGAAATATTTGATTGTAAATGTTTTAACAGCAAGTAGAATTGTATTTGCTAAGAATTGGAAAAATGATAAAATACCTATGCAGGAGGAAGTTATTAAGAAAATTATGGACTGTGCTGAAATGAGTAAATTGACATCTGAAATTAGAGAACAAGAAGATAAACAATTTTATATGATGTGGGATTTGTTTTATCAATGGTTGGACAAAAAGAATTGGTAATATAATACAGTAGATAATTTGTAATAGAAGTTTAATAGATTGATATATAATATAATGTAGATATATATATAACCATTGGATGAAAGTAAATATCTTGTATAAAATGATGGAATAAATAGTCTAGTCATAGATGATTAATATCTGATAAATATATAAGCATATGTTAGCTTGACAATGTGAAAGTTTATATAAATTTTGAGTGATGACGACAAAAAGGATAGCACAAAAGATTTGCAACCAACTGACACACTGTATGTATATAAAATGGAAGATGGTTTTATATTTTTATGTTTTGTTTGTATGTTTGTCTTAAAAATAAAAACTTTTTCAAAAAAAAAGAAGAGAAAAGGTACTAAACTTGGTGTATTTGCTTTTTGACCTCATTGCACCCATCTCGAATGCAAGATACCCAAAACAAGCATATAAATATCTGTGAGATCCCACTGAGCTTGTCTGGAAACTGCTACTCAGCCCTGCAGTCACAGTGGCTGTGGCTTCAAACAGATGGTCTTCACTCTGAGATGGGGCTGATTCCCATGATATCAGCAACAAGCCAAGCAATTAGATTACTTGATCTGACAAAAAAGAGCATATTTGAACATACTGTATAGGCACCAACCTAGGTAACAGAAAAGACTGTACATATCTTTAAACGGTATTAAGATTACACTATATGCAAAAATATTGCCAACTATGTAGGAATCATTCCTTCTCTAACTTGGGTAAAATTTGTACATTTTTTTCTGAACTTTTGTAGCATGTATAGAATAATTGTTTCTTTTCCACAAATGCTCTTTTGAAGACCCAGTATGATTTTATTTTCAATCCATGCACACTACATTGTAAATAAGATTTTTCCCCTATGTTTTAAAATCTTTTTTTTAAGCTCATTCATTTCACTCCATCATAACAAGTGGCTGATAAGTTGCAATTTTGCTTTCCCATGTGGGTGTCTGATGTAACTATTTGATAAGTTCTGTACAGGCTATTGTGTTCCATCCACTAAAAAGCTTCTAATAATAGTTTTAAGAGGAAAACTATGAATTATGTTAACAGCAAGACATACATATTAATCAGGGGGGAAAACCATGTCAATTTCATATTTTGCCCTGTTGTTCAAGGAAATAAAATGATAATTTTACACTGTCAGTGAATCTCAATTTATTGACAGCCTTCCCTATTTGAAATAAAGTGTTTGTCATTTCAGGATGGAATAAGATGGTTAAATATTTCTTAGCATGGATTTTTTTTCTGTCAGTAATGTAGGTTTAACCATGTTTCATTTTTAAAAAATGAACAAAGGTTTTAGTTTAATTTGCATAGCACCATATCCAAAAAGTAATCTGAAATAAAAGTATATTGCCATGGAAAATGGTTGCAATATGATTACTGCAGTAAAATTATTGTATCCGCTGATATGGAAAGATTCAACATTACCCACTATGGAGGAATGTTTGGCAAAAGCAACAAAATTCTGCTGAGATGGATACGTTAATTTCTTTGACTAGAGGAAAGACACTATACATTTATTGGTGAATGTAATTTCACCAGACTTTTTGCAGACTTTTGCAGACTTTTGCAGACTTTTTGAGTAAAAATTTAAGAAAAATGAATTTATGACATCAATGATTTTGATGAATAGAAGGAATAGATAATAGAAAGAAATGTATTATTGTGAAACTTGGGAGGGGGAGGTTAAAATGTAATTGTACTTATAATTGCTGTGAAAAATATCAGAAGCCACTTCTTTTTTTGTTTTGTCTAATTTTCTTCACCTTTTTTCTTTTCTTGCACTTTTTGCTTCACTTTGATTTTTTCCTTTTTCTTTCTTGTTTTATTTTAAATTGCACTAGTCTTCCTTTTTACAAGTTTCAATAAAAATGCATTTTGGACAAGAATTTATATAGGCCTGTTCATACCACTCTCTGCAAGTGGCTCTAAGAGACAAAGACTATGCTTTGGATCTGAACACAAAAGAGCCTTTGAAATATGCTATGAACATGCTGCTTCTCAGCTACTTCTTAAGCTAAATGTATCTTTTCCTCATATCTCATGACATCATAGCTGTAAGGATCACTATTCTAAGGAGAGACTGGGGCTACAGTGTGCATTCTGACTCCAATGGCTTTTGAAGTTCTTCTTTACTATTGAAGTTGACGTTTCCTAGGATGGAAACTAATCAAGGAGAAAAGCAACCTAGAACTAAGGAGAAATTTCCTCACAGAGAGAATAATTAATCAGTGAAGGCTTGCCTTCAAAAGTTGTGGGTGCTTCACCACTGGAGACTTTTAAGAAAAGTCTGGACAGCCACTTGTCTAGAATGATATAGGGCAGGGTTGGGATTCAAATTTCTTAACAACCAATTCTGTGGGTGTTGCCTAATTTGTGGTTGGGGCTTGGTGGTCATGTGACTGGATGGGCATGGCTTATATGTAAATATTATAAATATTTATGTAAATATTTATTTTTTCATAAAAAAGAGCAACTTTTACCCAAAAGCAGGCAAAGCAGGCAGGCAGATTGAATTGCTCACAGAATCACAGATTCACTTAGAGATCTATATATCTGAAATCGGCTACCTGAGTCTGTCACATAAAATTTGCTTGCAAGCAAACTCATAAAATTTGCTAGCAAGCAAAATTAACTTACACCACACCATGTATGTAAATATTGAATTTTTTATTTAAAAAAGAGCAACTTTTACCCAAAATCAGGCAAAACAGACAGGCAGATTGAATTGCTCACAGAATCACAGATTAATTTAGAGATCTATCTATCTGCAATCAGCTACCTGGGTCTGGACTGAAAAGTTTTAGTCCTAAGGAAGGTTCGGCTCTGCTTTTAGATTAGCTAGAAAACAGAAAATCCAAGGATTTCCTACTTTCCAGTAATCTAAATCTCCTGGCAGAGCAGAACAGCTGATGGTCAGGGGGGAAAAGGAAAAATAGCAATTTGCCAAACCAGGCAAGTTGGATGGTTTGCATGCCAGGTAAGGAGTGAGTGGGAGGAGAGGGGTGGGACCAGCCAGTGGAGCGATTTGCCAGTTCTCCAAACTGCAGACAATCGTGTGTGCAGCGTTTGCAAGAAATCATCAGCTGTGCCGCCTGGACAGCTGACAAGTGCTGTGCTTGGCACAAAGTGTTTGAAAATCCTCTTGTTTCCTGCTTTTTCAACCTGAGCTGTGCAGCACAAAGCAGCTGAGGAGGGAAAAGCAGGGAATAAAGGACAGCCTAGAGCCCGGGCAGGCTGGTGGGCCAAATACCGAACCGGTTTGGTGTCAGCTGCTCTTCACAGCTACAGGTTCTATAGAACTGGGCCAAACCGGTAGCAGCCCATCCCTGATATAGGGTCTCATCCTTGTGCAGGGCATTGGAACAGAAGACCTCCAACTCTGTTATCCTGTGTCTATGTCTATGCTGCAAAGTCTGATTAGACGTTTTAAGGAAAATTTATCTAAAACAGATGAAGATTACTTCTACTTCTTTTGTATATCTTTAAATGCCTTTAATTATATGGGCTGGATAATTATAAAATATGTACAATTTCAAAACAGAAGCAACACAATATAACCCCAGATAGCAAAGTTTTTTTCTATTCTTTAAAACTATTTATCTTTTTTTAAAAATGTTTTTAAAAAGTATAGAGCTATAGATATTAATCCTAGGAATATAGATCCAGGCATAATAAAATTCTGTAGGCAGAAATAATAATGCATATACTGTAGAGTTTTTCCTAGTGAAGGATAGATAAAAATCTATCATCTACTGTATCTATCATCTATCTATCCATGGTCTATTCCAATATATTGCATACAAATTGTATAAATCCTATCCAAGACATGACTTCATTGCTGATATCCCATTGTGGCCTACTTTGCTCCTGCAAGCAATGACATACTTCATTCTTATTGATTCTCTCATTCATTGATTTGTGAATGAAAAACTCTAGTTCTGTTAAGATTCTTTGGTTTAAGACAATTTCAAGATCTCTTTTGCACACCAGATCTTTGGCAGTCAATGAATTATTTGCATTTTAAATACAGATAAAGATGGAAGCAACCCACCACTCAGAAAAGTATTTGCTAAGGTCTTCTCTGGCACGGTCCCTAGATCCCTAGGTATCATGCTATTATCTGAGAAGGTGAACATTAGAATACATAGATGGTTATTGCAATAGTTCATGGCTATTAATTTTGGAATATATTCTCTCCTGTTATTGCAAGATATGTAGAATATCATTAGTACCTTGTTTGTAGGCAGAACCACTCTTAAATTACCAATACATCACTTTTGTCAATATTGTTGACTGGATAATTGAGACAGGGACTATAAAGTCTACTCTGAAGAGCAAAAAGGTCTAAAGGACATCAATTATGTGCCAAATGTCTTGTGTATAATAGAGTATTGTATATGGATTTTTAAAACTTTAAAGGAGATTATTAAAATATATATACTTTCAACAAACCATAGTACATAAATAAAATTTCTACATGTATAATTGCTTAGTGGACTTTCCTATATAAGGTGCTAAATTTGGATGACTTTCAGTTTAAAGCTCTTTAAATATTCTTACAGGACAATAATTTGGACTAATCTTTACATAACCCCAATACAAAGAATGTCCTTACAAATCGTGTCCTCATTTACTGTTTTCCTTGATAGCAAGTTACCTATTTGCTTCTTACAGAAAAGTTGATTAGAAATCAATAGGTTATTGGGAAGAACACAATTAGCACTCTTTCACTTCTAATAGCACTGTCTGTTAAACTGCTTGTGTGTTAATCACTGTTGTGTTGCAAAGAGATTAAAGAACAAAGATAACCCTAGGCATTCTATCATCCTGTCTTATTAGTTTCTTTGACCTGTCATATGCCATTGTTCTTCTCTATATCTCTATATCTGTATCTATCCATATGAATCAGTCCTGCAGAATAATAGTTTGTCCATATTATTATCCCTCTTTGAAAGAAACAAGTGTTTTTAAAGGAGTAGTGACCTTATTTTGATACTAATAAAACTACAAAGAGCCTTAATGATACAAAGCAAATTTTACATACACACACATACACACACACACACATACATGTATGATATGTATGTATGTATGTATGTATATATTTGTTTTCTTAAGTTTTTGCGGGTATTTATATGTATGGTATTCAGCTTTGTTCGGGTATTTTCCCACATCATTATAGTTGTGCTATTAAAGTTGTAGTGATGTTTTGGCAGAATCTCATCTGCCATCATCAGGCTTGTGTATTGGGTTCGTCAAAACATCGCCAAGATACTCTCAATCTTGCACAGGAAAAGACCCAAACATGCTAAGACCTGCATACCTATACCAATGAAAATCTACAAAAAAACACACACACACACACACACACACATATATATACACATACTTACATACATATATATATATATCATACATATACATACATACAAGCACATTGTGTGTGCACGTTTGTGTGATTCATATACATATCTTTTAAACATCATGAGGTATATATATAAATATATATATATATATATATTTGTTTTCGTAGATTTTCACGGGTAAAGGTATGTAGGTCTTGGTGTATTCGGGTCTTGTCCCGTGTAAGATTGAGAATATTGGCACGTTTTGAAATCTCATCCGTCATCTTCAGGCTGGTGTCTTCAGCTTCGTTCTCCTGGGAGAACGTTCTCTTCTGGGAAGAACGAAGCTGAAGACACCAGCCTGAAGATGACGGATGAGATTTCGTCAAAACGTTGCCAAGGTATTCTCAATCTTACACGGGACAAGACCCAAATACACCAAGGCCTACATACATATATATATATTGTATATAGGCATGGGATGTAAGAGGAGCAATTGGTAAACACAATAAATGATCGAGTACAAGGAAAAGGAAAAATTGGTTAACAGGGTATCTCTAAAAATAATAGGAAGGTTGTATTAGATTTGGTGGTTTCTTCTTATGGAGTCGAGAATTGATAAATACTGGTAGGACAATGTACAAATTATAAATGACTGAAAGGGCTAAAATGTATGTCAAAAAAATGAATTGGTATTATGTAGTATTTGTATAGTATTATGAGATATATACAAATCCATAGCTTGATAATTGCATACTGCAGTCCAGTAAAAGGAATGGAACAATAATGGATGAACCACGGACGAGTTTAGGAAAAAAATATTCAACATGCTGAATGATTGAAATCAAGGGGAAAACATAGAAATAAGAATAATTTGCAAAGATAGAAATATATGAAGGTATAGTATGTGAAGCTGGTATAGTAGATTTAATAATACTTTTATATTTTGTTATTTTATCTCATGAATCCATATCTTTGCTTCTGGGTTCTTTCTTCCCTTCTCTGTTTTGTGTAATAGAGTTATCTCACAATGAATAGTGTGTTGGTTGTCTATGTAAATGTATATGTGATTACCAGGGACGTGGCACAAAGGCAGCACAGTCAGATAACCAATAAGAGTCCCTTTATTATCTCAACTTTGTCCCCAATGTCCAGATAACCTTCTGGCTGGACAAAAACTCTCCTAGGAACAGCCTTTGACTGCAGAAAATTAAGTCCAGAACATAGTCAACACAAATTGTAACTTAACGTCCAAACAAGCCAAACTGAAGTAATTAGTTTGGCAGGGCAGGAGCAAGAATTTCAGACTTGAAGGCATGGCAGAACTCACACAGTTGGGAAGACACCAGGAACACAGATAAGCCAAGACAACACAAAATAAAGTCACGTTTTCTCCCAACAGCCTGCTGCATGCAGCCTGCCTTTCTTATAAACTGTTTTCCCAGCTGTGGGTAATGAAGGGAATCAGGGCCCTTTCCTCCCCATAAGCCATGCAACCTATGTTGTTCTCTTCTCCATTTCACCCTGCATGCCCTAGGATAAAGAGGGGGTGGGCCTGGTTCTTCCTCTGAACTCCCTCCTCCTTGTTCTATCCCTTCCCTGCTCTGCCCAGCCTGACTTTGCCCTTCCCCAGCCTCCTCCACAGCCAACAGAGCCACACTCCCATTCCCTGTCAGTCTGGCTTCCTCCTCGGATTCAGACTTTGACACGGACATGACATATGCTTTGTTTCTCAGAAGACTTTTCCTATGATAAACATGAACCTATTTAACAGCAGTGTCATTTATAGTCAAATAAAAAGAACACCAGTGAGATGGTGCTTAATTTGGCACATTATAGGAATAAAATTATTTCAGTAAGTTCAACATGTTTCCCTTGCAATTAGGAAAATCTAGTTTGTTAGCTTAATATTTTTAAATACTATTAAAATGTGTTGTATGATATTTGAATATCATGAAAAGTCTTAATTTTGAACTACTTTGGTTAGTAACATTTTGATAAATGGCTATTCACTTTAAACTAATGCAGAGGATATTTTATTTGTTAAAAGTTGATTATGTTCTCAGTTCAGAGTTCCTCACCAGTTACTTACAATTAATTCTTGAATGTTCATTACATCTTTTGCTTTCTTCTCATCATTTTTTCTATATACATGCTTCTTTTCATAAGAAAAGTTTTCATTGTTCTAGGGAATACTTATTTGTATATAATTTTAATCTGTCAAAATGAAACCATGATCTTTGTAATGGAAGGGTGCTATAGTTCTACATCAATTGTAATCAAGAGGAGTAGAGTACAGTATATATGCTCGCTTCAGATGAAGTGATAAACTTGTTAGCTATAACCTAGTTTCTTTACTTGTCATTTTACTACATCTTATGTATTTATTTATTTTATTTATTTAGTTTATTTGACTTGTATGCCACCGCTCTCCGAAAAGACTCAGGGCGGCTCACAGATAAAACATAGAAAAATAAATAATTTAAAAAGAAATTAAACCTAAACAAGCCAAATCAAACAGTTAAAACCCAATTAAAATCCCCCCCACCCACAGGAGGTCAGTCCAGTCCAGCCTGTAAGAACAACCAGGTTTTTAGATCATGCCGGAAAGAGGAGAGATCGGGAGCCAGCCGGAGCTCAACGGATAGTTGATTCCATAAAGTGGGAGCCGCTACAGAATAGGCCCTTCCCCGGGGCACCTCCAGCCGACATTGTCGTGCGGACAGCACCCTGAGCAGTCCCAGCCTGTGTGCTCGCACAGGGCGATCAGTATTTGATGTCGGCAGGAGGCGCTCCCGCAAGTACCCCAGACCCGTGCCATGAAGGACTTTGAATGTTAACATCAAGACATTAAATCGCACCCAGAGGGCAACTGGCAACCAATGCAGCTCACACAGGAGGGGCGTAACATGGGAGTATCAGGAAACTCCCCTTACAACCCACGCGGCTGCATTCTGCACCAGTTGGAGCCTCCGGATCGTATTTACCTGCTTTTATTTTATATAATTGTATAATTAAATGCTATATTATGTTTAAGTATGATTATTGATGATGATGATGATTAATAATACTAGTAATCATAATTTTTATTGGCTTTTATATTATTCTTACTGAATTCATGTCATCTGGATTGCACTATTACAAATTTTATCAGAAGAAATAACTTCTTAAAGATCTGCTACATTCACGTGTTCTTATGTTAACTATCAATTTCCCTCTTCCATCCTGAGAAATAAAAGAGAAAATTTGTAGATTTCTGAGCTCTGATTTGCATAGCAGATCAATGTAATCATTTAACCTCCCTGCTTCTCTAGTGGTGTTTTACTGAGGAGCAGATTAATGACTGTAAATGTAACCATCAAGTTATTTTTGTGCATCCCAGTTAAATCAATTAGTACTATTTTAGAGTAAGAGAATTGCTACTAATACTATTTATGATACAATTTTCTAATATATGTCAACTGAAGTAAGATGCTCCCAGAACTACATTTTGGCCAGGTACTTTTACGTACAGCATTTACTTTTAAAGGGGCAATCACTACTCAGTGTAGAAATATTAAATATGTCAAAGATTACAGAATCATACTGAGGAAATTCCTCTATTAGTATTGGTAAACCAAATGAATGGCGAACTAAAAAAGTTGCAGATACTTGTCCTAGATCAAGCTTGTCAAACAGGTGGCCTGCAGGCCAAATGCATCACATGCAGGCCACAGCCACCCCTGTTCCTCAAAGGCATCACAATATGTCATGATATATTTGCGGGCCTTAAGGGGGTCCCCTCTCTCCTGGGTCTGGCCTGCTAGATTGTCATCAGCCTATCTCAAGGACGGATTATGGAATCCGGAGAGATGGCATGGCGGGGTGAGGGGTTGGGGTCGGGACTCTGGGAAAGGGAAAAAGAGGGTTACCAGGGCCTCATTAGTTAAATTTTTATATGGCTTTTTAAGAAGGTTAGGGAGGGGGTGGGTAATGACTATGAGGAGGCACGGCACAGCCTGGTGCAGAATCGTGGTGGGGGGATGCGGGGAGGGGCCAACGGGGCCCCGGGGAGTGGGGCGGGAATAGCGATCTCCAGGGTGGTTGGGATTGGCAGGCGACGGTGAGGCATAGGGCCATATCACATACTGGGAGCGCACCCCCGCTGTCTTCGAGAGGTGGTGCTCTCCAACCCTTTTGCCTCCTCCCAGTCTCCTGGGGATTCGGGAACTGGGACCCCTGGGCTCCAACTGGTGTACTTTAATGCCAGGTCCATGGCTAATAAAGCTTCCCTTCTCTGTGAGATGATTGAGGAGGAGGCTGCGGACCTGGCCTGCATAACAGAGACCTGGCTGGGGCCAGAGAGTGGGGTCCCTCAGATTGACTTATGCCCCCCAGGTTTTCGGGTGTTGCACCGGTCACGAGCCCAGGGGAGGGGTGGTGGGGTGGCTGTTGTTATTCGGGAGACCCTGATTCCAAGGGAGGTCACTGTTCCTGAGACCATTCTGTTCCACCCACTCTGGCTTCTCAATGCCCTCTCAGAGGTGGCGGTGGAATTCCCAGGGCTTATGGTCCTGGGTGATTTCAACTTGCCCTCTCTGGGGGGGCATCAGGTTTGGCCCAGGAATTCATGGCCTCCATGGCAGCCATGGGCCTGACCCAGATGATTCAGGGCCCGACTCACGAGGGGGGTAATACGCTTGACCTGGTTTTTGTCTCAGAACAGTGGCATAATGATCTAGGGGAGGGTAATTTTACTGCCCTACCCATTCCATGGTCAGATCATTATCTCCTGCGGCTGGTCTTCCAACAAGCTGTCCCACACTGCTGGGATGAGGAGCCACTTAGATGGTTCTGCCCCAGACGCCTGATGGACCCTGAGAGGTTCCAGGCAGAGCTGGGATTTTTTTCTCACTTCCCTTATCCACAACTCTGCCGAGGACCTGATGGCTGCCTGGCAACGGGCTGCTGCAGGAGCCCTTGACAGAGTTGTCCCCATGCGTCCCCTCACTCACCGTGGATCCCAGTCGGCTCCTTGGTATACTGAGGAGCTCTGGAAGATGAAGTGCCGTCGGAGGGGCTTAGAGAGCAGGTGGAGGTCCACCCACTCTGACTCCGATCAAGCCCAGTTAAGAGCCTATATTAGGACTTACCTGGTAGCTGTGGGAGCGGCGAAAAGGTCTTATCTCTCCGGTCTCATAGCATCTGCAGATAACTGCCCAGCCGCCCTGTTTAGGGTCACCCGCTCTCTCCTATGTTTGGGGGAGATGGTGGACCTGCTGCGGGGTAGGGCTGAGGAATTTGGTCAACATCTGTCAGATAAGATCGCTCGGATTTGGGGAGGGTTGAGCTCTAATTTGCAGTGGTCTGATGAAGGGGGTGCAAGTAGTCTGGCCAATGCAACCTGGGTTGAGTTAGATCCTGTTTCTGAGGATGAAGTGGACAGGATTATGCGATGGCTGAGCTCCACCACATGTTTATTGGACTCATGCCCTTCCTGGTTGGTATATGCCTCCAGGGAGGTCACCTGCGGCTGGCTCTGGGCAGTGGTCAATGCTTCATTAAGGGAGGGTGCCTTTCCCGCCGCCTTGAAAGAGGCAGTGGTGAGGCCCCTCCTGAAGAAGCCTGCACTGGACCCAGCTGTGTTAGACAACTTTCGTCCAGTCTCCAACCTTCGCTTCTTGGCGAAGGTTGTTGAGAGTGTGGGGCTCAGCAGTTTCTGCTTTTCTTGGATGAAGCTGACTACCTAGATCCATACCAATCGGGCTTCCGGCCTGGGTTTAGCACAGAGACGGCATTGGTTGCACTGATGGATGATCTCTGGAGGGCACAGGACAGGGGTTTTTCCTCTGTCCTGGTCCTGTTAGACTTCTCAGCGGCTTTCAATACCATCAACCATGGTATCCTATTGTGGCGTCTCGAGGGGGGGGCACTGTTCTGCAGTGGTTCCCCTCCTACCTCTCGGGACGCTCGCAATTGGTGTTGGTGCGGGGGCAGAGGTTGACTCCGAGGGCTCTCACTTGTGGGGTCCCCCAGGGGTCGGTCCTCTTGCCCCTCTTGTTCAACATCTATATGAAACCGCTGGGTGAGATCATCTGTGGTTTCAGGGTGAGGTATCACCAGTATGCTGATGATACCCAGCTGTACATCTCCACCCCAAACCATGTCAGTGATGCCCTCTCCGTGATGTCCCATTGTCTGGATGTGGTACAGATCTGGATGGACGGAAACATGCTTCGACTCAATCCGGCCAAACTGAGTGGCTGTACATACCGACATCTCAGTCCAGTCAGGAGATCCCACCGTTGTCATAGGGGGAGAGGTGTTGCCCCCTGTGGACAGGGCATGGAACCTGGGGGTCCTCCTGGATTCATGGCTCTGGTTGGAGGAGCAGGTGGGAGCCGAGGCCAGGGGGGCCTTTGCTCAGGTCCGGCTGGTTCACCAGCTATGTCCATTTCTGGACCGAGATGCCCTACGTACAGTCACTCATGCACTCGTTACCTCCCAACTCAACTACTGCAATGCTCTCTATTTAGGACTGCCCTTGCATACCATGCAGAGATTGCAGCTGGTGCAAAATGTGGCCGCGTGGGTGGTGATGGGAGTTTCCCAATTCTCCCATGTTACACCCCTCCTGCGCGACCTGCATTGGTTGCCGGTTGCTCTCTGGGTGAGATTCAAGGTTTTAGTTCAAAGTCCTACAAGACATGGGCCCAGGATATTTACAGGAGTGTCTCCTGCCAATATCGAGTGCCAACTGCCCTGTATACACAGAGCCAGAGCCCGGAGCCTACCTGTGGAATCAACTACTTGGCTGACCTTCGTCCGTCCCTTGGTGGCTGGCTGATTTTTAAATTTCTCACTTCGTAATGTTGTAATATATTGGGCTTGTGATTGTTTAATTTTCTTTTAAGTAATTTATTGTTGATTGTTCGGTTTTAGTTGTGAGCCGCCCCAAGTCTTCAGAGATGGGGCGGCATACAAGTCCAATAAATAAATAAATAAATAAATAAATAAATAAATAAAATGACACAATAGAGTTTCACACCTGTGTCCTAGATGATGGCAGATAAAAGCATATTGAATTTTAAAGATGTTATGATAACTTTAAAATCTTCCTTTTATACATTGCAATGTATAAAGCAATGTATGGATAAGATGTGAGGCTAGAAACGTATGAAGACCTAACAAATTATGCTTACGAAAATTAGTTTTAATTCCATTTCCTTTTTGCTTATCTGCTGTTTTTAATTTATTTTGCTTATTATTTTTACTGTTGCTTTTCCACTTTGAATTAGGTTGCTTAATTCCAGAAGGAAACTGCACACTATGTATGCATAATTTACCAATATTAATTTTATAAGTAATCTAATAATGGTAGAAATGTAATACAATACTCTACATTGGATGTTAATGTGGCATGTATGATTGTGTCTAGATTACTTTTTTCCAAAAACCTTTTAAAAGGAGGATTGAAGTAGGGCAGGAGGAAGAAGCAAAAAAATGTGGAGGAATATATTTATGAAATAAGAACTATCTTGAAAAGTACATCTACCTGCTGATTGACAATATTAACAAAATGGAATTCCCAAGCATTCTGAAAATTTTATGAATTCCAGACTGTTAAAGCAACAGAATGATGGAAGTATTGTTTAGCATATTTTTACTAGGCTATTCACTAAGAAATGAATAAAATGAAGCATATATATATATATATATATATATATATATATATATATATGTGTGTGTGTGTGTGTGTGTGTGTGTGTGTAGGTCTTGGTGTATTCGGGTCTTGTCCCGTGTAAGATTAGGGAAGCCATCGAAATAGAGAAACACCCCCATCAATCTTACACGGGACAAGACCCGAATACACCAAGACCTACATACCTTTACCCGTGAAAATCTACGAAAACAAATATATATATATATATATATATATATATATATATATATATATAAATATATATAAAAGTATGCAATTTTTGTAAGCTTTTATTATTAAAATACAGCCAGAGGAAGAGAAGTTTACTGGAGAAGAGATGTTTACTGTTGTGTCAAAACACTGGTTTGGAAATCACACATCTAAAATACTCTTGGTTGCAATTTCAGAGGTATTGCAGATGCAGTGGACAACCCATGACTCTATGTCTGTTTCAAGGCTCTTCCTAAAAGTGCAGAGTATAAAATAAAATATTATATTATTTGTCCACAATCTCAGACTTGGGTCCCACTTTTTTCCCCCTGGTGATCAAGTGATCCTTCATGATTCTTTTTATAGTCTCTTTTCATAGCCTTTTCTTTCTATGTAGCACAACTCTACAGTGGTAGAGTAGCATATTAATCTCTTATTTCAGTCATATATTTATTAAGCTCCCCTTATAGTTAGAATACCTAGAGTTTGAAAGAACCTGAGAAAGTAAGCCAAAAAAAGTCAGCTTCCCTCACCATTCTTGTAGAGCTCAATTTCTCTTTGCCTTCTTTGTTCAACAATGGACCAATCAAATTGACATGGCAAAAGGAAAGTAAGCAGGATTGAAGAGTGTGTTAATTTGTCTTCTGTCACTGCGGAGAGCAGAGTTCAAACTAATCCAGAGAGACAAAAAAGGGGGCCTTTTGTGTGTGTGCTAAATGTGTAAAGTTGTCAGGAAAGAATTAGTTCAAACAAGCTTGGCCTATTTCCAGGTTTAAAATGTATTCCACTCATATCTGTACAGCCTTTTCATTTCTAAATGAAGAGCACATGTATTGTAATCTAAGAAACATAGTTAGTGTGTCATTACTAGAACTGAAAAGATGTCAGAGAAAAGATAAAAGCTCTTTGTTAAAGACAAAAATCCAGCAGACAAAATGTTGTACAGGAATGAACAATTGTTGCATGAACAGACATGAAATAACTGTCTCAGACTATGGACAGAACTCTGTATTCTTCTCTCTTTGCAATTTTAATCTCATTCTTTTGCAAGCAGATTCGAGACAATTAGAAGCAAATTTATGCTAGTTCAGAGCCACTCTGTTAGATCTTCATACCAGGCACAGCAATAAATCTCTTTTTCTCTAGGGACAAACAGGCACTCAGAAGTTTAGCAGCAGAGGACTCCAAAGTGAGGTGCAAATAGGTAAGCTGCTTTTATTCTTGATACAAATGTCCTTATGTGGTAATGGACTTTTTGCAACCCGTTCCTCCAGTTTCGATATTATGGCCCCTTGCATGGTGCTTTGACAACAGTTTGATGTCAGATTCTTCACTTCCAGCAGTGCCAATTTTATCCTTTCTGATTCATATACTTATTTTTCCTTACCTTCTAATCCGACAAATATGTAAATGAAGCTACAATAAAATGAAAACATCAATTCAAATTAACACTAAATAACTGCTAACATCATTTAACAATTGAAAGACTGTCTTCTGAAAAATACTTATATACAATTTTAAAATTCTAAACAAGTAAAATTTAAATGCTGCTTCCGATGATGCAACAGAAGATGAACATTTGAGAACATGGGTCCCTTAGATAGGACTTAAGTCATTCAAGGCAGTATAGTCACTATGCAATCCTGTATGCAAAGCTGGAGTGTCCTCTCCAGAGCACAAGGCCTGGGTAAATTAATATGGAGGATAAACTGTTACCCAAGCTGCAGATCTCACCTCTCCACATCACTGAAATAGTCTAATGGAATGGCAGAGCCAATACGATTAGTTCCAGCTGTGTCTCAGAAGTTACCAGAACGTGATTGTACACAGTCACAAATTGCTTCTGGGACTCCGGCTCCAGATTCTGCCTCAAGGTTGACTCCTGAAGCTTTTTCCAATAATAGATATAGGCACAAGGCAGTGGAGGTTTGAAGTCAGAGTTTCCCTTTTCCTAGAAGATGGTTCTACTGTTTTAAAGCCCCCTTCCACCTTCAAAACTGTTGACCATCTTCTCCTGTAACCCTGGAAAGGGGCCCTACAGTCACTACAGAGCTGTGAGATGGGTGACAAAATGATATAGATATACAGGTGATACAGAATGAAAAATAACGGTCCTTGTAGGTCATCTACTCCAACTCCTTGCTCAAGCAGGAGACCTTAAACCATTTCTGACAAGTGTTTGTCCAGTCTCTTCTTGAAGTCTGTTGAGATCCATCCAACTTAGTCATCTGCAAGTTTCATGAGTTCCCTTCTATTCCATCATCTAAATTTATTTATAAAGATATTGAAGAGTACTGGGCCTGAGATGGAACCTTGTAGTATCCCACTGCTTACTTTCCTCTATGTAGATATAGTACCATTAAGAACTACTTGTTGAGGACAGTTTGTCAGCCAGTTACAAATTCATCTGATGATGATGCTATCTATCCCACTTTTTTCTAGCTTACCAAGAAGTAGGTTGTGGTCTACTTTGTCGAGTACTTTGCTGAAGAGCTTTGGTGGCTCAGGCTGTTAAATGCCTGCTCTTAAGATCCAGCTGCCTACAATTACTGTAGGCTCGAATCCCACCAGGCTCAAGGTTGACTCAGCCTTCCATCCTCTCGGGGTAGGTAAATTGAGGACTCAAGATTATTGGGGGCAATTAGCTGACCTTGTAAAAATGCCGCTTGGTAATAAGCAGGCATATACAATGGAATGAAGGCTATTGCTGAGCGCATTGGGTTGTGCTCCAAAAATTGTAAGCCGCCCTGAGTCTTCGGAGAAGGGCGGCATATAAATGTAATTTTAAAAAAAAGTCTAAGTATACTATGTCCACAGCATTTTGCTGGTCTACTAATTTAGTTAGTCGGTCAAAGAATGAAATAGGATTGGTTTGGCATGATCTGTTTTTAACAAACCCATCCTGACTTCTGATTATTACTTTATTTGTTTCTAGATGTCCGCAGATCTGTTTTTTTATTATCTTTTCCAATATCTTTCTGGGTATTGATGTTAGGCTGATTAGTCTGTAGTTTGTAGTCTGTAGATAGATGATAGATAGATAGATAGATAGATAGATAGATAGATAGATAGATAGATAGATAGATATTATACATATTATACATATTATACATATTATACATACATACTCTTATACCTTACCTGGGTAATAGCCTATGATGTTTCAGGGAGATAGATATGTCTAATCTATCAAAAAGAAGGGTTGGGGGGACATAATACCTGGGTGGTCCTCTATGGAATCTGCATGGAAGACCACCCACTCAATACGATAGGTTAGCCAATTATAAATCCATCTGGTGGTGGTACTGTCTATCCATTATTGTTCTACCTTACCAAGAAATAGATTATGGTCATCTTAGCTAACTTAACAAACACATGCTAACTTCCAGTAATCAAATTGTTTGTTTCTAGGTGCTCACAAATCAAATGGTTGATTATCTTTTCCAGGATTTTCCTAGATATTAACGTGAAGGTGATTGACAAATAATTTCCTGGATCCATTTTTTTTTCTTTTCTGTAGATTGGAATCACATCACATTTTTTCCAATTCCAGTTATCCAGGTGGCAGACAAAGGGTGCAATCTGAAAATTCAGTGAGATATGAGGACAGAGGAGTCAATCCCATTCTGATAGACTACAAATTACTGTCCAGATTAATTTCCCTTTTAAAGAATCTCCTTCCAATTTAACAACAGAATTTGCAACTCACCTAGATTTATTTTCAGTTGTTCACCCAGATCTAGCATATTATCAAATGTAGGCAGGTACCATTTACTTTCTTGGAGCTGGTTGGTAAGAAGCAGTAAACTTCTGTCCCATGGCTCCTGATAATCTCTCCCAGCAGTTTGTATAGAAATTGAACAGCTTGGTGCTAGGACAAAATTCTATGATACTGTAGACCACATGTCATCTGTACAGATTTTTCACTGTACTTCCTCACACCCCCTTCTAGATATGAGTTAACTAGAAGGGAATGAGAAACTTCCATAGATAGCAAGCAGCAATCAGAGAGGCAATCAGAAAAGAAGTTCAATTTCTCTTTCTCTCTCCATCTTCCTGTACTGAATGCCAGTAGGGGGTCTTTTTATAACACCTGCCTTGATTTCCTTACGATATTTTAGCTCATACATTTGTGCCATCTTATGATAATGGACTCTTTCATAACCTTGACTCCCCATTAAATAGTACAATGCATCAGAGGGCATGCACATTCCAAAGTACAACACACCAGAGTAGACTAACACTCCCCCCCCCACATTTGAAATGCATTCTGAGAACTCAATATTAGTCTAGTGGAATCTTCATTTGCAACTTCAACAACATTAGCAGCACTTGCATGTAAGACACATCCTTGAGCTTGTCTGCCTATTTTACCTGATTTATTTTATATATGAATCTCCCAGTCTTCAGAATAAAGCACAGCATGACACACATACATCTAACTGTATCAATTGTAACTTAATGAGTGCATAGGGAAGCATAACAGCTATGAAAAGTTTTTGAACTGGCCATATGTTTGACAGTTGCTTTCTCGTCACTCTTCCATCCTCATATCATACCATTTAGTGCATTTTTTAAAAAAATTACATTTATATGCCGCCCTGCTCCGAAGACTCAGGGCATTCCTACAGCAACAGAGAAATGATTTGTCCTACTGCTGAACTAGCCAGCCAGCAAACAAATAATGAATCACAAGTCATACAAGTCCAGGTTGGAACACCTGGAACAGTCCAAATACACAAAACAGTGCTGCTTCTCTTCTAGAACAGAAACAATAACCTCAGAATATCCATGATTTATTCTGAGTTGAGAAAACTGCTCTTAGGATACACTTGCTCTGAGGTCAGACATTTTGAATCTTCCTACACTGAAGCAGATATCTAGGCATTTAGATAAGATAACTTTATTATCATTTTTTTACTATGAGCACACTGTCCCACATTAAAAATGAAATTATGTTGCCTGCTCTCAGAGAAAGTACACACACACACACACACACACACACACACACACACAAGAGTTCACTAGGTTGGTGCTATATGGAACAAAACTGTGACTGAATCTAGATGCTCTGCTTCAGGTATCATGAAGGTAACCAGGAAAACAGGTTGTGAAGAGGATGTGTAGCGTCCCAGGCAATCTGGGGACCCTGCTCAAGCATCGCTTATATGCTATGTCTTGGATAGAAGAAGGCAAACTACCAATCATCTTTTCTGCCATCCACACCACTCTCTGCACCACCTTCCTCTCTGAAACAGTAATGCTTCCAAACCAGACAGTAATGCAATATGACAGGATACTCTCAATAGCAGGGATATCAAACTGGCGGCCCATGGGCCAGATGCATTATGCGCAGGCCACATCCACCTCAGTTCCGTGAATGGGAAATATGTCATGAAACATCATGTGACAGCAATGTAATGCAGCAAGTTTGACACTCATGCTCTATAGAAAATGGTAAGTACAGGGAAAGGAAAATGAACTTTTTTCATGAGACACAGAAAATGCAGGTGCAGCTATGCCTTCTTCACCAGTGTCTCACTGTTGAGCATCCAAGATGATGGACTGATTGTTTGCTTGCTTGCTTGCCTCATTAATTTAATTAATTAATTAATTAATTAATTCATTCATTCATTCATTCATTCATTCATTCATTGATAGAATCAAGCCAATACCATATTGGGTGCTGAAGGCAAAAGTGGGGTGGAAATCTGTTCTCTCCAAAATATGCAATGTTTTCTTGTGATGTGAAGTTGATCCTGTTGTACAAATAGGGCTGCTACAAATCAATGTGCAGAACTAAAACCTTGATAGATGATGATGATGATGATTAATTGGACTTATATGCCACCCTCTCTTCCTCAGGACTCAGGGCAGCTTGCAGTAAAAGTAGAAATATAATAAATTACAATAGATTAAAACCAAAATAGCTAAGTCCAATAAGAATAAAACCCCAATTGAATTTAAATTAACAATAAAACCGCACCCCATTACCCCTCAGTCCAGGCCGGATTGTTGAAACAACCAGGTCTTAAGGTCACGGCGAAAGGAATGGAGGTCAAGGGCCAACCAGAGCTCCAAGGGGAGTTGATTCCACAGGATGGGCACTCCCACAGAGAAGGCCCTACCCCTGGGTGCTGCCAGCTGACATTGTCTGGCCGATGGCACCCCAAGGAGGCCCTGCCTATGGGAGCATACAGGGTGATTGGAAGTTGACGCTGGCAGGAGATGCTCCTACAAGTACCCCGGACCCAAGCTATGTAGGACTTTATATGTTATCACTAACACCTTGAATCTAGATGAATTTGAAATCACATTTCCCATTTCTCACCTGCCCACCCCCATTAGGAAGGAGACTGAGAAGAAGAAGAAGAAGAAGAAGAAGAAGAAGAAGAAGAAGAAGAAGAAGAAGAAGAAGGAGGAGGAGGAGGAGGAGGAGGAGGAGGAGGAGGAGGAGGAGGAGGAGGAGGAGGAGGAGGATCAAAATGGGGAAAATTTTTAAAATGGGTAGAGGTGTTGTGGTGTATCTGTGTAGATACCTAACAAATCGAACAGCAATACCTGTTGTGTTTCTGTATCTTATTTGTACACAGTAGTCTACTCCACTGTTTTTTCCAAAATCATTTCTTTTTGACTACTGTATGAAAATCTAACATTTATGGGGCCTGCAAAGTGTAGCCTAATTTACTTGATAGGCTGTAATCAAAATCCATTTGTAATTTGAAGAGTAGCTAGGCTTTCCATTAAAAAAAATCCAAACCAAAATCAAAAGGTTGCCATAGCAATTCATGGCACAAAGTGATTATTATAGAATGAGAAACTTCCTTTAATTCTCTTACAGGTCCTTAACATCAGTGGATTATTGGAACAACGATTCTTAAAAATGTATTTTAAAGAGTGGCAGTACAGGTACTGTAACCTCAAAGTGACAGCTTTTTAAGGGCAATTAATGGCAAGAAGGAAGCAGTGGCTCAAGAAGCACAAAAATAATGGGACATTATGTCAAGCAGAACATTTCAATAGAGACTGTTCCTTTTGTATGCAAGGAACTTCAAGCTGGAGTAAGATAATAAGGCTCTGTGAAGCTTTAATTTAAAGATTTGATTTGAAGGTGATTCAGTCAAATCTCTATATTGAATTAGGTTTTCAAATTGGATGGTTCCAAATTAATCTGTCACATTGGATGACTTTTGTTTTCACACTGATTTGGTGTTTAAATCCGAAGTGGCCTCATTCAGTAATGCAACACAAATCAATTTTCAGATCACATCATCAATTTGAATGGAATCATCTTGACTCTTTGCCTTCAGATTCTGGGCTTAGTAATGTATTACAGATTTTTTGACACTTCATAGTTTATCTTGCCTTTGGCTTGACTTGCAGACAAGTCTTGGCTAGATTAGAATCTTCCTTGCAGACAAAAATGAAACCATCCAGAAGAGTGGATTGTAAGCTGCTACTGAGAAGATGTAAATTATTTTCACTCTTTGAGGCAGTGTTATCCATGGCAGCAGAAGTATTGACAAAAAGCTAGGTAGAATATTGTGATACAAGTCATGCCTCTTTTGTACATATTTCAACATTTCACATATGTAGGGGCAAAAAGCTTAGGTTTGTATTGCAATGCTCCATCCACCATATTGCCAAATTTGACATGCATATCCTGTGGAAATTATTGCCTTAGAAATATATTGACCTCCCATATTAGCTGATATGGATGTAGGGTATGTCATCCTTAAACTGAGATATTGTTATGTATTCACTAGACAGATTGTGGTCTGTTGATCATCATTTCAGAGGTAAGTCTTACCTAAGCAGAAAAACAGAATGATCACAGGTGTGCAAGAAAGCAGTGGGAGGAGCAATAACCTGGAGGCTTCTCCATTGAGTTTTCTTATGGGAAGCTGACAGGGAGCATTGGAAATCTTCCTTCCCTCCACATTTTTTTAATGCATTTCATATAGATTTCTTTCCTTTTCCTATACATCCCTACATTTAATTTCAATGGATAAATCTATTTTTTAATAATATAAAACAACAAGAGAAGCATACAATATGTCTTGTAGTGAGAACAATCAACCAATGGAACAGCTTGCCCTCGGAAGTTGTGGGAGCATCATCACTTGAGACCTTCATGAAGAGATTGGACTGCCATTTGTCAGAAATGGTGTAGGGTCTCCTGCTTGGGCAGGATTTTGGACTAGATGACCTACATGGTCCCTTCCAACTCTGATGATCTGTTATCTGTCTATTCATATTTTCCATACCATGCACAATTTTATATCTCTTTATCAGTCTTTTATATCTCTTTATTAGTCTTATCTCCAAATAAAAAAGGCTAGCATGATTATTCAGTTTTAGAAAAGATACCTTTTTTACTCCATTCCAACTTTACAATATTTTATCATATTCATTATTACTGTTAATAACTTTTATTAATATTTTCATAGGCCCTTGACTAAAAATGGATTTTTGTGCCAATCTACATCACACTTGCATTGTATTGTATTGCTACCATGACCTTTAACACTGTTTGGAAGAATTTTAGAAATTCTTAAGAATCCCTTTTGATTTACTACCTTGAATAGTGTGTTATAGTCAACAAACTAACTAGACCTCCTCACAGTTCCCTCTTAACTTCAGTTCATTTATAAACAAAATGTATTGGCCTCAATACAGATCCCCAAGGAAGTCCATGTTGAACAATTGGTCAATGCAAGTATTTCCATTTATTCCAATCCTTGGACTTTTCTTATGCGTTGAGGTTTCAAACAATGAAGTGCTTTTTTTGTTATACAGTTGTTAAGGGGGGGGGAGAAGAAATACATGTTTTGTGGGGGGGTTTAGGAAATTTGGGGTTAAATGAAGGAATGTAAGTTTATGACATTTGCAATTAACCACTAGCTAAGATTGCAACCCAGTGTTTTTCTCAAAAGTGCTTCTCCAAAAGGCAACTGGACTTTCTTGTTTTTTTTCCTTGAAAACATTTGGCTTCTCATCCAAAAAGCTCAGTCGGTTCTTGGATGAGAAGTGAAACCAAGAGAGACCAGTTGCCTTTTGGAAAAAACATCTTTGGGGCAACCATGAACCAGATAATTGAGAATCTCCATAGAAATAAACCCAGTGGTTTATTTCCAGCTGCAGAATTATGAAAAATATTGTCAACTATTCATGCTACATTTATTCCCTAGGCAAATATAGCTAAAGGCATAACAAATCTTTTTTTTCTGCTTTGAGATAGATCTGAACTCAATTCCAATGAATCTATTCTTCATCATAAATAAAATTTAGTAAAATCAGCATCTATCCAGTTTGGCTAACTTTTCAGAATGCAACATTCTGGAAAATATTCCCAGAAAATAGAGTGGAACAGAGAAGAGCATGTTCTCACAAATCTGTTACTAAAATAAGTTGTAAAAATTGGCCTGAAGATATTCAAAATCTTACTACTGTTTCCCCATTTGCAGTAAGAGGATGTAACTGAATATGTTTTGGTATATTTATTGAACTCCATGCCATTGGGAACTCTAATAATGACTTGGAAAACCAAAATTAAAGTCACTTTAAAGTATTAAAAGTTAGGTACTGCTAACCTTTTAAGGAATTTATTTATTTATTTATTTATTTATTTATTTATTCCCATAAACCAAGATAATCTGTCTAGGTGACTCCCTGTTCACCAAGCAATGCATTTGGCAGGTCACTGGAAAATATAAGTATGTTGGAACAGTTTGCCCTTTTGCAAAGTGCCATACAGATGTATCAATGCTGCGTATTGTAATTGAGGCTTTATTAAAATCTGAAGTTGGCATTTTCTAAATTTGTTAATGTTTATCAGTTATATTTATTCTGGCTGGAGGGAAGACTTGCAAACTCCAAGTTGCCATAGGGTAGCAGAAATACTTTCTGAGATTTAATTCTTTATTCCAGAGTGCTAACAACACAAACAATCTTTATATATTGTCATGGGGGGAAATGCTTTGCATTAATAAACTCTTCCCCAAGGACTTGTTTGAATTTTCTAGATATCTAGGAGACCTGATTCAATTACCATATAATCATGCTGGTTTGAAATTCTGGGAGTTTAGTCCCAATATATTTGGAGATTGGAGAAAGGTTACACTACAGACATTATCAAGAAGTTTAGCATGTGCAGATACAACAAAGTTGTATTTTATTTTCTCATTTTCTTCTTTTCCTTGGTGTGATAAAGATTCCCTTGAGTCAAGTTTGACTCTCAGTGACTACATGGAGTTTGCTCTAATTTGTGAAATGTCATTCCTGATTAATTAGAAGCCTCCACTAATATGAAAATATTCACTCATTGTGAGTGTTTTTGGAAATTCAGTTGAACAATGGTGTCAAAAACATAATTGAAATATTTTCTTAATACATTCTTAATTATTTGTAAGGAGGATCTCATTCAGAGAATCTTTTTAACTAACAAAACTACCAGACAGGCCAAATTCTTCCCAAAACAAATAAACAAACACCCCTTTCTTTGAAAGACAATCATGTATTTATAAATAATCCTTTTTGAAGAAAATCATAAGTGAAGGAGCAATTATTATAAAGGAAACAACATTGCAGTGATTGCTATTCATAGCTAAGGAGTATTTCACCAGCTGTGGATATTGATGGCGCTGTCACAAACAGAATAAATGTCAAAGAAAACATGTACTCAAATTATTTCATTACTTTTCCCTTTTGTGTATAGGCTGGCCATTATAAAAACTAGTGTTTCTATAATCATCACAGCATTGAATTCTAAATTAATAAGATAAAAGAAAAATAGAAAAGGAAAGAAATGGCAGTTTGGGGGGAATGGGATGCTATCACTGAAGAAACAGGTAAAAAGTAACAATAATATGAGAAACATTATTAGTAATAGATGTAAAAAAGAGAGAAAAATGCTAACTTCTAAAATATAACACAGGCATGGTCCAGCACAGTTTTTACTAATATTTTAATGTCAGTTCATGTTAATCTTTTAACTACTTTTTACTTGCTTCCATAATTTGCAAGCCACCCATAGTCACCTTGTAGGAGAGAGGGTGGCATAGAAATTTAATAAATAAAATAAAATAAAAATATAAATGAATCAAGATACACACACACACACATACACACACACATCTATATACACATACATATATATATATGCACATACATATATATACACATACATATATATACACACAGAGACAGTGCACTTTTAAAAATTAAATGAAATGAATTTCAAGAACCGTAGATTCAGCTTACAGCATAACAAGATCGACAAAAGTGAAGGAGGTCTGAATACTTTCTGAATGCACTGTATATAATAAGAAAAAACTGGAAAATTTAATAACATTATCTCCATGTCACTTAACTTCTTGTCCTATTAAATCTATTCTCACAAAGTTTGAATAAGCAGCAAGAACTTATTGGTAACTGTAACAGTCATCTGCATTTACTTTAAATGCCTCTACAATATAGTAGTTATTTCACTTTGGTGTAATACATAAAAAGAGTTTCATTCATGCTTCACCAGTCACTTCAGAACATAAATCACCTCTGCCCATTCCAAAGGACAGATTTTCGATGTCTTCCTAAAGCACAGCAGGGATAGGTCCAAACACACATCTGATGAGATGGTAATTCAGAAGGCAGGAGCAACTGCAAAACCTAAGTATACTACTAGAATCCCACAAATGACCTTATCTGACTGAAGAGAAGAGCAGCATGTTCATTCTGTCAATATTATGAAATGGTCAAAGATAGAGTACAAGGGGAAATAGTCCTGTAGACAACTATCTGAAACCAGGTGAAAATTAATAGATAACAACTAGCATTTTGAATTGAACCTGGCAACCAGAGCAATTGCAGAAACATAGGTGTTAAATAAGTCCTCATGAAATAAGTCCTCATGAAACTTCTGTGTAGTCTTCAAAGGTCCTTGAAGACTGCATTATAATAATCTAAATGAAAGCAAAAGTGAAGAGAAAGAGACCGATGTGAGATAGATAGATAGATAGATAGATAGATAGATAGATAGATAGATAGATATCATAGATAGATGATAGACAGATAGATAATAGATAGATCAGGGATTGCCAACCTTTTGGACCTCAGGGACCACCAAACTCATAATTTTAAATCCCGTGGATCAGAGACCCTGGGAAAATCCCAAAAACAGTCTGCAGGAAAATTCCCCACCCCATTTTCCTAACGATCTATCATTCTTTATTTGGGATCACAGGATACCATCTTCAGCTCCATTCTCAGGCGGGGGGGAGAGAGAGAGAGACTTTTGGCTTCATGCAAGGAAAGTAGCAGAAGCAGCAGAAGTCTTTCTTTCTCTCCACCAAATTCTGCCAGAAATGAATCTTTGTGAGACTTGTTGCGCTGGTGCAGCCTCTTGAAACAGGATGCCTTGCAGGGTCCCAAAGACTCATTTCTGGCAGAATTTGGGGGAGAGAAAGAAAGACTTTTGCTGCTTTCCTTGCATGCAGCCAAAAGCAGAAGAAGAAAGTAGTGGAAAGAAGCAGCCCCCAGTGGCCATGCCAGGTATGTAGGGCAAGTGGGGCAAGCTCCTCCCTCTGCCCCTTTTCCCGTCCCCTCAGTACCTCATGTTGTTCGTAATGCAAGCAATGCAAGCCTTGTGTTTCCACAGGCCATGTGGTTGGCACAGCCTTGTGTTCCCATGCAGCCTGGATTAATTGCTTTGGGGGGTGCCTTGGGGTTGACATTTCTCTGTGGACCACCAAAATTTTCTTGTGGACCACCAGTGGTCCCTGGCCCACTGCTTGGTGACCACTGAAATAGATAGATAGACAGACAGACAGACAGACAGACAGACAGACAGATAGATGGTAGATAGACAGATATATAATAAAATGAATATCTAAAGCTAGGATTAGACTAATATTTATTTTGGTACTTAATGATTATGATTTTTCCTTGGTTATTTTTCTCTGGTGATAGCAGAGAGAGATCTTTTATTTTTTTAAGCAGAGCTAAAAAATAAAAGCCTAAATAATTTCACCTTTTAAATGATTTGCTACTTAACTGATTCATTAGCATACTATTTTTGCAAAAAAGATCCTTTTGAATTATAGAACAAATATTTAAAAACAAAATTGCTTATTTGAAAGGAAACAAAATATTCAACACTATATTTTTAGATTCATTTCACATAGAAAATCCAGATTGCTAAATTGTGGCCTTACCTCTCAATCTAGCAGCTGAAGATGTTTATGTCAAATTATTCTCTCTCAGTTAGAGTATAGTCTGGTGATTTACCTGAGAGTTGGTCAGTTTAAGATTGAGTTGACTCTTGATCTACTGTATATATTAATAACTGGTAGCTGGATTTTTAGTTTTCAAGATATTCTCCTGTTTCTAAGAGCAAACTCAGAAGGCAAATCTAGTAGTTTTCTAGATAGACATTGACATTTTTTCTTTCACATAGCTGTATCATAAAGAAGAAAAGGAAAAGAAGAGATGAAGTATGAAATCTGAGCAAAATATGTGATCTTGATCATCACTTGTCTAGCAATTGACCTCTGAACAAAACCAATACCTAAATAACTTGTTATCTTTTCAGTAGCAATCCTTTGAGTAATCTACAGATTCAATGTTGCAGTTGCAATAAAAAGGGGAAAAGTGCATATATTGCAGCACCTGTCTGATATTGATGTTCACCACACCACAATCTTTTGCAGAAGACATCCTATCCATGCTTTTATCCTCATTGTATTTTCTGTCATAAAATTTCTACTACTATCTGAAAAATCCAGCATTTTTTCTTTTTTGTTAAGAAAAAAAAGAAGGTATTTTAAAAAGGAGCTGGTATGTATTTTGTTAAAATATTCAACATAGAAATGCAAATTTGGAGATGAGATGTAGCAGCTATTTTCCCTGAAGAAAATAGAAAGTGCAGGACAATTATTTTTCAAGATACAAGGAAAGTGATAGAGAAAAAGATGCTCATTTTACAGGAGGCCTGGGAGCCAACTTTCTTCGGGTTTATGAAGCAACACATGTTTCATAACTGTGTAATGGTGGAATCATGATTTAGCAGTAGACATACATGGTAAGATTCAAGAAGGGAGAATATGCTGTTTTATCGCAGTTGTAGGGAAGATGAATGGAAGGATATTCCTCTTCTCATATCTGTTTTCTCATAAGCAGGTGGCTCAACTGAGGGAACAGATGGACCTCTGGCCAGATCCAGCAGGGCTTGACTTATGCTCTTATAAATAGACGTATTTCATTCATAGGATTCTTGGCAAAGGAATAAAATAGTCTTTCATACGAGGATCTGCATCCCTTTATCTTGTATTCCTGATGTTCTTGCTTGTGATGTTTTGCATTTTGTTTATTTTTTCATTTATCCCTGGCCCTTTTTTTTAAAACAAAAATGCTGTCAAGGCTGCTTACTAATCTATACTTTATAAAGTCTGGGGCAAAAGGAAAGGGGTGGAGAAGAAAGAAAAATAAACGTTTGAGATTGTTTATTGAAGTTATAGTTCTTATCAGAACCAGTTGGGATGGAGACATTTCAGGAAACATGATAGCATGGCTGCTATCTAAGAGATAGTTGATGGAACCACAGAATGGCTGTCTTTTTTTGTCTGTTCTTCAGCCTTTTGGAAATGCAGGTTGGTGAATGATAGTTGAAAAAAAGGACAGACACACTTATTTTTTTCTGAAGAGATGGCAAATTATCTTGCTACCCTCCCATTCTTTAGCTTTTTATTATTTAAAATAGTAAACAACTTCCAAAGCAAAGAGTTGAATATAAGTGTATCAACTTCATGCCTAAGAGATTATGCATTCTTCATATTAGAAAGCACTCTCTCTTGGTCTCTCATCTCTCTTTCTCTCTTGCTTTTCTCTCCTTCTCCCTCTCTCTCTCCCCTCTCTCATCTATTTATTATCTATCTATCATATTTATCTATCATATAGCCATTATCATAGATAAATGATAGTGAGAGTGAGAGTGAGATGATAGGTGTATGACAGATAGATATTGTTATAAAATGTTTAGATACCTATTGTTATAAAAATTTTCTCGACATGCATTTATTTGATTATGTATTTACTGTGAGATATTCAGCTGCCAAATCCAACACTACGTCTATCCAACTAGTGCTATAAAAGCTGAACCATAGTAATGCAACAGTCCTTCCAAATATGTTCAATAAGTTGTTTTATGAACTCCAGCCAGTAAGCTGGAAGAACCATATGAGGAAAAGCTACTTTATAGCATCTATCCTGTGGAGATTGTAGTGATTTCCTATGCTTCTCAGAATCACCCCAGACTTCAGAAAAACAGGAAGGAAGGAAGGAAGGAAGGAAGGAAGGAAGGAAGGAAGGAAGGAAGGAAGGAAGGAAGGAAGGAAGGAATGTTGATAGAAGCTAAGAGAAAAAGAGTTACAATAATATCTTCAAAGGTGAATGCCTTGGTAAATTGTAAGTAATAAACAAATGCCTGTACATTCTCTATTTCTCCTTGTCGGTTTTGCTATGTTTACTGCATAGCTTGAAATTCACAGAGCTGGACTACAGAAGAATCTTCATACATCAGAGCAATCAAAGTTTCTCAGCATCAAAGCAAAAAAAAATTTTCAGAACAGTTTTCTTGACCAACATGAAACAAGGCTTTGACACTGCAGTGCACTCACATCAGTCCCTTTATTCCCCTGAGTTCACACTGCTCTTTCTTTAGTGGAGTCAGTAGAAAGGTGATATCCTAAGGATATTAAGCATCCACAACAGAAATATTAACAATATGCCCAACTATACTTTTCTAGGAAAGGAGAATTATATTATTTGATAGTTTGAGTTCAAATAAAAATATCAGAGATATTAACAGGTGCTCAAAATGGCTAGTGTATTCTAGTAAGGAAAAGAAGAATAAACCAATTCATTTCATTATCTAAAAATGCATTAAATAACAATAGCAACAACCATAATTTAAGCTTCCTTTTTTTTAGAAAAGGAAGTTCATGTGCCAAAGAAATAAATGAAGAAACAGAACTAATGATATAAAACTTTTAGTAAATCACTAAAAAGATTATCTGTGTGATTGAAATTAAGATGTCAATTGTAACAGAATTGTGCAGAAGGAAAATTATTGATGCATTTGAAAAAAACATAGACAAAAGGTATGATTCATGCTGATTACAAGCTGGTATTCATTAGTTTTAAATATGCAGTAATTGAAAGGTAGAGCCCACAAGATTTCTGGAGGAGAAATGGCAAACTGAAGGTGGATCTGCTAAGGGTGAAGCTGATTAATGTGGTGGGATGAGGGTAAGTGTACTGGTCTTGGTGAGTCATCTCTGGACAAGGAGGGGGCTTGAGATTGTCCACAAGTGGTCCAGAAAGTTGCTTATCAGGAGGAAAGGGCAGGTTTTTATAGCATAATCCTTAAAGAAAGAAGTTGTAGCCATAAGTTTAAAAACTGAAAAAAATGGAATAAATATAAAAGATCTAATATCTTTTATAAGGTTTAATTGGTTTGTATTAGTTTTTAATATTGTAATTAAAATTCTTAATAAAATTAAATGTTAATACATGACTGACAAAAAACCATCATATTTCAATTTATTTTCATACTCAGCAGAGAAAAGTTGAATTGGGGAAAAATAAGTTATTTTCTATTTCTATTTTTCATTTTACTGCATCATAAATTATCTATAAAGATCTGTTACTAATATGTTCTAGTAGTTGTAAGTTACAACTATATGATCTATTCAAATAAATATTAGATATTAATAATTACATTTTTTCTGTTCTAGACTTTGCTTTACTTGTGGTGCACTTTAGATTTCAATTTGATATGCATACTGAAAATAAGAAATTAATCATTAGCAGAATCTAGAAATGAATAAATAACTAACCTGTGTAAATATGGAAAAATGCATGCAAGATCCAAATGTGTCTATAGAACTTTTCTAGCTAAAATTATTGATTTCACTCTTTTGTTGAGATTAGAATGTATAGAGAAACTGTAAAATTGGGTTTTTCCTTTGACTTACACTGATACTCTAGAAAATAAAAGTTTCTCTACATCCATTAATTCAAAAGACAAATGTTTGAGAAGTTTTATAAGGTTTAAAATAAATAAGCCACTCAGACTGATTAATTGGCAATAATTATAAAATGAATAATAATTGATCAGATACAATCAGATAATGCTATCCTAGAATTTAGCAATCCAGGAATGAACTTTCTGTAATATTAGATAGGAGATGGAAAGAACAAACCAGCCCCTTTCTTGATTATTGATGGGATAAGAGAGGACAGAGGGAAACTGGGAAGTTTTCAAGATTCTGTTATTATACAGTAACACAAAAAAAGCAAAAATACAAAGTCTTGTGGTATCTGTTTCTGGACCTCATCTACACCACAAAGGACTGATAATTTTTCACATTTTTTTTCTCCTTTCTTCAGTGGTGGGATTCAAATTTTTTTACTACTGGTTCTGTGGGTGTGGCTTGATGGTTGTGGCAGGGGAAGGATATTGTAAAATCTCCAGTCAGAGGTGGCATTTGCCAGTCCTCCAAACTACTCAAAATTTCCGTTACTGGTTCTCCAGAACTGGTCAAAACCTGCTGAATGCCACCTCTGCCTTTCTTCTTCTGTACTATAAAGAAAGGCTGGATGTTTCTATTTTGAGATTTAGCTAGTGTATCATGCCATTATTTCTGATGCAGGCCAAATGTTTGTTTAAAAGGTTTTCTTAAAGTAAGTCAATATTATATTATGGTTTCTGTTATGTATGTAGGTTTGAAGTCATTGGTTTAGTTTGAACTGTTCTTGTAAAATGTTGGAAATGATTGTTTAAAAAGTGCGGGAAAACCCTGCACTCTGATTGGCTGGCAACTGCGGCTGCTGGCTATAAGTAGCAGCCACAGCCCAGCCAAATTGGGTCCATTCTGAGCTGTAGTCACTAATAAACTAAGAGCTTGAAGCACTCCGCGTCTGTCTCTTCATGCAAACTTAACACTGGCGATGAAGGTGGGATTCCCCTGAAGAAGACGGCAATGCGGAACAGAAGGAGAGTGAGATGGCTGCACTGAACACCCCCAGCCCGTTCGATCCGATGGCAGAAGACTGGGAGTCGTATGCAGATCGTTTCCAAAAGTATCTGGAGGGAAACGATCTTGCCGACATTTCCGAGAAGCGGAAGAGGGTGGTGTTTCTCATGCACTGCGGTCCGGCAGTTTTCAAGATGGTGAAGGCATTGGCGGGAGCTGCAGACGTGAAGGTAATGGACTGGCCTGACTTAGAAAAACTGTTAAGAGCCCATTACGCGCCACAAGTATCGTGCCTCATTAAGAGACACGAGTTTTACCGTCGTGATCAAGGGGAAAGCGAAAACGTAAATGACTTCATGGCAAGTTTAAGAGACATTGGGGGTGCATGCAAATTTAACAATTTAGAAGAGGCCATGCATGATCGATTTGTTCTGAGCCTTAAAGACAAGGTGCTACAGAGCAAGTTATTACTGAAACCTAAGATTATGCTGAAGGAAGCAATAGAAGAGGCCTCTTCAGCAGAAGCTACCAATTCCTCAGCAGCAGCCATGAAGAAAATCAAGAAGGCCACAAGCCATCCTGATGTGGAAAAGTCCACAACAACTCATTGTGAGCAAATAGATTCTGAGTCAGACTGTAGTGAGGTGGAGGAAGGAATTTACAGACTTAGAATGGAGCAGAAAAAGAAAGACCTGGGAAGAAAGAGGCAAGATTTCTACTGCAGAGGTTGTGGGGAAGCCACCCCGCACTGAATGCAAGTTTTTAGACACCATTTGCCTCCGTTGTGATAAAAGAGGACACCTAGCAAGAGTCTGCAAATCATCCAGAACTCCACCCAACAGAAGAAAGTTTGCTACAAGCAAAGACAAAGAATTCAGGCCCAACAATCTCAGTGAAAAAATGGGGCACAGCACAGAAGCAAATGGGAAGAATGAAACTCATCAAACAGTAACTATTGGTCATTCATCACCTTTAAGAAGCAGAAAAGTGCATGTCAAGGTACTTATTGAAGGAAGGCCTTGCCAAATGGAAGTGGACTCAGGCTCATATCTATCTATGGTATCATGGGACACTATTCACAGACTTCTTCCCAACATCCAGAAGAAGCACTTCAAGAAGCAAGCATTGACTCTTAAAGACTACCAAGGGAACAAGATTCCAGTAGTTGGAACAAGAGAATTCAACGTGAAATTCAAGGGCCACACCAAACGCCTACCACTGACCATCGTGAACAAGGACCGCCCAAGTCTGCTGGACCTTGAGTGGTTCAACCCGTTGGGCATCGAGGTGACTGGCATCAATCACATGAGCAACACTGAGTGGGAAGAGGCCTTGAAGTCTGAGTTTCCAGAGGTCTTCAGCAATGGATTAGGCAAGTACTTGGGGACCCCCATCACATTTAACCTAGATCCCAAGGTACAACCAATCTGTTTAAAACCCAGAAGGGTCCCATTTGCCTTAAAGGAAAAAAATGATGCACAATTAGATAAACTAATAGCCCAAGGGGTTTTAGAGCCCACTGATCACTCCAGGTGGGAGACACCCATAGTCACACCAGTCAAGGCTGATGGGTCTGTGAGAATCTGCGGAGACTACAAGGGGACATTGAACCATGCGCTACAACAGAGCACATATCCAGTTCCAGTAGTGCTTCATTTATTACACTCTCTTGGAGGGGGCACAGTTTTTGCCAAGTTGGACCTGGCACAGGCATATCAACAATTAACAGTTGATGATGCCACTGCTGAAGCCCAAACCATTGTGACCCATAGAGGTGCCTTCAAATGCAAAAGATTGCAATTTGGAGCAAGCGTGGCACCAAGCATCTTCCAAAGCCTTATGGAAAGAATGTTGCAAGGGTTGCCAGGGGTGGTGCCCTATTTTGATGATGTTTTAATTTCTGCTGAAAATGACACTCAATTACACGAGAGACTCAGGGAAGTCTTAACTAGATTCAAAAAAGCAGGGTTAAAAGTCAAAGAAGAAAAATGCACACTTAAAACAGATAAAGTGGAATTCTTGGGTTACATGATTGATAAATATGGCATCCACCCCACAGAGGCAAAGGTTCAGGCAATCAAAGAAGCCCCCAGGCCAAAATGCAAAACAGATTTGCAAGCATTCTTGGGACTCATTAACTTCTATCATATGTTTCTACCTCAGAAGGCAACCATTGCAGAACCCTTACATAGGTTGCTGGACAAAAAATCTGCTTGGGTCTGGGGGAGGAAGGAACAAGCTGCATTTAACAATATCAAGAGACTAATCACGTCTGATGCTGTGCTAATACAGTTCTCTGAAAACTTTCCTGTTGTTCTGACTTGTGATGCCTCCCCTTTTGGAGTGGGGTGGTTTTGAGCCACAGGCTTCCCAGTGGGAGGGAAGCCCCTATTGCATTTTACTCTTGCACTTTGACTAAAGCAGAGAGAAATTACAGCCAACTGGACAAGGAAGCCTTGGCAATTGTTGCAGCTGTCAAGAAATTCCATGAGTGTTTATATGGGAGAACATTTACTATTGTCACAGATCACAAACCTCTGTTAGGCATTGTGGCAGGGGACAAACCAACGCCCATGATCCTGTCACCAAGAATGCTGAGATGGACTGAATTTCTTGCTGCTTATTCATACAAACTGATCCACAGACCTGGTAAAGACATTGGGCATGCAGATGCTTTGAGTTGCTGCCCACTTCCTTCACACATTGAGGACCCTGTTCCTGAGACTCACACCTTTTTTCTAGAAACTGTTGCCAAACTTCCAGTACATGCTGTTCAAATTGCCAGAGAGACTGCCAAAGACACTTTATTGGCTCCTGTCATTGGCTGGATTGAGAAAGGTTGGCCACTTCAAGATCTACCTCAAGGTTCCCAACCTTTTAAGTCCAGGCAAACTGAATTATCTCTATTAAGAGGATGTATTTTGTGGGGTAACAGGGTGGTTATTCCTGCAAAACTACAAAAAGAGGTTTTGGAAATGTTACATGAGGGTCATCTGGGAATTGTCAGAATGAAGGGATTGGCCAGGAGTTATGTGTGGTGGCCAGGTATTGACAAAATGGTTGAAAACTGGGTTGCATCTTGTCCCAACTGTCAGGTAGTCAGGCCTGCCCCACCTCTGGCCCCCACACAGGAATGGGAATGTCCTAGGGGCCCATGGTCCAGGATTCACATTGATTTTGCTGGCCCTACCAGAGGGCACACTTTCCTTATTATAGTTGATGCATATTCCAAATGGCTGGAGGTTATCCCTATGGCATCCACCACAACTGAAGCTGTCATCAAACAGCTTAAAAAGCTTTTTGTAACTCACGGATTACCTGATGTGCTTGTTTCTGACAATGGCCCTCAATTTACATCCAACCTTTTTGAATCATATCTAGCACAACAGGGTATCAGACATGCCTTTACTGCCCCTGGGCATCCTTCAGCTAATGGCCGGACTAAACGTATGGTATGATTTACCAAGGAAAAACTTCAGCAATTGGGTCCAGGGGATATCACTGAGAGAGTTGAAAAACTTCTCAGTGTTCAGCATATCACTCCCAACCCCTCAACTAACTTAACCCCAGCTGAATTGTTGATGGGTAGGAAACTCAGGTCTCCCCTTGACTGCCTCCATCCCACTTATGCACCCAATGCACCACTAGTTTCCACTAGTAAAATTCGCACTTTCACTGTGGGTGATTCTGTTTATGCTAAGAACCTTATGGGTGAACCATTATGGATTCCTGCTGAGATAACCCAAATCACAGGCCCCAGGTCTTACAGGGTACAAACAGAAGATGGTGTCCTCTGGAGCAGGCACATTGATCAGTTAAGATCCAGATTGCCTCAGGAGCATTGCTTTTGCTCCTCTCTGGTTCCCATACCTACTGCCTCTTCTAGGGGAAGGGAGGATTATGAGAGTAATCAGCAAGTAAGAATCAACCCCATGTGTAACGAGCTAACACGACAGGAACCATCCCAAAACCTGTCACAATACCAACAACCATCTTCACAAATGGAAGATTGCACATCACTACCTGATTTAGGTGCTGACATTGGGTTGGAGATGGATTGGGAGGAGAGACCAGGTTGTAGTAACCAAACAGGTTCTACCATTACTACAAATCCAAGTAAGGAAATGTCAGCAGACACATTTCCTCTCTCACAAGGTGAGAACCTTAAAACATCTGAACCACGAGGTCTCAACATACACGTAAGAGCCCCACCTATTTAAAAGAATACATTAGATAAGTTGGGGTTTGAGTATGGACTGAACCTAGTGGGGAGGGGTGTTATGTATGTAGGTTTGAAGTCATTGGTTTAGTTTGAACTGTTCTTGTAAAATGTTGGAAATGATTGGTTTAAAAAGTGCGGGAAAACCCTGCACTCTGATTGGCTGGCAACTGCGGCTGCTGGCTATAAGGAGCAGCCGCAGCCCAGCCAAATTGGGTCCGTTCTGAGCTGTAGTCACTAATAAACTAAGAGCTTGAAGCACTCCGCGTCTGTCTCTTCATGCAAACTTAACAGTTTCTGAACTTAACTTTCATATAAATATTTATCAAATCATTTCTAACATATAATAAATTCTAATTGGTGTAATCTAGGAAGCAGATACACCCAAAATCTTTCCAAGCTTGATCTTGTAACATTAAAATGGGAATCAATGATTTTTCAATGGCTGCTGATAACTGCACTAAACTATGATGTAGCCATTAAGCTCAAACAAATTTACAACTAAAATATTAACATTTTTCCAACTGAACAACAACCCAAATCTATATGAGTCTATACATTGTTACAGTAAGGAAAACAATTAAACTATAATTTAAGATCATAACATAATAAGACTTCTGAAGATGAAGCCTTCGCTGTTTTAGAAAATTCTTCACAGAAGTTGTCACAGAAAATAAAAACAATGTGCAGAATATGTGTTAAGATGAGCTCATATATTCTTAGCAAGGAAAGAAAGAATTACTGCTTGGAAACATAAACTTTCTCTGTGGGGCACCCATAAGACACTTGCCACAGATGAAAAATAAATAAGTCAGACTGGATTTTAGCTCATTTCAACATTTACCTTCTTATTAATATTCTCTCTGGTGGTTTTTTAATTTTATATGTGTAGTTAGATGCACAGATGTTTCTACAACCTGCATTAGTGAAAATGTAGTTTAGACCAGATTTCCTTTTTCATATTTTGAATATATCTGTTCCAGGAATGATGATGCTATATTTGCCAGTCAATGCAAAAAGATCAGTTTCTTAATTTAAAGTTAATCCTGGGAGGAGTATGGGTTAGATAAAATAAAGGAGACCAGAAAGTATGGAAATAAATGTTAATCTTAAAACAATTAATAAATGCCTTGCTTTCTAGAAGCATGGATGTAATTTTTTTAATACATTCTCTTACTGGATTTAAATAGTGAACAGTTTGACAGCTTTATTTTCACCTAGATAATCTCAGTTTAATAAGATATGTACTCTTTTCTTCCTCCTCTTAGTTCTCATAATAACTATAGTTTCTCATTTGTCTAAAGCAGGAAATTATGTTTGCCTACTTTAGAAAAAGCTAAGATTGCAAGCTCAAGATCTTAAATTGCTTTGAAACTGGAAATCAATACTTTCTGGTAGAAGAATTTGTTGAAATGAACTT